>JAJIBD010003526.1:0-209994 GCA_021461705.1 Cryptotis parvus
GTGTGACCCCAAAACAATAAATTACTCCCTGCAGATTTCAATAAATTTCTAAAAGCTGGCTCATGAAATATTGGTAAATTTATGTAATTTATAAAACAATTCTGTTTGTTTCATTTACTATCTGACAGAGGAGGGAATTGTTTGATGAAGGGGAAATAATTACTTAAGAGATTCTATTTATTTATTCTGACAGTGGCTAAGAGAGAGTTGATTTGCATATTTATACCTATGTTTGGCCAGTGTGGTGATAAAAGATTATACTTATTTATTCTGACAGTGGCTAAGAGAGAGTTGATTTGCATATTTATACCTATGTTTGGCCAGTGTGGTGATAAAAGATTGTATTTATTTATACTGACAGTGGCTAAGAGAAACTTGATTTACATATTTTCAGCTGTTTGGCCAGTGTGGTGATGGGGAGGATTGGGAGGGAGGCACGTTCCTGAGTCCTGAAGACTGATCACTCCTGCGCTTAGAAAGTATATTTGAAAAAGCAGTAAAAGTGGGTGGGCGCAGTGGTACAGCAGGTGGGGCGCTGGCCTTGCACATGACTGACCTGTGTAGAATTCCTGGTTTTACTGGGCGGGGCGATAGCCCAGAGGGTAGGGTGTTTGCCTTGCACGGCCCGGCCTGTGCTGGCCCGGATTCGATCGTTGGCATTCCCATATGGTACCCCCAAGCACCGCCAGGAGTAATTCCTGAGTGCAGAGCCAGGAGAAAACCCTGAGCATTGCCGGGTGTGACCCAAAAAGCAAAAAAAAAAAAAAATCCCGATTTTCCATGATGCCCTGAGACCTGCCAATAGTGCCCCTTGAGAGTCAGAGCATCATCAGATGTTGCTAAAAAAAAAAAAAGAAATAAAAGTAATGGATGAAAAAATCTTCACCATCCTGTCATTAACAGACTTGCCAAGAAAGCGAATGAAGGAACATGTAGTCTAGTTCTCACATCTGCACAGACAAAATATATTCATATGTATTTTCTAAGTTTTTTTTTTAAACGGTAAGTCAAGTCAAGGTATACCTAAGAGATCACTGAACCAGGGGCAGTAGAAAAAGACATTTTTTAGAAATGCCAGTTCTCCCAAAATGCCCCTCCCATGCCCTTTGCTCAGGAGCCAGTGGAGGAGGGGCTTCACGAAGATGGAGTGTGGGAGATAAATGGAACCAGGATTCAGTGACGGCCGCTCACCTCACTTACTTAGCAAGTCTGGCTTCCTGTTGACTGCACCAGATCCTCCCCCACTGTCCCATGAGCTGTCACCTTTAGGGACAATACCAAAGGGACCTAGGCCTCCCAAGAGTCAAGGGGAATTCGAGGGGACGGGGATTTGTGTGTCAGGAGTTGAGCAACCTTCCAGGAAGCATTTCAGTCACTGATTGGATTGATTTTGCTCAGGATCTTCAAATGTATTGAACTGTGCCCATGGTATTTGGCAAAGTCCATTTCATTTCCTGGGCAGGACTTGATATTTGCTATCTAGCCTGCTACCCTACACTCCAGATTTACCTGTCAGAGTAAGATTTGCAAGGCGGTTATTTAAACAGAAAATCAAGTAAAGAACGGGAATAGACAATCACTAGCTTCAGGGAGGTGGGGAAATGTCGCACTGAAGAAGTTGTCATGAGTGAAAAGCTCCATGGTCGAGTGGTGAATTGGAGCATATCATGTTGGTATAAACCCTGGTGAATCACGAGCTTATCATGACGGTATAAACCCTGGTGAATCATGAGCATATCATGACGGTATAAACCCTGGTGAATCACGAGCATATCATGACGGTATAAACCCTGGTGAATCGCGAGCATATCCGAAAACGATCGGCATATCATGACGGTATAAACCCTGGTGAATCGCAAGGCATATCATGACGGTATAAACCCTGGTGAATCATGAGCATATCATGACGGTATAAACCCTGGTGAATCGCGAGCATATCATGACGGTATAAACCCTGGTGAGTTGCGAGCATATCATGTCGGTATAAACCCTAGTGAATCGCGAGCATATCATGGCGTCTATAAACCCTGGTGAATCGCGAGCATATCATGACGATATAAACCCTGGTGAATCACGAGCATATCATGACGGTATAAACCCTGGTGAATCACGAAGCATATCATGATGGTATAAACCCTGGTGAATCGCGACATATCATGACGGTATAAACCCTGGTGAATCCACGAGCATATCATGACATCTATAAACCCTGGTGAATTGCGAGCATATCATGACGATATAAACCCTGGTGAATCACGAGCATATCATGACGGTATAAACCCTGGTGAGTCGCAAGCATATCATGACGGTATAAACCCTGGTGAATCGCGAGCATATCATGACGGCATAAACCCTGGTGAATCATGAGCATATCATGACGGTATAAACCCTGGTGAATCACGAGCATATCATGACGGTATAAACCCTGGTGAGTCGCGAGCATATCATGACGGTATAAACCCTGGTGAGTCGCGAGCATATCATGACTGTATAAACCCTGGTGAATCAGAATATCATGACGGTATAAACCCTGGTGAATCGCGAGCATATCATGACTGTATAAACCCGGGAGGCAGATAAACCCCTGGTGAGCATATCATGACGGTATAAACCCTGGTGAATCGCGAGCATATCGTGGCGCGTATAAACCCTGGTGGATCGCGAGCATATCATGACGGTATAAACCCTGGTGGATCGCGAGCATATCATGACGGTATAAACCCTGGTGAATCGCGAGCATATCATGATGGTATAAACCCTGGTGAATCGCGAGCATATCGTGACGGTATAAACCCTGGTGAGTTGCGAGCATATCATGACGGCTATAAACCCTGGTCAATCACGGGCATATCATGACGGTATAAACCCTGGTGAATCGCGAGCATATCGTGACGGTATAAACCCTGCTTCTCTCTTCATTTCATTAGTGAGGACTGTAGTGAAAATGGGTAGGGGGCGAGGGCAGAACATCTGCATCTGCTCGGGTCTGTGTGACTATGAAGCGAAGCTGTGTAATTTGAAGAAGAATCCAGTTTTCGCTGGCTGCAGTGGGGACTTATCAACCTAAAGATAAGCTAAACGGGAAAAGTAAAAAGCAGTAACACAGGATAGGTCAAAAGCCAAGTCTTGCTGTAGCTTTTTGGTACTTCCTGAAGAGTGGTTTGATGCTTTACTCAGAACATAATAACTAAAATTTCTAAATGTTAATAAATCTAAAAGGAAAAAAATATGTAATTATGTTATTCATTTCATGGACTCGATGCAGCCAAATATATCTATATATAAAAATAACCACATTAATGCCACAAAGGTCTGGATTCCCTTTTAATCCCAAATCAATTTTTTCTTAAACTGATAAAAAGACTGTTATGCCTGAGTCCTGCTAATAGTTATACCTCCCTATTTTTACTTTATCTTTTCTAACTTTAAAAAAAAAAATCAGACATAAACCTAGTTTACCAATCCTTTATACATTCCTGTAAATACTCTGTAAAATAACTGTTTTGAAAACCAATAGCATTCTTAAAGCCAGAAAGAGGTTTTTGCACATGGCTGAGATGAATAATTTCCTCATACTCTGTACAGAAAGTTCATGCTCTCTCTCACATCACAGTTCGTAACCTAACAAACGACATGTAAAGTGAACCCAGAAAATTCTGAGGACAATTCCTGCTATTTATTTTCTTTTGCAAATTAAAAAAAAAAGACATTGGCTGCTAGAAAGCTTTGTGCAATAACGGACAGAGCCATGAGCTGTTTTTATTTAGTGGCTGGAACTAAACTCTGCAGATTTCCCCCTTCAGTGTCTTCTAGGCAGGAGTCGGCTCTTTTTGAAGTTAAAGCAACAGGTGCAGTGACGGTACTCCCCGTCTCCGGCCAGGATTCACCTACGTTTTGGTGGCGGGGACGTACAGAACAAATGAAACCATCTGCCACCCCTCAGCCGACCATCCCCGGCCCCTGCGTCGGGACAATGCGGTGCCGCACGCGGCAGGGCCGGCACACAGCTCCTGCTGGGACTCATTTCAGAGGCGAGGCAGATGCTGTCAGCCACATTTTGGGATGTGGATTCCCTGAGCAGCCAGTAACCCGGAGATCAAAGGCGGTTTTAATTTGCCTTTACTCCTTAAGAGCCGTATCCGGCGATTGCTATTGTATAAAGAATGGACTTTTTTTGTTGTTGTTTAACCATCCTTAGAGTCTCAACCTCCTCAAATGCTGCATATTAAAACATTTATTCAAACATTATATAAAACAGTAATTCTTGTAGCTCTTCATCGCATTCGCTTAAAATTATGTGCCAAAGTGATCACGTGGATGGATATGATTACTTTGTTTAATGGGATGGAGGCTCTGTGATATTTTTTGTTTCTTTGGGTGGGGGGGGGGGGACCTTAAACATGTCGAAGAAGTTGTTGAGCTCATTTGTCTAGAGGGACTTTTATTATTAACCAGCATAGCATTTCAAATTAGGATAAAGTTTTATTTCTGGAGATTAACTTTATTAGAATTTTAATGTCATTTTATTTTTGTTTGTGTGTTTTTAGTCAAAGGTAGTGCTCAGAGTTGGACTGATAAATATCTGCCATGCAGCAGAAACGTAGATGAAACTTCCTGAGGTTTGTGAGTTGACATCTGTCTGAAGCACAGATGTCAGTGTGTAAAGGGGGAAGTTCGCTTTAGAGGTGTTAATGGAAAAGATTACATTTTGGATCATTACAAAAAATATTGGATGCTAATGTAGCTATTACCCTTAATGTAATGGGACTTTTCCTTGGTGGACAGACCTGAGCTCCAGCCCTGGTAGCTTTGTATGAATGGGATCTGTAGAAGAGAGCTCAGAATTAGTCATTGTGACCATTTTGCTGTGACCAGCCAGGAAGAGAAGTCTATTGATTAGCAATGGCTGACATTTCAAAATGGCCGTGTAGAAAAATGTTATTGGATTTATTAATGTTTCTCATCAGCTGTAATCACCAACAAATTTAAGTAAAAATGTCACAAGCTGAATCTGTTTAATAACTCACTATTGTAAAATTCTAATGTCCTGTAACCTCTAATTTTGATTAGAAATGGCACTATCAAATCATTACTACTGGACTTATGGAAAAATATGTATGGGAAAAATAAGTGAAAAAAAGTAGTTAAGTAGTTGGGGAATTAAGTTTAGATATTAGAATTATTTTTAATTGAGGAAATTCACGCAACAGTGGCAACCATTTAAAATGTTTACTTCACTTTAAGAATAGAAAACGTAAAGAGCTGCCTTGCTCCTATTCTGTATCTGATAAGTCTCTAGCCAGTGGAGGGTGAAGAAGGGACTGAACGTTTCTCTTCAGGCTAGATTCCCAATAGGGAATTTGTGTCTTGATAATCAGCATTATCAGTCAAGATGAAGTAGTTCCTCCAAAAAGCACCATATATGGAAAAAAACTGGACTTACCAAAGGAAACAGTTTTGCATGAATTAATTTTAGGGACCCCAGCAAGCCCTCAGCATGGTAGAATATTCTAGAACTCCAAATCGTGACTTCATTGAACCTGCATTTTCTTTTTTTCTCCATTATTTATGACTCTCTAATTTTTAAAATGTTTGATTTGCAATATTATTAATAACAGTTTCTCGGGGCTGGAGCGATAGCACAGCGGTTTAGGGTCTTTGCCTTGCAAGCGGTCAACCAGGGTTCAATTCCCAGCATCCTATATGGTCCCCCAAGCAACTCCAGGAGTGATTCCTGAGTGTAGAGCCAGGAGTAACCCCTGAGCATTGCCGGGTGTGACCCAAAAAGCAAAAAAAAAAAAAAAAAAAAAAAAAACAGTTTCTTATGGACATAATTCTTTTTTAATATACCTCCATGAGATATACAATTACAAAGATGTTCATGATTGGTTTTCAGTCATATAGTATTCCAGTATTGATCCCTCCACCAGTGCCCATTTCCTACCACGGTGTCCCTAGATTCCCTCCCCTCTCCCCAAACAGCCTCTATAGCAGGTACTCTCTCTCTCTCTCTTTCTCTCTCTCTCTCTCTCTCTCTCTCTCTCTCTTCCTCTTTGTTCTCTTACACATTGTGGTTTTCCGTACATACTCTTAGGGGTTATCCTGTGTATCCCTTTGTCTACAGCCAATGCTCGTTCTAGTCTGGCATTGCCATTTCCCACAATTAGTAGAACACTGGTATATATTTATATCCCACAAATGAGTGCAGTCATTCCATATTTGTCCTTTTCTTTCTGACTGATTTCACAGAGCATGATGCTCTCCATGTGCATCCATTTGCAGGAAATTTCATGACTTTGTTTTTCCTGACAGCTGCATAGTATTTCGTTGTGTAAATGTACCATAGTTTCTTTATCCAGTTTTCTGTTCTCAGGCATTCAGGTTGTTTCCAGATTCTGGCTATTGTGAATAGTGCTGCCATGAATAGAGAAATGGAGATGGTACTTCTGCTGTGTGTTTTTGAGTCTCCAGGGTATATTCCCAGTAATGGTATTGCTAGGTCAAATGAGAGCTTAATATCTAGTTTTTGGAGAAGTGTCCATATTGTTTTCAAAAAAGACTGGACCAGTCGGCATTCCCACCAACAGTGGATGAGAGTCCCTTTCTCCCCGCATCCACGCCAGCACTGGTTGTTCTTGCTCTTTTGGATGTGTGCCACTCTCTGTGGTGTGAGATGTATTTCACTGTTGTTTTGATTTGCGCCTCCCTGATGATTAATGATGAAGAGCACTTTTTCATATGCCTTTTGGCCATTCGAATTTCTGCTTTGAGGAAGTTTCTGTTCATTTCTTCTTCCCAAATTTTTAATTGGGCTGGATATTTTTTTCTTGTAAAGTTCTACCAGATTCTTGTATATCCTTGATAGTAACCCCCTTATTGACCCCTTATTAATTCTGAGACTCACAGACATGGGGCAGAGCTGCTACTGGCTCTCCCTGTGCCCAGCTGCTCACGAGGTGCCCGGGAGGGATGGTGGGTTCTAGCCCTGGCCCACCACCCCAGCAGAGCCTCGCAACAAGCCAGACGACCCCCCCACTCCATGAGGGCCTCCATTTTCCACATCTGGACTTCCCCCTCATCAGAACTCCACCCAGCAGACCAGCCTATCACAGCCCGGCTCGCATGGCCGGCGGCCGCACGGTTCATCAATAAATGCTGGATTTAGAGATGACTACAAGAGTATGCTACCCACACGGCAGAGCCTGGCAAGCTACCCGTGTTGTATTTGATATGCCAAATACCAGTAACAATTTTAGACCTCATTCCCATGACCTGATGGAATGGTTTGAGGCTCTTTATGTTCCTGGAACAAGCAGGTGCCCTTGGACTCTACTAGCATGAGACAGGACATATGGAGATGTTACTGGTGCCCGCTTGAGCAAATCGATGATGAACGGGAAGACAGTGATACAGTGATTAACCCCTTATCAGATGGGTATTAGGTAATATTCTTTCCCATTCTGTGGGCTGTCTTTGTATCTTGGTCACCGTTTGTTGAGTGTACCTGCATTTTCTGTCTATATCTGAAAGTATGTTCTTTGACCCTTAAGTAGGCATTTTATTCCCAAAAAAGTGTTCTGAACAAGAAGTTTGTTTTGTGGAAGCAGAGGGATGGTACAGTGGGTGGAGAGCTCGCCTTTCGTGCCACCGACTTGGGTGTGATACTTGGCACCCGTATGGTACCGAGCCTATCAGGAGTGATTCCTGGGTGTAGAGTCAGGAGCAAGCCCGGAGCATCACTGGATGCAGCCAAGAACCAAAGAGAAAAAAAAATCTTGTTTGGGGCCTGGGTTGGGGTAAGCCACCATGCTGGGCTCCAGGCTGTGGAGGCCCCAGTGGTCATTTTCGGTTGACCAGGATGTTGGTTCAGCACTAGCGCCCGGGGACTTGGTGCTGCCCAGACCCTGCCTTGCTGGGATACTCCTGGCTACAGCAGCAGGACTCAGGGACCCCCAGGGCCACATCTGGCTAATGATGGGTAAGGGGCCATTTGGTACGAAACAAACTCCTGCCCCTCCTCAAGAATCTTAGCCCCCACCCCCTAGTTGTTTATTTTTCTTATCTCGTGTTTACGCTGCACTGTACCTAAGACCATGGAGTCACTGCATCAAAGCAGTATAGGTTTTTTTTGATATTTTGGGATATATGTAGTTAGCATATGAATATGAAAATTTTAATTTCTATGTTTCTACCCCATCTACATTTATTTTATATTCATTTACTTTTTGATTACCAGGCACACCAAGCATTGTGGGCATTCAATCAACTTTGACCCATAATGGAAAATCCTAAGACTTTTATTTCATGCATTTGTCATTAATTTTAGTTTTTGTAATTTATTTTCTTTTCTAGTGAGATATGTGGCTAAGTGAAAAAGACATCACTTGTATCACTTGTCTTCCCTTGTTCATGGATTTGCTGTGGCGGGCACCAGTAACATCTCCATACTTCCTGTCTTAAGCAAGTAGCCCAAGGGCATCTGCTTGCTCCAGAGGCAGGAGGAACCTCAAACTATTCCTTCAGGTCATGGGAATGAGGTCCATAGTTGTTACTGGTTTTTTGGCATATCCAATAAAATATTGGGTAGCTTGTCAGGCTCTGCCGTGTAGGTGGTATACAAAAAAAGACATAAGCATATAAAATATGAAATTATTTAACACTAGAATTTTACTACTCTCATGGAAAGATCCTGTATTGCTCATTTTTAGTCTTAGTAAGGTTTCTCCATAATTGACATTCCTTAATTCATATATGGACTTCAACTGATTGCCAAGTCCCTACCTTCTTAAAACTCTGCGTATTTAAAAAAAAAATCTAACCATATAAAGAGAATCAGTTTTAGTTCAATGTTAGGGTACACTGAAAGCTTAGACTATAATAAATGTCTATCCATGTGCTGATTATTTACTTCAACAAATACCAACATACAATCTATCTTGCTCTGTTCTCCCCTCCACAGTGTTATTTTTCTTTTCTTTTGTTTTTGGGCACATCTGGCAGTGGTCAGAGCTTACTCTAAGCTTGGTGCTCAGAACTCATTATTGGTGGTGCTCAGGAAAGCATTTATGGCACCGTGGATGGACCCAAGTTGCTGAGGACAGGGCAATTGCCTTACCCACTGTACTATCTCCCCAGCCCCTACAGGCTTTTCTAAAACAAACCTTAGTTAGCATACCATTTTATCAATACTTTTCCTGCATTTTTCTCTTACTGTTTCTACCACAAACATCATAATCCAAACTTGATCCATCAAGTTAAATGACTTTTTGGTTAAATTTCCCTAATTGTAAATGTATATGGATCAAGTAATTGTACTAACTGTATTGCTTTCGAACCTCACCATATGTTCATCCCCAGAATTAAAATATTGCCAATAATTTCTATCTACATTTGCGCTCTACCCCTATTGGTCCTCCTGCCTGCTCTTAGAGGCAACTACTTTTGTGAATTTGCCTGTTATTTCCTTATCTTTTGTTTGTTTTGTCTCATACATAGGAGTCCAAGAACATTTTGCTTAGTTTCACTTATTTTAAATGTTATAGAAAGTTACCATGATATAGGGAATCTTTAGGTTCTTGATCTTTTTAACATTGCATTGCAGAAATTAACTCATGTGATATATAGCTATACTGCTGTATGTAGCAGTGTTCTTTTGGGTGGGTTGGGAATTGGTCCACCCCCTGGCTGTGCTCAGGGCTTACTCTTGGCTCTGTGTTCAGAGGTCACTACTGCGGTGCTCCAGGAACTGTATGCCAGGGAACCATGTACAGTGCCAAGGATCAGACTGGGTTTGGCTATGTACCAGACAAGCTACTTACACTTACTCTCTGTACATCTCTCTGGCCCTGTAGCAGTCCTTTTTAGCAATTATTTTTGATCTATTGGAAATGTTATGAATTTGTTTAATTTTTTCTTACTGTGGACATTTGAGTCATTAGGGCTTTTTTCTTTAATTTTTGGTTTTGTGAGCATGTTTTTTTGTTTGTTTGTTTGTTTGCTTTCAAGCCACATGCTAGTGCTCAGAATCACTCCTGCCATGCTCAGGGGATCCACGTGGGGTGTTGGAGGTTAATTCAGCATCAGCCACAGGGTCAAATTCCCTCAGGTATGTTATTACCTGGTCTACTATCTCTTTGACCCTATTTTTTTTTGTCTTAGCAGGACATAAGTTATTTCACTGTATCACTGTCTTCCCGTTCATCATCGATTTGCTCGAGCGGGCCCCAGTAACATCTCCATATGTCCTGTCTCATGCTAGTAGAGCCCAAGGGCATCTGCTTGCTCCAGGAACATAAAGAGCCTCAATCCATTACAAAATGAAGTCTATAATTGTTACTGGTATTTGGCATATCAAATACAACACGGGTAGCTTGCCAGGCTCTCTGGTAGGCATCTCTAAGTCCAGCATTTATGGATGAAATCGCGGCCGCTTCGGCCGCGCGAGCTGGGCTGTGATAGGCTGGTCTGCTGGGTGGAGTTCTGACGAGAGAGAAGTCCGGATGTGGAAAATGGAGGCCCTCATGGAGTGGGGGTCGTCTGGCTTGTTGCGAGGCTCTGCTGGGATGGTGGGCCAGGGCTCGAACCCACCATCCCTCCCGGGTGCCTCGTGAGCGGCTGGTCACAGGGAGAGCCAGTAGCATCTCTGCCCCATGTCTGCGAGTCTCTAAGTTATTTAACACGTATAAATAAGAAGTAAAATAATTGGCAGCAAATCAAAGCTAATGCATAATACAAACACTGTTATGTCGAATAATCCTGTCCCTGTCTTCTGAATTCACTTACACCATTTTCTCTTGTGTATATTCGTAAGATTGAATTGTTATGTCTTAGTCATTATTGTGTTTAAGCAAATGATTTTCTCTATAAACAGAGTCAAATGTCTATCCAAAGTCCAAGAAAGGTTCTGTTGGTCTGTGTGTATAGTTTTTCCAATTAAAAAGGAAAGAAAACATATCTCATTGAGCTCTTGGTTTTATTTTTATTTTCTTACCAGTGAGTTTTAGCTTGGGGGTTTGTTTCCATGAAAGGCTTGTTCAAGTATTTTGTTTGGCAATGCCAGGAATTGGACCCAGGGCCCTCAACACATGCAAAGCCAATGATCTATTATATAATTAGAGTCTTTTGCTCACTTTTTTTTGGTGGTTGTTGGACAGTTTTTCTTTTTTAATTGAAAAAAAAATTTTAAATATATTTTAAATAGTTGGCCAATATTATGTCTGATGAACTCTGCTTGCATCTTAAATTCACATTTCTGCTAGGTCTTTTAATTTTCTTTTAATTTTTTTTGAGGGTGCAGTAGAGACATACCTTGTGATGCTTAGGGGTTACTTCTGACTCTTTATTGAGAAATTATTCCTGGTAGTGCTAAAGGGACCTTGTGGGATGCTGGGCATCAAAACTGGGTCGGTTGTATGCAAAGCAAGACCTCTACCTTCTGTACTCTTCCCAGTCCCTTCCATATTTCTTTTTATGGCCAGTGCTTTTAGAAGTTATATAGTCTTTAACCAGTAAATTATTATTTAGTAAATAAGCTGTATGAGTATGGTTTAATATATTCTTCAGAAAAGAGTAATATTCCCATAATTAGTTTTTTTTTTTTTTGGGTCACACCCGGCAATGCTCAGGGGTTTCTCCTGGCTCTGCACTCAGGAATTACTTCTGGCGGTGCTCGGGGGACCATATGGGATGCTGGGGATGGAACCCGGGCCAGCATGAGCTGGCCGCTTGCAAGGCAAACGCCCTACCCGCTGGGCTATCGCCTGGCCCCCATAATTAGTTTTTATGTATAAGTTAGAGTTCAGTTTTACTCTTGTACATATTTTTTAATGATATATGTAGTCATATCTAGACTCTGGTTTTGGTTTCTTTTATTTCATTTGTAAGTACATCTATGTTTGCCCCTAAGCCATGCTGTTTTAATTATCGTAACTTTGTAATTAGTGCTTATGCTCAGAAGGGCATGTCTTCCCTCTTCAGAAGTGGCCTGGTCATTCCTGGTCCTTTGTTCTTCCATGTTTCATTTCACAAGTCACAACACAAAGATTTATGTTGGGAGTTGTTGGGCGTGGCTCCTGTAGGCTCCTCCTGCAGCACTTGGCACACAGACCTGGTCATTTAGTGCTTGGGCCCACTTGGTAGTCTTGAGGCTACCAGCGCCCAATTGGGGGGGGTGGGGGGCGGCATAAGATGCTGGGTATCGAAGTTTCATGATGGCAAATAACGTGGGAGGAAATAGAACAGGAATAGGGGTGAAGGAGGGAGGTCCTGAGATATGAGGGTGAGACTGACATGGCACCTGGTATAGTTCCTTCATCATATAAGTTAAACCCTGTTGCAGTACACTGCTACCCAGAGCCTCTGCATCTGGCCTGGAGTTGCCTCCCTGCAGGCCACTTTGTAGGTAGGAGGAGGACAGTTTGAATGTGGCAGCTCATCTGACCATGTATACTATACTGGCTGGTATAAATATTCTCTCATGCTGCCTCAATCATCGTGGGACTAGCTAGATCTTACCGGAATATTTGCCTGGCCACGTTGAATCTCTAAGTAATTAGACTAGAGAGAAATGCTGTTTGCCTCCACGCAAGCAAGCATGGCTCCCTAATAACTCAAATCTAATATACCAAACAACCATGAAGTAAAGATGAGTCTCTTCTGAAGGCTTGGAAAAATATATAACTGGCAATAGAATATTCTTTGGAACAGATGCATGCCTTTGTATTCTGAGATACAGCTCATCTCAGAAGCCCCTCCTCCACTCTACCCTGCAGGGCACTTCCAAGGCAGATCTTGGCAATATTAACATCTCAAAGGACCTAGGTGAGGTATCACTGTCTATCACTGTCTTCCCATTGTCATCGATTTGCTCGAGTGGGCACTAGTAACATCTCCATTAGTCCTGTCACAAGCAAGTGCAACCCAAGGGCATCTACTTGCTACAGGGACAGGAGGAGCCCGAAACCATTCTTCAGGTTATGGAACTGAGATCCATAATAGTTACTAGTCTTCGGCATAAAAGTAAATAAAAACATGGTAGCTTGCCAGGCTTTACCATGTATGTGGTATAGTCTCAGTAGAAGGCTCTCAACCCGAGCATTTACTGATGAAACTTAAAGGGGGAAGATCAGGTTTTCTCTTGGATGGAGCTCTGAGGAACTATGGAGTCTGGATGTTGAGAATGACTAACTGCATGATGTGTGGTTTGCTCTGTCTTCTTGCCAGGCTTACTGGTATCAGTTAAAACATGTCTATAACTGTTTACTATGTATAAATGTGAAAGAAATTGGAAATAACCTTATGCAAAATTAAGTTGCGGCCGCGCCAAGGGACATGTGGGTCTGGCATGGGTGGGTCTCTCTCTTCTGGGGCAACTGGCATGGAGGCAGAGGAAAGGGCAGGGCCCAAAAACTCCAATCCGAGTCCGGCCAGCATGGTCTCTCCCCAGCTCATGAGAGCAAGCCCTTGGAGCAATGTTGGACTCAGCCAGGGGATGGCTGAGGCGGGAGGTCAGCTCCACGGGTTGCTTCCACATGGGGCCGGCAGAGCAGCACAGCTGTGGGTCTGAAGTGGATGGGTCTGATCTCTTCCCGGGTTGCAAATTAGCTGAGTCTGGTGCGGGTGGGTCTCTCTCTTCCAGGGCAACTGGCATGGAGGCGGACTAGGTGAGGTCCTGGGAGAAATTACCTGAGGGAATTTTTTCCCTGATGGCTTTCCTTGAGGTGGGAGGTGTGGGTTGCAGGGATATAAAAACTAACCTGTTTCCGAAATTTCTTGCCCTCTTCTTTTCCCCCTCTTTGCTGGTGCTCCCCTTCTTGCCTCTTCCTCTCTGCGGGGCCTTAACACGTGGTGGCAGCCATCTTGGCCCACCACACGTGGCCCAGCTGGGAACCCTAAATTCGGGGTTTTCCTGCTGCTGATTTATATACCTGAACCTGTGTTAAGAAGCATTTTGAAACTTTTCTGAATTCTCGTGTCTTTCTCTGTCCAGCCGCTGATCCCCTGGGGCAAAGGGGATCCCTGCCCCCTGCTCCTTATTTTGTGTGGGGCGCCCCAGCAGTTCCCCGCAAAAACTCCATTTCTTTTTCTGATGTCTTTTTCTGACATCAACATTCCTCTGAATGGCCATGAATTTCTTGTTACAGACTGTACTTAATGACAAGAAGTATGGCTGAATTTTCCCTTGGGTTTCAATCATTGTTTTTTTTTTTTTTTTTTTTTTTTGCTTTTTGGACACACCCGGCAATGCTCAGGGGTTACTCCTGGCTGTGCACTCAGGAATTACTCCTGGCAGTGCTCGGAGACCATATGGGATGCCGGGATCGAACCGGCGCTGGCATGCCAGCCCCTCAATCATTGGTTTATCCTTGCTTTCCAATGAATGCTGAGATCTTTGAAGAAGATATATGTGACCATGTATCTTAAGTGATACATGAAGGGCGGGCATGCCTGCTCTCAAGTGGTCTCTTGGCCTCTGTTATGCAGAGTGGACATGCCTGCTCCTAAGTTGTCTCCTGGTCATGTTGATGCTCTTCAGTAATAGCATAGCCAAGACAATAAGTATCACTTCCTCACCACGTTTCTTTGTTTTAGTGAGAAGTGTGACGCTTAGTACTTCTCTGTTTCCTTCCATATTACATGTCGAAGTCATAGAAGCATTCTTCTACTTTAAACCTCTTTATATTTATGGTTTTAGCCTCATTGATTTTGTATGTGAAGGATAACTAGTAAATGACTGTGAGATACTTTGCAAATATACACGCAAATTTTTTTTTTTAAAAAAAGCATTTTAAAATAATGGATGGCGAAGAGAGGAGGAGGAAGGCTCTCCAACCTCTCATTGAATTTCAGCCTCAGGCTGTGTGTAGGTTACTGGAATGCGGGTAGTCAGTACCGATTCCCCAGCTCATTGCCTCTGCTGACTGGAAATACAGAGTGATGGTTCCAGGCTTCCAAGAATGTGACTGTCCTTGAGGGAATTCTGAAATTAACCCATATTCTATTCAAATTCTCCAGCCATTAATGCTTGATGAGCCGTCATCTCCCAATGTAAATCAGCCAGCAAGGGGTGGGGGCGTACCTGAAGACTCACAGGTCCAGACTCAGTGCTCGGTCCAGTGGAGCCTGCTTCCTTTTTACCGTACTTAAATGGGATCTACTTTTACATCTGTTTATAAAACCTGAGCACCCCCACCCGCCTAATGCGTCAGTGCTCTCTTCTAATAAAAAAAATCAATATATGCATCCAGCACTCACGAGTAACCCTATAATCATAAACAGGACTTGCACTGGAAAAAAATAATTTCAGGGAAAAAACTGATTAGGATTGTGGTCAACCAGTCTTTTTGAAAAAGCAGATACCATTCAGTATTAGAAACATAGCGGTACTTTTAACTTTATTTTGCCATTTTCTTGAAGACGAAGTTTTCTTTGGAATCATCTTTATTAAAGTGATATGGAGAGTTGCTGTTTCTTCTTTCCCTTCAGATATTTAATGATGCTGTTAGTCTAAAGAATTCCAAATTGAGATGTTTTCAAGTCTCTGACTTGATTCAATTTTATGTTTTTTTCCTGAATTCATGTGATAAACATGTATAATGTGAACATCTATAAAAGAGAACTTGTATCTAAGCTGTCAGTTTCATATCAAGTAATACATAAACTATTTCACAGTAATAAGATGTCCTCTTCCAAAAACAATTTCTTTTCCTAGAATTGTGGGAAAGTTGCTCATTATTTTAACCGACTGCTTTGTTTTAATATGCACAGTTACTCTTTATTTAAACTGGCTACTTTGTTTTGCTAAACTTTCATCTCACTAAAGGAGAGAATTGAAAATAAATGGGCTCTTAAAATATGGACCCTTACACCTTAGCAAGCACATCAACTTCTTATGCAAAAGAGGAACATGCAGTTCATATTATTCGCTGCTTTACTAATCTCTGATGGTTGCATTTTGATAAATAAATAGATCATCTAAGATTCAATAGGCCAATTGCAGCATATAATAGCTATTCAGAGGCAATTAAACTGCCTTTTTTTCATGCCGGCATGTAAGCCGCCCTTTCACAACCTTCAACTTGATTCGTGGTGATTCAAAATTAACTTAAAAGTCTTGTTTGCTGACAGCTTAAAGCTTAATTGACTGAAAGCCAAATAGAGTGTGTTCTGTATTCAGCACTAAGGCTATTGATAAAGCCATGTGTAAATTGCGCATGCTGAAAGACAGTGATTGGGCCTCCTGTTCTTGTATTAGTCCACAACTTGGCATTGCTGCACAGCCAGAATTGCTTTGTCAAGCCTTTTATCACACCAGGTTAGCTTTCTCTGGAGTTCCTCCGGCAGCTGGGCAGTGCCGTCTGCACTCCTACGATGCAGCGGGGCCTGCTATAATTTGTTACTTATTTGTGGTTTCTCCCCTCCCTCTAAAATCACATTGGCCTTTCCTTTCTGAACAGGACTGTTGGAGCCTGTTTCAGGAACCTACTGATTTCCAGTTGTGCTCACTCGAGTGGCGGAGCAAAGGAATGAGGCTGGGGGGTTCTGAAAAATATTTTAAGCAAAACGCTATCATGATATTGATTTGTCTCTCTTATGAAAATTAGATCTAGCCGATCTGAACATTTAATTAGGGTACAAATGCATGCTTAATAGCTTCGAGTGTAATGTAACTATTAGATTACACTAACAATTACACTGTCTGATTCCTTCAATACTTTCGCACAAAAAAATATTTCAGTGATTATTGTAGCTTTTAGGTATGTGCATTTCTTTGTTTAAAATTAATGTGGGGAGTAAATGAGATGGATTATTAGTACATGTTGGTATGTGTTGTGAAATTTTCCTTTTTTCCCATTAAATATTAGAATGTAGGGCATCATTAGCGGATAAGTATACACTAACAGAATAAAATTCACAAATAAAGCTAAAACAGTTTTCAGAAGCGCTTTACTTGTGTCAGCTTTTACATTTAGATATTGTAGAATTCTGTATATTCTTTTGTATGAAGCTTTTGATCTAATAGTGATTAATAGTAAAAGATAATATAACATAAAGATAATTATGCTCACTGCATATGTGTTTTGACAATATTCCACAAGTAATGTTTACGTTGTAGGTTTAACTTTGTAAAAAAATTAAGCCTTTGTGCAGTGATTTTAGTACATTTTGATAGGTTTGTGAGGAACTTATTTTATTTTTTCTTAATTTTATATGGTCCATTCTTAGATGTAGCTTAAGCCATTCAGATTCATTTTTTGGGAAAAAAATTGTCATTTATCTTATGCTGTCTGTATTTTTCAAATATTTGAAAGGGGTAAAGCTTATTAAATTGTCTGTTTTATGTCCTTGTGTTTTAATTTAGTCACTTAGTTTATAGGAAGTTAAATAGAAAATAAGGCCCTGCTTTGATTGTAAGTTGAATGGAAACACTGGTAATTATAGTGGACAGAGGCTTCGTTACTAGATACTTTAGGTTATATATATTGCATTGTAAGTATATTCTTCATCTTAAACATTTGCTCACAGAATATGTCTTTTCTTTTGGTCTCTTTGTATTTTAGCTTAGCGTTGAATATTGCTGTATTTCTTATTGATATTCTGGTAACCATGGCTATCTAATTTTACCTGCCTTCCAATTGATTTCCAATAAGAGTCCAGTCTATTCATAAAGAATCAGGATAAGTTGCAACTTAGTTTCAAAATGACTATAATTTAAAATAGTGAGTTACTTCTATATACTTTTCAATAAAATAGTAATCATGCTTCAAAATGTAAAATCCAGAAGAGTACCAGTTTTATTGAAGTTTCACCTATACCCAGTGAGATTTGAGAGTCAAGAATGAATTGCTTTTATTGATCATGATTTTGTATTAACAGTTAATCTAACATATCTTTAAAAGTATGAATTATTTGGAAACAACATTTTGTTTCTTTTTTCATAACTGTGTTGTTCAGTTTATGTCAAATAATTCTATTCTTTGGGATGGCACATAAAGTTTTTTTTTTTTACCTTTCAGAAAAGGAGGCTAGATTTAATTATAGTGACAATAAATTTTGTTTTGAATTGATAAAACAATTGTAATGATAGAAAAGAAAAAATATATTATGTAAAATTTAGGAAAGATGATACAAACATTGTTTGAGCAATGATATCTACAATAACAGATTCTTGAAACAGATTTTGAAAAGAGATGAAAGCACCTATTAGACTTGCTGACTTTTCTAGCACTGTTTTGAAGATTAAAAAATGTACGCTGGGGGAGGGATGGGTGTTTGAACACTGCGTGACTGAAACCCAATCATAAACAGCTTTATAATGGTTTATCTCTGTGATTCAATAAAAAATTTTTTTTAAAAGAGACTTTATTCGAGATTTTAAGTTTATGTGTTTCAAGAAGCTAAGTTCAGTGGTGTACATTTTTATAGTATATATTTGGGGGATTGCATTTGTGACCAACTTTTATAGTTTCAAAGCTTGATTTTTTTTTTTTTATTGTAATGTTTTTCTCATTTTCTCTCCTGACACTCAGGTCTTTTCTAAGAAAGTGAGATTCGTTTATTTTCACAATATTTGTGATACCTTTGGGGCATTCCCTTATTATCTATCCCAGACACTTCTGTGGAATTAGATGAGTTTAAGCTTTATTTTTTTTTGCATTTCCCCCCAAGAATCCCTCTTTATATAATGACTAGACTGCTAAGTTGTTTTTACTTCACTGGGTGACTGTTCAGTTTAAATAAAGATAAACTTTAACAAGTGAAAAGGAATGGGCCTTTTCTATTTCATAGTTTGTTAAAAGTTAATATTTGTGCTACTTGTAAGGGAAAATTGAACCATTAAAAATCAGCTGTGATGGTTTGATAGCATATTGTCTTATTTAATAGCTCATCCTTTAAAATATGTTATAAATTGGAGCATATTACATTTACCAAACTAAGTGATATTACAACTGTCACATCTTAGCAATTGAACCTTTATGTTGGGCTCATGGTAGAAAAATGAAAACAAAAAATCATAGACCTGATAGGCTGGTAATTAGAGTACTAGAAAGTCTACATTACAATTTATATTGATACAATATGTGTTTGGCATTTCAAAGTGACACATGCTAAAAGAATATTTTATTTTGTACGAAGTTATCAAAATACTTCTGGGAAAATATCAAATGTCATCAAGGTAAATAAAATGTTCATGTAATATCATGACTCTCATTTAGGGTGAAATCTATATTAAAATTGAAAATGATAAGTTGTAAAACTGTAGATGAGATCATAAGTATTTGACTATATATTTTTATTTGAGCTTTTAAAAATGAAGATTGAATTAATATCCTTCATAAGTGACATTTTCATTAATATTAGCTTGAAATTGAGGAATTAGTGTAATAGCATAAAAGAATTAACTTTTTATAGGTACAGAGAAAATTACTTTGACCATTATCAAATACAGACCATTCTATAATATTTACTTAATCTTTCAAGTAATAAAAATAAGATAAATATAGCTTACTGTTCTAACTCGTGATATCTTAAATACTGCAGAATCATTATAGACGATTATTCAGCAGTTGAGATGATCGTTTGTTGAAACTGAGACATGAATAGCATTGGTAAAAGAAGCATTATTTTAAAATACATTCAGGATTAAAGCCAAGATTACTTCCTGATGAATTCTCAGTTGTGATTAACTTAATTTTCTTTGGCTTATACATGATGCTGAATTATATATGATGCTGAGTGGTAAGGAAGAGATCATGTTTGATCTGGGTACATCAGAGTAGAAGAGCTGATGGTCGCTCATTGAGTTATGCCATCTTATCCAAAAGGAACCAGTAATTACATCAGTGTCCCTTTCATGAATTATTTTTTATAAATTCCTCTCCCTCTCACCTTCCGTAACTGTGTGTGACTATCTGGGCTATCTTTTGATAAGACAATGCATGGTTAAACAGAGTGGTTGAGACATCCCTAAGTGCTAATGAGTACTTACTTGGTAGTCTATACTAATGCTTTAGTGGATGCTGAACAAGTTTAGATGTTAAGCTTTTTAGGAAGAGTGAATGATGGCTAATGATTATTTAATGACAGATCTCTGGACTGAAAGGCATTTAGCACTCAAAGTATACTGCAAAGCCTATTTCTCAAAGCTTCAGACAGGTTTATTTGGTCTCACCTTGAATGGAACAGTACTATATTGATTTCATTGGTGTGGATTTAAACACACTATCGGCTTAGAATAGCACTAGTATGCAGTAGAAAATGATTGTCTTAACCCTTATCGAGACTCTTGGCTGTTCTGTGATATTCTGTCATAAAGTTTGGCAATGGTTATAAATGTATTTGTACTATTTGAGTGCAGTATGTTGAGTTAGGAAAGTATTTGTACAGGAGACATTAAGTTATAGGGAAACTTAAGTGGAGATAATTAAAGCTTACAGCTATATTTTTAATTACTGGTTCCCCCATATATTGTATTTGAAGAAATTTTGCTTCCGGAGAGATTTATTGTTTCTGTGAATTGCAATAAAAGGCAATGCTTATATTGCCTTGTTGAATAATATACGATTTCAATATTTGGTCTCTGAATAGTAACAATGTTTACCTTTAGTATTTTGTATTTTTCCGGTGTGTTTCAGTACTCCATGTGCGTGTTTGATATCAAATTCAATTTAATCTAGTTACTACATGTGCTTGATAGAATATCTACTCTCTCACAACAGCTATTCTTTTTTGCATTTGTTATAGATAGCCCATTGGAAAAAATACATATAACATAATTAGGTATTATGGACCAACTTATTTTTATTCTTCTAATTATAAATTGCTCCTTATATTTTTAAGAAACTTTTTTAATTAGTCAAGATTTGAAGATACTTAATAGAAATTTATCTTGGAACAAGTGTCAAATACTTAAGTTATAAAAGTTAGTTTCATGTACATGCCAGAGAAGATTCTAGAGATGAATTTGAAATGTTCTGATGAGTGCCCATTCGCCTTGTTCCCTGAACACTGAAACTTGGACCATTTTATCTATATAAAATATGGATATCATTTGGATTAGAAGAGTATGTGATCACTTTTACCACTAAAATTCTAAATTTCCCCCTAGTGATCACCTAATCTTGGACCTAGGAAACGTTTAACACCATGTACTTCTGATATATGTCTCTGATATATGTCTCTGTGTATTTTTAAAATTCTTAATTGCATGTCTCTTTCCATTGAAAAAAGAATTTAAAAAGTGATTGTGCTAGCCATGTAATTATGTTATAGCAAAAATATTGTAGTAATGGGTAAGCAGATACAGTTTTATGAGCACAGTTTTGGAATTACTTTTATTTTTTGCTTTTTTGGTTCAAACCCAATAATGTTCCTGGCTCTTCACTCAGGAATTACTCTTGGCAGTGCCTGGGTGACCATATGGGATGCGGGGATCGAACCTAGGTGGGCTGTGTAAGGCAAACACCCTTCCTGCTGTGCTATTGCTCCAGCCCCTGGAATCACTTTTAAAAGGTCAAGTTTTTCTTTCTCTTTGTTTTAATGGGGAGGAGTTCATCTTTGACATATTTTCAGCATTTTTTTCTTACAATAAATGAATGAATGAATAATATTTTGGTTTTTTGGTTGTTTTATAATCATTGAAAACACTTGCTAGTCTTAGGGAAATTGATCAATATTTTTCATTTTCTATGAAGATAAATCATTTCATTTGAGAAAAATGATAAGCATATATTAAAATCTTACCTTGGATTGTGTTCATCTGCCTGTGTTGAGTGCTTCATTGGCGGTTCATGATACCGACACCAGTGGCCTAGATCATGGAAGGAGTTAGTTGGAAGTAAATTTTCCCTCCTCTTGGTTTTATATGTTCCTTTATTTTCTCCTTATCAGCCTTGGAGCATCTGTTACCAGTGCCAATCTGCATATTTGTGTTTATTCAACAGGAATATACATTATTTTCTCAGTTTCACACAAGAAAGACTCTGTCTTAGAAGAATTACGATAAGAGATTATAAATATTTCTCTCCACAGTTAACTATTTGGGTAATTCCTGAGTACCTAATGATTTGAGAGGGCCAAGCAAGGTTTTTTTTTTTTTTTTTAACCACCATACCAGGTGGTGCTTAGGGCTTAATCCTGGCTCTGTGCTCAGGGATCACTCCTGGTGGGACTCAGGAGACTATATGCAGTGCCAAAGGTCAAACTTGGGTTGGGCGCCTGCAAAGCAAACACCTTACCCACTGTTTTCTCTCTCTGGCCCCTGCAGCAGGATTTTGATGAAATAATTATAGGTCATTATGTAGCAGGAACAAATTCTTTAAAGCCAGTCTTTCTTCACCTTTTACAAATCTGATTATCTGACTATACACATATAATTATTATATTTAAATAATTAAGTTAAAATACTAAGTTTTCTTCATTTTTTTCGACGCAGGCTTTCTCTACCAGCCACCACGAGGCACCCGGGGGATGGTGGCTCCTGCCCACCACAAAGCCGCCCCACCCATGAGGGCCTCCATTTCCACACGACTTCTCCCGCAGACCTCCCACCCAGCAGACCAGCCTATTAGCGCCGGCCAGCCTATCGCGCAAGCAGCCGTGGTTCATCAATAAAGATGGACTTAGAGATGCCTACAAGAGTATGCTACCTGCACGAGAGCCTGGCAAGCTACCCTTTGTATCGATATATATGCCAAATACCGTAACAATTATAGACCTCATTCCGAGGATTGAGGCCCTTATGTTCCTGGAGCAAGCAGAGCCTGGGCTCTACTAGCTGAGACAGGACATATGGAGATGTTACTGGGGCCCGCCGAGCAAATCGATGATGAATGGGAAGACAGTGTGTTCATTTCAGGAATACCGGGTCTTCCAAATCTGTAATTGTAACTGACTTTGATATCTAGGGTCTCAAGGTATTGGGCTTAAGCCTTTTATGGTTAAACATTGGAAGAACTGATAAGATTCAAAGCCCCAAAGTCTATTTTAGCTTGATATGTGTGACCGTGGTAGGGAACTCAGATCCAAATTATAAATGAAGTTAATCAACGGATATGAAATCATATAAAATACTTACATTAGCTTGTTTTCCTATTCTGTGCTTATTTGAGAAGGCATGTGGTCAAAGAATGGTATAAAAGAGTTTGGAAAGAAGATTGCTAAACAACTGAATTCCATTTGATGATTAGTTATCACCACCATAAAAGAGAAGTACAAAATATATTGAAGTAACCTGTAAAAGATTTGAAGGCTCATAGTTGCATTCTATATGTGCTTTAAAATAATGAAAACATAAAAAAGTGATCATCCTGCTAGCTGAGCTGTGTGAAGGCAATTCAGTTTCCATTTCTTACTATAAAGTTCCCTGAAATTTCCTAGAAATCTCTTGGGGGAAACGGGCTAGTATAACATTCATACATACGGTGTTTCTTGGACTAAGGATGGACTATTTTTTCTATATATTGGGTGTTAGTAGTGAGTCTATCCTTGAATTCGAGGTTTAGTTAATTTTGGCAGTACCTGTGGGTGTGGCCTCAGCTTTACTGTGACCGCCTTGTTGCCGTTCCCCAAACTTTGTTTTCTTGATTCCCTATTTATCTGACTAGTAAATGAAAAATTATGGTTGCCTTTGATCTTTTTATTTCTTCCCTTTTTTAGTAGATACTTATTTATAATTTTCCATATTTGGCTCACACCTGAGGCTGAGCAAGGAATAGTATCATACTATCACATGCATGCCAGGGATTAAACAGGGCTGGCCTCAACCCCCATAATTGCTCTCCAGTTCTTTATTTATCCTTTAAATTTCACTTTTTATTTCCTTCTCTTAACTTCCTTCACGTTCTATTGCTCCTTTAAATTTAAAAATAGGTTTGTTTTTCCAGTATCTTATTTTGTGTCAGGATTGAATTGTATGTTAATCTTCATTATTTCAATAAGTCACAGGGAGCCTTAATTAGATAAAAATCATTTTGACTACTGGGAGACAGAAATGTTTGCTATAAAGCTGTGTTTTAGGCTTAGCCACCACAGCCGTCTCCGGATCTTCTGATACTTAGTAGGTCTGGCCATTTGTTTTTATACTGCCCTAACCATGCTCCAGTAGTTCTCCTTAACCACTTACAGTGAAGATAAGCAAAGGAAAAGTAACACTGTGAACTAAGATAATCATTTGTTTTGAACCGGGGATAACATTGTAAAGCTCTCTTCTGAGAAAACTAAAAAAAACAAAAAATCCCTTAGAAGTTTTTCTACAGTACAGAACCATTTAAAGACGGTAATTTAGTGGCATGCCATTGTTTCTTTTATTGTGACCAAGGAACAGTAATGCAGGAAAAGGAATACTGCAAATACCTCCTCTAAGTGAACACCGATGTGCGTGCAAGCTTTTGAAAGATTGACCAGGCTCACTTGCCTCTTTTGATTTGCTTTTATATCACTGTTTTAAAAATAATTAAGTAGGTGAAAAAAAATATTTTGAAACCAAATCCAATGAATGATTTGTCGTTTTATGAATGGAACCGGCTGAAGATGTAGCGCTTACTTTCATGTAAGACATAGGTATGACTCTGCGGGAGGGTCTGGAAATGGCTTAAAGGCTTGGGGCAGGCTTTGCACTGGGGCTCCGAGTTTCACCCCCCCCCCACAGCACCACTGGCCCCCAGCCCCGCCCCCACCAAAGTAAAACTTCCATGGTGTATGTTCAGTATATTAAGAAAACAGCGTCTTGCTGCTCCATTGTTTTTCTAAGTCAATTTCGTCCCGTTATTCTTTTCTGAACATTAACTTCTTGTCAAACTATTGATGAAGTGTTTAAGGTTTTTATAATTTGCCAGTTACTATTTCTGAAATATTTCTGCCCTTATGAAAAAACTGATAAAGACCTTAATGTTAGCATTTATATCTTTTAACATGTGACTTGTCTCAGGTTTACCTTTGCGATGTAAAGTGAAAAGAGTTGGATACTGCTTTTGACAGTTTCTAAGCATAACATTTCCTATTACATAGATTTCTTAAAACTCATCTATGTAATGAGTTTTGAATTTCAGTTTTCTCCCAAACCAAAAATATTTGTACTTCAAGGTATGGGGAAAGAATCTATCTTCATTATTTCAATGAAGATTGCCGTTTTCGTTCTTTCGGTAGTCAGGAAAAGAGAAAATAGGATAACACAAACCGTGGGAAAGCACGTGCAGCACTTGAGTGAAGATGAAGAAATTGTAACAAAATTGTTTCTCTGCAAGTTTAAGGTGCCGTAATTATCAGAATAGCCCACGGAACACGAAGATAATGATATTAAATTTCCTATGAGAAAGCCATGTTGGGGTTTAGCATTGCTTTTGGTTTTATCTGATGTTGTGGACATGAATTTGAGCTGTTGTGTTAAATACAATGCTCAGAGCCACCTTAACACAGACGCCTGCGAGAGGCGTGGGCTCGGCGCCCCCGCCCCCGAGTCTTGCAGGGTCCACGCTGCTCCAGCAGGGGGCTGTCGTGTACACGCACCAGTCCTGAGCGCGTTTGTTTACTTCCCTTTCCAGGGAGGGGTGGAGGGGGTGGGGGACCCGGGTCTGCAGCAACAAAGACAGCAATAGAGCTCAAAGATTTGGGGAGCAACTTCCATATGTTCTGTCTGCGGGTGTGAGGAAAACAGTGGTAACTGTCAGCAAGCAACCAAACTGTGGTTTTGAATGCGTCCGAGGAGATTCCTACTGCTAGCAGCAGAGTGAATGTTGAAAACATTGTGTGTACGCACACACACGCTCACGCACACACAGGCTGGGGTGAGAACGGGAAACTTGGGAAATGAACGTGCAAGCTCCTCATGGTGGTCATTTTTCATCTGTTCATCTTCTCCCTCTGCCCCCAGGAATGTGGAGAGGAAAATTCAGAATGTGGTGTACATTTAGTTTTATTTCAGGTGCTCAGATAGGAATCTGTATGTTTGGTCATAAACCTATGTGCCATTCAATTATTTTTCCATGTCATCAAATTTTATTGGCTGTCTTCGTAAAAGTTGGAGGATTTGCAGTGTTTTGTGTTGTGCCAAGAAGTGAAAATCCAGCATAATATTCAGAGAAAAACACTTGTTTAAGGAACTCACTGGCATGCATTTACACAGAGGTGGGGACCCATAGATGCCCCAGAGAAGCTGATGCAAAGGGAATTCACAGGCAGGAGGTAAGGTCTCATAGCCTTTCATCAGCTAGGTTATCACTAACCTCTGCCATTTTCTGTACCCATTAACAAGGTTACCTTTCAAGTTTTTAACTGAGGATTGGAACATATTGGATGTCTGAAATTTATCTAGTAAAATGCTGCAGCCTTTTATTTCCTTTTCTTTTTTTACCACAGCATTTTAAAATCTAAAAGCCACAATGTTATAAAAATAAGTTGTTTTCATTTTGGAGATTTTTTTCTTCATTATAAACAAGTTAGATGAAGCAGAGCCTCGCAACAAGCCAGAAGACCCTCCCCACTCCATGAGGGCCGCCATTTTCCACATCCGGACTTCCCTCTGGTCAGAACTCCACCCAGCAGAAGAGCCTATCACAGCCTGGCTCGCGGCCGGCTGCCATGCGGTTCATCAATAAATGCTGGATATCAGAGGTGACTACAAGAGTATGCCACCTGCATGGCAGAGCCTGGCAAGCAAGCTACCTGTGTTGAATTTGATATGCCAAATACCAGTAACAATTACAGACCTCATTCCCATGGCCTAATATAATGGTTTGAGGCTTTTTATGTTCCTGGAGCAAGCAGGTGCCCTTGGGCTCTACTAGCATGAGACAGGATATATGGAGATGTTACTGGGGCCCGCTCGAGCAAATCGATGATGAACGGGAAGGCAGTAATACAGTGATACAATGATAGATGAAGGTTAAAAACAGGCATTTTTATGGCATTGTACTTTGTCAGTCTTTTCTGTTGGGCCGTGCCCATGGTTACTCCTACTCTGCATTCAGGAATTTCTCACAGAAGTGCTCAGGAGGCCATCTGGGGTGCTGGGGTTGAGCTCTGGCTGTATGCAAGGGAAGAAGAACCTTGCCTGCTGGCATGTTGCTCTGGGCCGCAGTATTTCATCGGTCTTAGGCAGACCTCGAGTAGCAGGTAGATGTGGGACGGCGTGGGCCGAGCTCATGTGCAAACAGTTTACACTTTAAACAAATGCTAAGCTGAGAGCCAACCTTTTTCTGGTTGTGATCACGAAGCACAGCACATTTGAAGAACTTAAATACATATTTTTTGTTCACTTAATTATTATTTATTTATTTATTTATTTATTTTTTTTTTTTTTTTGTTTGCCCTGGGCTGGTGGTGGTTTTCCTCTCGCTCTCCCAAAAATTATTCTATTCTCCTGCCCCGAGGTGCCGGCCCGGGACCCCCCCCTTGTGGGTTATTTCATTTTATGTTTATGTATATATAGACAATTACATATATATTATGTATACATAATAGACATAATATTAGATTGGAATGCCTTCAAAAGCATCGAAGAAATATCTAAAAAGACAAAGAACCTCCGGCTCCGGGCACATATCTTCAACCCTGTGTTAACATACGCCTCAGAGACCTGGGCCCTATGAAAGCAGGATGAGAATGCTATTCGGGTCTCCCAGAGAGGAATCGAAAGAGCTATGCTTGGAATATCATGCCTCACTCAAGTGAGAGAAGGAATCGGAGCTCCGACCTCCTTCGCTGTTCCAGAATCAGGGACTCTGTCTCGTTTGCCAAGGCATCGAAAATCAGATGGGCTGGACATGTAATGCGATTTGGAGATGACCGCTGGACTAGAACCATTACCGACTGGATCCCACGGGATGTCAAAAGATCACGTGGCCGCCCATCTACAAGATGGTCAGACTTCTTCATCAAGATCCTGAGCGAACGGTTTGAGGCTCTTCATACTCCTGGAAGCAACCAGATGCCATTGGGCTACACTGCCACGTGACAGGGTCAAATGGAAATGTTACTGGTGCCCGCTCGAGCAAATCGATGAATAATGGTATGTCAAGTGAAGTGATCAAGTGGTCAAGTGATACACATATGTGTGTGTGTGTGTGTGTGTATATATATATATATATATATATATATATATAATCATGTTATGTAGGTAAGTAGATGTACAAGTCTTATTAGTACACTATAATGATTATTAAAAATTATGCTTTACAAGAAACCACGGCAAGCCTGGCAAGCTACCTGTGTCATATTTAATATGCCAAATACCAGTAACAATTATATTAGGTCATTCCCATGACCTAATATAATGGTTTGAGGCTCTTTATGTTCCTGGAGCAAGTGGATGTCTTTGGGTTCTACTAGCATGAGACAGGACATATGGAGATATTACTGGAGCCCGCTCAAGCAAATTGATGATGAACGGGAAGATAGTGATATTTTACAAGTACATGTTGAATATATCATGAAGTAACCATATGGGTTTAGATGGTAGAAGTTGGTTATTTTAATTAGACTACATTTGTAAACAGTTCGAACTTATATTGCGTTTGGAGATGTAGTTTCTTTTCCCTTCTGTTATGGTCAGTGCTGTATGGAAGTCTCTTGACGGCTTTCATAGCTATACACTATTTTAAGCTCATCTTTACCGCATGTACTGTCTTGTATATGTTCTTCATCACTCTCCACTGATCAAGATAAGATCATGTTACATTCAAAGTGTTCTTGTGAAGGTGGAGGGAAAAAAATAAGAAAAAACAACAACTTGAATGAACACAAACTTTTGTAGTTTTACTGCGTGCGTGTGAAGTGGGGAGTGACACACCAGCCGAGACTCTTCTGTTTGCACACGTTGTACATAGTTCATTATGTAACTAGTTTCGGACGTTCTCCTGTCCTCGAGATTCCAATATTAATTACATTCACTCCTCTCAATTTATCTTTATTCTTGAATAATTAGTGGAAATTGTGGCAACTACATCTTTCTTCAAATGAAACAAAGTTGTAAGAAATCTAAATGGAAATTGTCTAACATAATTCAAATCATTATTTTTATTTATTTATTTATTTTTTGCTTTTTGGGTCACACCTGGCAATGCTCAGGAGTTTCTCCTGGCTCTGCACTCAGGAATCACTCCTGGCGGTGCTCGGGGGACCATATGGGATGCCGGGGATTGAACCCAGGCTGGCATGTGCCGGCCGCATGCAAGGCAAAGCGTCCTACCCACTAGGCTATTGCTCCAGCCCCCAAATTATTATTTTTAAATAATTTCTTTAGACAGCCCTCTAGCTTTTTATGGTGAGTTATTGCAATATATTCTTTTCCCCAGTCATTTATAGAACAGCACATAAAGTTATTTGTTATGATATAAGAATATACCTTATAAAATACAGTTGTACTTTTGGCTGTACAACACCTCCAAAGTAAGTAAAAGTAATTTATTTTCTATGCACAGAATTCCATAACAGATTATTAAATATTAAGAGAGTAAAGAAAAAGTCATTTTATTTTCATTTGCTGTGAATTAGTAGAAATGTAGGAAATTCCAAGGTAATGCTGTGATGCAGTTTCTAATTCAGGAAGTCCACATCATTGTCATTTGAACTCACCATGTGTCAGGAATTTTTTGCGTAAATTTTAAAATTCGGCATAAACAAATTTGAAGTTTTTTTCATAGAAAACAAACCTTGATGATATGTTTAATATCAGACTTCCTTGTCAAGACCCTGAAGGAACGGTTTGAGGCTCTTCATATTCCTGAATCAACCAGATGCCATTGGGCTACATTGGCACGTGATAGGGTCCAATGGAAATGTTACTGGCACCGCTCGAGCGAATCGATGAATAACGGGATTCAAGTGATCAAGTGATTGGGATTTTTTTATGTTTGTGGTTAGGGCTGCAACCAGCTTGCTTGAGTGGTTGCTCCCAGAGCAGTGCTCAGAGGTCAGGTCAGTCCTGCTTTGCTCAGGCAGTGGGACTGGCCGCCCACACGCAGAACTCTCCAGCCTTTGAGCTCTGTCCAGTCTCTAGTTTTAATATAATAGTTGTAATTTTGAAGTGAATGGCGATTTAATTTAAAGTGAACAGCGATTTAATTGAACCACAGCATTTGGCTTTAATTGGAGTTTTTAATATTATATATACATTAACTATAAAAAGCATTTCTAGACTCAGTCCTAGACAAAGAATTCAATTTTTCGAAACAATTTCTCCAGGTCAGATCACTCAGTTCTGAAGTATACTCTCGGAGTAGTAAATCGGCGGTATCTTCTTTGCAAAGGTTTTAGCACCTAATACAATAACAGAGCTCCATCAATATGTGGCTAATAGCAGATATAAAGTATCTGCTCCTGGTCCATCTCTCATAAAACTGCCTTTAGCCTTAATTCAAATCCATTGATTCCTGTTCCAGTTAAAACTGAAGAACTTAATATGTCTTTTAATCCTTTTATTGTAAGCTGGGATAAAATTAATTTTACCCTGGAACTACACAAAGCCAATTAACATGATCTTTAGAGTTATTTAGTAAAGTGCTTCAAACTGTTAAATTTATCTTGACCTCTTGGTTGCACTCTCTGACTGCTTTTTAAATGAAGTAATCAATATCTCACAGCCCTTTAAATAGCTTAAACTTCTCAAATATTTTACCTGTGTTCTAGTTAAGCAGTAAGTAAAGTGTTTACTCCTGTTCGCGTAAATCTAGAGTCAATTATGCTAAATCTAAGACAATTACGTTCTTTTAAGGTGCACCTTATGAACTAGCGGTTATTTTAATAAAATCAAAGGCTCATATTTTGTTTAAAGTAGCCCATAACGAGGTAACAAATTGCTTCCACCCAGAAGGGATACACTGATGCCGGTTCCAGTGGCCAACCGCTGATGAGTCTGACTACCGCAGGTAGCCTGTGTTTTCCATACAGGGGTAGTTGAAGGTATTAATTTTCTTACTGTGATAGGGTGATCCAACTGTCCTGTCGAGAAAATGGATCTCCATGTCACCTTGAGCATGATTAAATGAAGGCATGTCTGTGTGAAGAAATACCAAATTTTCGTGAGACAAATGAAACCGAAACAAGGTCTACTTTTTACAGAATTATTTTATTTTTCATGCTCTGCAATCTCCCACCGGCAGTTTGTTTATGGGAGAACATTGGCAGCTAATTGCATCTTCTTGGGTATTACTTTTGAGTAAACCTAGGCAAAACCCACAATTGCACATGTTTCCCGGCTGAATCAAACGGGAAACACGGCTGTTGCTGTGTGGTGGGCGGAGGGTCCCCACTGCCCCCTTCATTAATCAGCCCGTTTCTTTCCTCGTTAACAAAGAGCTCTCATCCTCTCAGACCCGGGCACAGATAAACGTTGCACGCCTTAAAATTTTAGCACGAGTGGGCCTTTCCGCCGGGTGGAAGCACCCTGTTCCTTGGAGCTTGTGTGCATCCAACTCGTGACAGTCGCTCTACAACGTCCTAGGCAGCGAATTGGGACTCTGTATTTGGTCCGCTTAGCAGAGGGCACCTGTTAGGGTTCCTTCTGCTGGCTTCAGAGATAACATTTGCACTCGGCTGGCTTTGCGAGTCCATTCTCAGAACTTCCCAGTCGCCCCTCCTTCCCGGGAGCAGGAGTTAAGACGAGGAGGGAGGCAATTAAACAAAAGGGAGCCAGAGGAGGTGGGGTGGGGGCGCTCCAGATGCCCCGCTGCTGAATTTCCTCCTGGAAGTCGCCCATGTGTGCCTGCGGGCCCTCCCCCCTCGGCGCCGGAGCTGAACGGCTGGGGTCAATGCCTCGGGTATTGATCAGGACCCCGCGGCCCCCTGCACCGGCAGCTGCTCCATTGGCTTCTTTCAGGGCCTGCTTCAGTACATTAGAATAGAAATCCATAACCAGAGCTGTGCTCATCCAAGCAGGGGAAGAAACTAAATTAAATGGTATAAAACAATCTTGGATCAGGAGTTCGTGCCAATTCATCTTGATCTAAGATGTCACACCGGGCTCGCCGTCCGAGCACCTGGGCGAGAGGCAGCCGCACTGAAAATAGATGGAGCTGCGATCATTCATTCGTCAGCCGAGGAGCAAGGCAGCGGTTAGCAATTCCCTTCTGCAGAGGTCAGCTGACAGAACAATCAGTGCAACTGCAGAAGAGAGCTTTCCTTTGAACTATTGTTATGAGCATGCTCTTGCTGAGACCGGGGGAGGGAGCCGGCCGGGCTTCCTGCCCGGAGAACACCAGCCCTGGCCCAGGCCAATCCGGCGCCGCAGCCCGCCCGCCGGCCTCCTGCGGTTGCTGGAGCTCTTCCTCCCTGCGTCGGTTCGCACATAAATAAAGTTGGTTTTAAATGCGCCTATTGAGATACAGATGATCAAACTGTTAAATATCACTTTGTCTAGAATTAAGGTCCATTTTCATCCTTCTGAACACCGAGGCAGTGGTTATTGATTTTGTTTCGTCTTGGTATGATTAAGCTTTTAGGGTTTTTCCTTTTAGTTACTATAACTGTCACAGATCACTGTCATACTTTGAATCTGTAATAGTATGTACATGCTAATACCACGGCTAACATTTCCTCATTAACAGAAGCGGGGTGGGGGTGTCTGTGTGTGTGTCTGTGTGTGTGTGTGTGTGTGTGTGTGCTTGCGCAGATGGTATTTCTTAATGTTATTCAAATGTTTTAGATACTTTAATTCAGACTCTGTAAGATGTTAATTCAGAAAATGTAACTTTTGACCATGGACAATGCGGTTTTTTTTATTTTTTAGCAGTACATAGCATAACATTGCATTAACATACCTTTATGTTAAAGGTATGTTATTGTACAACCGCATGGATACAATTTGAAATAAACTACAAAATTAAACAGATTAGGAAAATGAGTAATAACCAAAGGTTTCTGAGAATGGATTAGAATTTTTGGCAGAGTAGCGTAGGGCCAGAGCAGCCGTACAGCGGGAAGGCGCTTTGCCTTGTACACTGCAGGTCTTTGTTCAGTCTCTGTCACCTCATAAGGTTCCCAGAGCCCTGCCAGGAGGAAGCCTGAGCACTGCTGGATGTGTCCCTCCCTCTGCCACCAAAAAATAAATAAATAAATAAAACTTGCTAAACATTTTCTTTTCAAAATAGAGTTCTGCATTCTTTTGGGAACTCACGATTTTGTCTTTCTATACTTTGCTTAAAACTAATGGCAACTTTCTGGAACCTTTGTCCTTTTGTTTTGTTTTGGGGTCACACCCAGCAATGCTCAGGGGTTACTTCTGGCTCTGTACTCAGAAATTACTGTGATGATGCTTAGATAATCATATGGAATGCCAGGGATTGAACCGGGTTGGTGCTCTACCCTTGTACTACACACTGTACTATCTCTCCGGCCCTCTCGATGATTTTGGTTTTTAATTGTGTGTAGAAAGTCATACTGCCTTTCTGCAAGGCTTTATTTGCTGGTTTAACTCTTGCCTTAGTTTATTAGGATTTTGATAAGAACCCGAAGCATAACATAAAAAATCTTCCTGTAATAGTTCTTTACTGTCTCCACACAGACCCAGAGCCATCCACTTTTCTGTATCTCCTATTTGACATCCAGAACAAGTAGCTCTGTAATCTCTACTTTGAGCATTGGGCACCTATGTTCAAAGCGATCAAAGTGGTCACTTTACAACGTTCATCATTCACGCTGAGCGTGATCTTGAAAGGTCCAAACTGGTCCCCTTACTTTCAGCATTCACCATCCACGTTAACCGGAAATCTAATTAGGTCACTCAGGAACTTAAACTCTGCCTTGACTTTCTGCCCATTGCTCGTGGGATTCCAGACCGAACGCACAAGCCTTACAGAGCCGTTTATGATTTGACCCTCGCTTGCTTCTTGCCTCTTTTCCTCCCATTTCCTTCTCAGCTCCTAGAGTTTAACTCAATTCCTTATCCTTGAAACAGATACCAACAAACTCCTTCGTGCTCTAGGTCCTTGAGCATCCTTTCTCTCAGTCCATAAAGTTCTCATCGATTTTGTAACCTTTCCCTTCCTAATTTCTGGTCTTCGTTCAGGGAGGGCAGGGGCTTGGCTTTTCTCCTTCCTGTCAAGGCACACCCATTGCCATGCACACACTCGTCCCTGAACAAACTTCTCGCACAAGGACACTTACTCTCTGCACCTGGTTATTGCCCCCCAGGCCCCCTTTGATTCTACCTGGTTCCTCTCTCAATAACCCACAATTCTTCTTCCTGCCACAGTCACGCTCTTTGCAGAGCTGTGAGGGAATCTGACGTTACCACCTTATACAGAATTGTTCAGCCATTTCCCACTTACCTGGGCCACGTATTTCAAACCAAAGCATGAAAAGACAAAATAAAACATCCTAAAGTATTTACAGGTCCCTGCTGTTAATTTTTTGCCTGTCATATTGAACTTGGAAGCCCCTTTGTCATATCGATTTAGTTCATCTGCAGAGCAAAGTACTGAAAGAGGCCAGAAAAGCCAGATACATTAACACGGGGAAGAGCAAGAAGTGGGCCTTCTATTAAGTTAAGGTAGCTTGGGGAGTTCACTTTCAAATCCCTCTGTACCAAATGCATAGCTATGATGCATAAAATACACAAATAGAAACCAAAGAGCCGCAACAAAGGCTCAAGAAAGACAGCTCTCTGTGGGACGAATAATGGAATAGAGAAGCCATGATCTCCACTGGAACCATTAGCTTCTTTCCAGAAGCCAGTGGTCTCTGAGCAAAGAAGACTTAAAATATATCATGAATAAAACCTGAAGCTAAGCGCTGAACTTCGTCTCTTCAGTTCCTGGAAGGATGCTAGTACATTTCTGCTCAGTTAAAACTGCGATATTGTTATTTAAGGAGCGGTGAATATAGAGTAACTCCCAAGCTGGTGGTGTTAGTAAGGAAAAGATGGAGTTCAATCTAAGGACCTAAAGTCAAACAGAGCAGAGAAAAGGTAAAGGAAGTGGGAAGAGAGGAGAAATAATAATGATAATAATAATTATAATGAACAGAAATCAGTGAAATATAAAACAGTATGACTGACAAAATCGAAGCCTGATAATATACACGTATCTAGCAAACCTGGTCGAGAAAGGCCAGAAATGGGCCAGAGCAATAACTAGTGCAGTGGGTGAGGTGCTGGCCTTTGTGTGTGTGTGTGTGTGTGTGTGTGTGTGTGTGTGTGTGTGTGTGTGTGTGTGTGTGGAGGGGAGTGTGTGGCCAGTTTGTTGGGGGGCCACTCTCAGCAGCGCTCAGGTCTCTGCACTCATGACTCGTCCTGGCAGTGCTTGGAGGATTGTGTGCGGGTTTAGGGGTTGATCTCTGGTTGGCTGTATGCAAGGCAGACGCCTTACCTGCTGTACTGTTTCTCTGACCCCCAAACAGATACTTAAAAACAAACAAACAAACAAACAAACAAACAAACAAAGCAACAGTCAGGAATCTCAAAAGAAACACCTCCTGATTATCCTTTGAGATCACACTGAGCAGTCTCCTTTCTTAACAGTTTCTTCTAAACCATCTGTGTGAGTGTGTCTGTGTGTGTAAACTTATTTGAAAATTTCTATATACTTGTACTTTGTTTTTCGTTTTTCTTGGATAGGTTCTTGGGATGAGAATTCTTCGCCAATTGTAACTATGTTTAACTTTTTTGAGGGCCTGTATACAATAACCATTTTCCAAAGTAGTTGAACCATATGAGATTCCATCAGCAACACATAGGGTTGCAGTTTCTGAATGTCCTCAACAACATTAGGGGCCGAAGCAATAGTCCAGTTGGCAGGGCATTTGCGTTGCATGCAGCCGACCGGGTTCGATCCCCAGCATCCCATATGGTTCCCCAAGCACGTCCAGGAGCAATTCCCGAGTGCAGAGCTGGGAGTAACCCTGAACATTGCTAGGTGTGACCCAAAAAGCGCATATATATATATATATATGTATATATATATATACATATATATGTATGTATGTATGTATTTGCTTCTATCTGTCTATCTATCATCTATCATCTATCTATCAATCATCTATCTATATATCTATCTATAGGAACTGTTATCTCACTGTTCTTTCTGTTCGCATTTTTCCTAAATGTCCAGTGGTTGAGCTTTTATTGGACATTTGTATGTTTTTTAGAGAAGTATCCATTCAAATTGTTTGACCATTTAAGAAGTCGAGCTTTCTTTTCATTGATTTATGAGAGGATCTTCGATACAGTTCCTTATTAGATGCAAGATATGATGGTATTTTCTCTCAGTATGTGCTTTGTCTTTTTTACTTTATTGATCCTGTTTATTTAAAGTACCACAGGCTTTAATAGTGATGAAATCCAATTAAAATATTTTAAAATTATTTGTGCTTTAGGTATCATTCTGAGAAATCATTGTCTAACCAAGACCAGGCAGATATATCAAGTGTATTTCCTTCTCCACATTTTTAGTTTTTTTTTTTTTTTTTTTTTTTTTTTTTTTTTTTTTTGCTTTTTGGGTCACACCCGGCAATGCTCAGGGGTTACTCCTGGCTCTGCACTCAGGAATTACTCCTGGCGGTGCTCGGGGACCATATGGGATGCCGGGGATCGAACCCAGGCCGGCATAGGCGCCGGCGTGCAAGGCAAACGCCCTACCCGCTGGGCTATCGCTCCGGCCCCACATTTTTAGTTTTAAGTTCTTCTAAATAGGATGTTTAGAGTTGGTTTTATTTTTATATGGTGTAAGGCAGAACCCAAATTCATTCCTTTACACCACTGGTTTTCCCAGGACTATTTGTTGGAAGACTGCCCTTTCCTGAATGAGCAATCTTGAATATTTTTAGAGCATTTATGGTTGATATGTTGGCTTTCTTTGTCTTTAATTTTTAGGTTTATTATTATGTCATTTTTTTCACTTCAGTTGATGTGGTTGCAATAGTTTCCAGCATTCTGATTTTGGTGTATGATGTTAACTTTTCACCACCGAGTCCCAAGACCCTCTCCCATTGTCCTGATGTTGCTTCTAATCCACCTCCTCATTTGCTGTTCTACCCCACAATTGCTTGCTAATCTGAGTTTCCTAAATTAAGGACAGGGCTTGCCATGATCTGAGACTGTCTGTGCCCTTGTTTTGTTTCTCTCTGTACCACATATGAGTGAAATCCTTCAATGTTTACTCTTTTCTCCTCCGTCTTATTTCTCTTAATAAGATTCTCTCTGCTTCCATTCGTCCATGTTGCAGCCAAATACAAGATTTCGTCTTTTCTTATGGCTCCCCAATCCAGCTTTATTATTCATCTATCACTGAACATTTGGGTTTTTCCTTATCTTTGCTATTGTACTTAGCACTGTGGTGACGTGTTTGTGTATGTGTGTGTGTGTGTGTGTGTGCACTTCTGGGTTAATGCTTTTGTATTTTGGGTTAGACAGTAAGAAATGGAACCGCTGGATCCCATGAAAGTTCTATTCTTTGTTTGTGGGGGAATCCCCATACTCTTTTTGCATGTTTACTAATTCTGGGGAATCCATATCAAAACACCTGTGAGATGTCATCTCACACCAGTGAGAACAGTCTATATCAATGTCACTAGTGTTGGGAATCCATCCAGTGTTGGGAATGTGGTGAAAAGGACACATCATTTACTGTTAGTGTGAATGGATTGGCTTTTTTTTTTTGGTCCATTTATACTCTTCTTTGGAAGGGGGTAACTTAATGAAGTTGTGAAGGAGGCAGTGGACCAGGGGGCCACGCTCAGAGTACTTGGTCCAGCTGTATAGAGTAGATCGTTCCATGCCCGGCCTGATGATGTGATGTTTGGGGCTGGCAGGGTGTGAGCCAGTAGGGCTGCACTTGGTGATGTTTGGGAGACATGCAGGGCCGGGGGTCAAACTCAGGCGCTAGTACCCACAGCTAGTACCCACTAGACTTGCACACAGCCTCTTGAGCTCGGGCCGCATCCCCTCATTAATGTTCCTATTTTGGTTTCCAGGTTGCTTATCGAGTGTGCCACAAATGAAAAAAATTTCCACATCTTATGAGGAGAGAAGAAAGCAAGCTACTGCGATTGTTTTACTCGGAGTGATTGGAGCCGAATTTGGCGCTGAGATCGAGCCACCTAAGCTCTTTGCCGAGGCCGCGGAGTTCCAGTCAGATTCCAGAAGGGTTTGGTTTGACAAGTGGTGGCTCCAACTACTCACTGGCTAGACATACATGTAAGTTTGCTTCTCTGTGCACAGTCGTCATCAACAAGCTCTAAGCTGTCAAACCTATCCCAAGTCTGAGCTCTGCCGGAAAACATGAGTGAAGTCGGCAGTGTTATTTGCTTGGCCCATTGCCCTGTAGTTAGAGGTACCAGAACTTATTTCTTAAAACTTAAAGCATCATCTTCTAAATGCTTTTCCTAACACGTATTTATGAGCTTTCTGTTTTCACATCTTGGTCAGGATTTAATTTGATAATTTATTTTGGGGAGATGGGCTCTGGAATGGTGCTCAGAGATACAGGGGCCACCAGGGGATAGTCACTGCTGAGGCCTGAGGATACAGTGATGCTTGGGCCCTTTAGTGCTGGGGACACCCGGGTCACTCAGGGTGCTCAGGGATCTCAGCTGGTGTTGCTCTTGGGGCCGTCGGGGCTGTTTCTGGCAGTGATCTGGGACCAGGCATTGTTTGCATGCATGATTGCACCAAGAATCAATCAGGTTATGTCACATGCAAGGTATGTGCTTTCTCCCCCTCTACTCTCTGATATCTTTGGTTAAAATTTCAGCCAAAGTTTATGAAAGCTAACTTCAAGATAAGACTTTTTGTTGGGGGTAGGAGAAGGTAGGAAGAGTTGGGTTTGAAGGCCACACCCAGATGTGCTTGGGACCTACTCCTGGCTCCATACTTGCGGGTCATGCCCTTTACATTTTCCCCTTTACATCTTTTTTTTTTCCAAATTTTATTACACCACTTTTAGACATACAATTGCAAGATGCTCATGTAGAGTTTTGGTTCTACAGTGTTCCAACACCCATCCCTCCACCCGAACCCATCTCCCATCACCAATGTCCCCACCTCCTTCCCCCTCTTACACCCTCGACTACTTGGCAGGTTCTGTATGTCTTTTCTCTCCTCTCTATCTCTCTCTCTCCCACCTAACTTTCCTGCACATCGTAGAATTCAGTGCATTAAAGGACATAACTGTTTCTACTAGTCTGATGGACTGCTCAGCTGCAAGAGGCCACGCGACTTAGGGCCTCATGGTCAGCATCCGGACAGCGAAGGTGGCGGCTAGTGTGGTGGGCGAGTCTCATCCGGCTGCTTCTGGGACCTCCCAGAGGTGATGGGCCCACTCCCAAAACCCATCTGTTCTCCTGGGAGCCCCATGGTCAGCTGAGCCTGGGGGAGAGCCGAGGTCCAGCTTCCCCAGTCTCGTTTGAGGCTCTGCATGGTATGGCTGGTCATCCCAGGGCAGCTCCTGGGCAGGGCCACCAGGCTCAGACAAAATGGAGGGGGAAGGGCCGACCCGAGTCCATCTGACGAATCCCCAGTGATTCCCGCTTCTGGGAGCTGCTACCTGGGCTCAAACTCGTTTTGCTCTGTTAATCTGGTCTTGGACGTAGCATCCCTCCTGGGCGTTACCCCTTTACATCTTTCTGGCACTAAAATCAAACTAGTTTCTGCAAAGCTGTGTGGTTTGAAAAGTCACTGATGGGGCCTGGAGCGTAGCCCAGCGGTAGGGCGTTTGCCTTGCACGCGGCGGCCCGGCCTGGGTTCGATCCCGGCACCCATAGGCCCCGAGCACCGCCAGAGTAATTCCTGAGTGCAAGCCAGAGAACCCCTGAGCATCGCGGGTGACCCAAAAAGCAAAAAAAAAGTCACTGATGGGGCCTGGAGCAGGCAGTTTGCATACGCCAGGTTCAATCCCTGGCATCCCATATGGTCCCCTGAGCATATGGGATGCCAGGGAGGAATTACTGAGTGCAGAGCCAGGAGTAATCCCTGATCATTGCTGGTGTGAACCAAAAAGTCCCCCTGCCCCCAAAAAAAGTCACTGATGGGCATGGAATACTATTTCTTTTATTTTTCACATCAAATTATTCTTTATGTATTATATTATTGATGTGTGCTACACTATATTTCACATATTTCCTTTTGAATGAAAATCAGAAATGCCAAATCCCTTATTATTTTACTAATAGACCAGCCTATCACAGCCCGACTCAAGCAGCCACGAGGTTCTTCAATAAATGCTGGATTTTGAGATGACTACAAGAGTATGCTACCCGTACGGCAGAGCCTGGCAAGGTACCCGTGTTGTATTTGATATGCCAGATACCAGTAACAATTATAGACCTCATTCCCATGACCTGATGGAATGGTTTGGGGCTCTTTATGTTCCTGGAGCAAGCAGGTGCCCTTGGGCTCTACTTGCATGAGACAGGTCATATGGAGATGTTACTTGTGCCCGTTCGAGCAAATCGATGATGAGCGGGAAGACAGTGATACAGTGATTACTTCCCTGCCACAGCTTGTCTGAGCTTTTTGTTTACAACGTGTTTTTTTTTACCTGGCGGGCACACCCAGCAGTGCTCAGGGGTTACTCCTGGCTCTGTGCTAAGAGACGACTCTGATGGGCTCAGGGTGTGGGGATCAAGCCCAGGTCAGCTTCGTGCAAGACAAGCATCCCTACCCCCGTACTTTCGCTCTGGCCCCCAATAAAACATTTTTTTCTTTTTTGGGTCACACCCAGCGATGCTCAGAGTTACTCCTGGCGGTGCTCAGGGGACCATATGGAATGCTGGGGGTCGAACCTGGGTTGGCCATGTGCAAGACAAATGCCCTCCCCACTGTGCTATCGCTCCTGCCCTAATAAAACTTTCTAATAGTAAGTTTCAACACTTGCAACTGAGACTATTTCGAATATTAACATGTAAGAATAAAACTGTTGGCAGCTGGAGAGATAAGGCGCTTGCCTTGCATGTGGCTCACCCTCGTCCAATCCCTGGCACCACATATGGTCCCCCTAGAGTCACCAGGAGTGATCCCTGAGCAACACAGAGTGTGGCTCCAGCCTCCCTCCCCTCAGTATGAAAAGTCAAACTTTTACTCCTTTCGCATCTATTCAGTAGCATATTCACAATAGCCATTCGGTATCATACCATCATTATCCATTTAAGAAAATGTGATAAGCTTTTTCTTTGAAAGTCAAAGAAATCTTCTACCCTCCACTAGTGTTCTTTTTTAAAAAAATATGTTTTATTGTATCACTATGAGATAAACAATTACAAAAATGTTCATGTTTGGGTTTCGGCCATACAGTGTTCCAGCACCCATCCCTCCACCAGTGCCCATTTCCCATCACCAATGTCCCTGATTCTCTCCCCCTCCCTAGCCTGCCTCTATGGCAGGTTCTTTATCTCTTTTGTCTTTCTTTCTCTTTCTCTCTTCCTTCTCTTACATATTGTGTATTGTAATACATATACTTAGAGGTTATCATGTGTATCTTTTTTGCCTGTATTTAATGCTAAGTTCTATTCCACTAGTGTTCTTGAAGGCAGGCAGCAGTTTGGGGGAAGCCTTGGAGCGAGGCCTCTGCACGCTCAGCATCGAGCAAGCTGTTCCTTTCCTCTCTATGTTATAAAGCTGTTTATGCCTTTGAATCTGTTCCTTGCAAAGTCTTAAAAATGCCCCCATTGAAAGAGCGTTAGAGACTATTGATTTAATACACGTTTCATTTCTCAGTAGCATTTTTGTGTGTTTGTGCATTTTCCTACACGAGCAGGGAACAGCAATGGTGTCTCTCTGCAGTTGTCTCATAGCGCAGTGGAAGTGTCTAGAAGGTTGTGTGATGGCATCATCCATTAATGAATTGGCCAGTCAAGCTCCGTTGCTGGACAGTCCTTTGTGTCACATTGTCTTATTTTTCCGAGACGCTTCTGTTCTTCACCCATTTCTTAACCACAGTTCATCTGCATCTGAAATTCCAATATTCACGGATTTGCTGTTTTTGCTTCACTGCAATGATTGCACCTGCAAATTGTTAGTCCCTTAACTAGGAAAAAGAAGAGACAGTCTGGGAGAAGAGGGAGTTAAAAAAAAACTAGTGGAGAAGAAATGAAGTTTTTCAGAGAAGGTTTAGGAATCGCTAAATGAATGAAGGGCCTTAGTTCTTTCTATTCTGGTTCATTAAAAGGCAGAACTGCAGTACTTGTCTGGACTCCTCCAGCCGGTTTCTAACTGAGGGAATCTGGGCTGAGCTGGGCTCTGGGGAGAGACGTCGCATGATGCCTCCTTCGCTTCCCCCATGAGATCAGTAACATGCACCCAAACACTTTCATATGTAAGAACTTTAGAACCAAACTTGTTCTGTGAGCTAATTTTTTTTCTTTTTGGGTCACACCTGGCAATGCTCAGGGGGTTACTCCTGGCTCAGGAATTACTCCTGGTGGTGCTTGGGGGACCATATTGGATGCCGGGGTTTGAACCCTGGTCGGCCGCATGCAAGGTAAATGCCTACTCCTTGTGCTATCGCTCTGACCCCCTCTGTGAGTATTTTAGATAAAGGATTAGATATGGGAAGGCCCCCAGATAGTACTTCTTAGCAAACTATTTATGGCGATTTCATTGAAACAAAAGAGATTCTTAGAATCTGGCATGCAAAAAGTGGTTTATAAAAATGAGTGTTATAGAGCCAAAGAGATAGTCAAAAGATAAGGTATTTGCTTTGTATGCAGGTGAACTGGGCTCAGTCCCGGTACCAAGTATGATCCCTTGACTACGGGAGTGATCCTGAGTGCAGACTCAGGAGGAAACCCTGAGTCCATCATGTATGCCCAAAAAATGGGGGAGGGAGAGAGAGGGAGAAAGAGAAAGAAAATAGAGAGAGAGAGAGAGAGCTGTATGACCTAGAGAACCAAATTTCCTTCACATTCCTCTATTTATTATGTTTGCTCTACTTTAGGTTAGCACTTATAAAATACTTTCAAGGTAGTCACAGGATTTAATAACAGTCACCCTCTTACCCCAATTTTTCCTCAGATGTCTGAGATTCCCTGGTTATAGATTTATCTGCCTTGGGGATTTTTAAACTCTGTCTGACTTGAATTGGGATATCTTGATTGCTTTTGTTTATCCATTTAAACCTTGTTATCTTGATTGGAAACTGTCAGATGTCTAAATGTTCCTTGTCTTACTTGAGCTCATTTCAATCAGGTATGTATAATATTAACCCATTTTAACGTTAAGCTGCTAGACATTGTTATAGATACTGCATGTTATTTGTTTATTTGGCATTTAGAGTGCATGTTACCATTAAATATTCAGTCTTTATGGCATCCTATTGAATGAGATAATAATTATTATCCTCATCTTGAGATAAGGCCATTAAGATACAATATTTAATGAACTTTAATTGCCAGTATATTTAGAGGTATAGCTAGTGAGTACTCACCTCCCTCATAAAGTCATGCTGGGAAATCTTGAAACATCATCAAACCCCAGTAATCCATGCTGATGGGAGAGAGAAATAATACTAAAGCATAAGTCAGAAGTTATATGGAGTGTTATAGTTCAGTTTATCCTTTTATGCTAATATATGAACAATTTTTTCTACTTTGTGTTTGGGTCACATCCCGGTAATCCATGCTTATGCGGAGAGAGGAATAATAGGAACATTTAATTTGGAAGTTATGTGGAGTGTTATAAAACATTTTTCCTTTTATGCTAATATATGAATCTTTTTCTACTTTGTTTTTGAGCTATGTCCAGCATCACTTAGGGGCTACTTCCAGTTCTCTGCTCTGGACACTCCTAGAGTTACCCAGGGGTCCGTCATGTAGTGCCAGGCATTGATTCTGAGCCTGCATGCAAACACGTGCCTAACCCACTGACCCATCTCTCTAGCCCTACTACATACGCATCTTTGGTGGGACTCCACTTTATATAAATGTCTGAATCATATGTTGGAGCTAAAACTGGGCCCTGGGTTACTCTACCCTGTGCCCTAGATGAACTACTCTCTCCCCCCATCCCGCTCCCCTATCCACTGTGTGTTATTAAATAGAAGGTGGGAACCAGTCTGGCCTTCAATCCCTATGACCCTCATTAGTCTGTTACTGAAGAGAGGCTGAAAATTCCACCCTACACCACACCCTCATTTTCTGTCCCTCGGACAATGTGTGCTCTTTTATTTCACATCAGCTCAACTACAGTAGAGAACCTTCCTTGGGGGGGGTGGGGTGCCAGGGGACTCACACCTGACAGTACTCAGAGACTGCTCCATCTTCTGTGCCTGGGGTTCCTCCCAGTGGTATTGATGGACCATATGGTGGTGGGGATGGAACCTGGGGCTCCCACATGCAGTGTGCCCAAGCCCTTTCACCATCTCCTAAACCCAGAGGCAGTCCCTCTTCACGTTGATTCCGAGCTCCAAACAAGCACTTGCAGAATGCTTTACAGTATTACTGATGACGTTGCTTTCTACTTCGTTGCTTTCTACTTTGCCTTCTACTTCTTTGTGTCCTTCTTTGCTTTGTTTTTTTTTTACTTGGTTTTTAATTGTGAAATTATGCTGGCACATCAGTAATAAATCCTGCTCTGATCTCTCATTAGCGTTTGACATTGGCCAACTGCCATAAGTCATTCCCTTCGGCGTTGGGCTCTGAGGGAGATTTGTGTGCAGGAGTTTGCTTGGGATCAATAGCTTTAGGGAGTGAGAGAAACAGAGGGAGGAGGTGAGTGGCGTTTCAGAGGTCTGAAAAGCTGCAGCTGAGCTCTGAGTCTCAGGCCTGCCCCCAAACATGGCCAGGAGCCCACCTGTATGGCAGCATGTCAGCTCATGGTTGGAGCAGAGGTGTCCAACCAGGCACTCCTGATCTTAGGCAAAAGCCTGTCAGTGACTCAGCCGAAACTTCCAGCCTGGAACACCAACAGTTGCAAGAGCTTGTAGGAATGAGGGCCGTATTCAGAGGGAATTGCTGTATGGCGTTTCTCCACTTCTTTCTTGCCAGTAGCAGTTCTGCCCCATGTCTGTGAGTCTCTGGATCAGCATACCTGGGCGGATTTAAAAAAGACTGCTGCAGGGTGGATCTCGATGGGCCGGGCTGTGATAGGCTGGTCTGCTGGGTGGAGTTATGGCGAGAGGGGAAGTCCGGATGTGGAAAATGGAGGCCCTCATGGAGTGGGGGGTCATCTGGCTTGTTGTGAGGCTCTGCTGAGGTGGCAGGCCAGGGCTAGGAACCTGCCATCCCTCCCAGGCGCCTCATGAGCGGCTGGGCACAGGGGAGAGCCAGTAGCAGCTCTGCCCCCATGTCTGTGAGTCCAAAACACAAACCCCAAAACTCTCAAAACCACGTAAGGAATTATTGGAGAGGAATATAAATGCCTTTTATTCACTCTGATGAGTTCCTATGACTTCTTCCACTTTAAAATATAACTAAAATCAATTTTTTTTTTTTTTTTGCTTTTTTGGGTCACACCTGGCGATGTTCAGGGGTTACTCTGATTCACAGACATGGGGTGTATATATATATATATAATCAAAGAACTCAGTAATATAGGTATCAATATTTTATATCTAAGTATAAAAGTATCATCACTTGATCACTTGAATCCCGTTATTCATCGATTTGCTTGAGCGGGCGCCAGTAACATTTCCATTGGACCCTATCACGTGCCAATGTAGCCCAATGGCATCTGGTACAGACAGTCATTTTAGTCCTTCGTTTTGGCAGCCTAGGATGGCCATGAAATTTTATCAGGCACTGCTTGTTTGTATTTCTTACTGCTGCCATATTAAGGGCTCTTTCGGGTCAGGAAAATAAACATTTCTGTTACTGGATTTGGCATATCGAACAGCATCGGACAGCTTGCCAGGCTCTGCCATGCGGGCGCTATATTCTCATTACTTTGTGGGGCTCTCTCAGAGGGTGGGTAGAATATTCTGGTAATTTGGAGGTAAATCGTGCGGCCGCTCAGCGGCCGTACTGCGGGAAAGCTGGTTTCTGCTCTGCCGGGTGTACCTGTGTCTTAGGCTCAAGCATTCCTGGGCTTGAAATACTCTCCTCTGAAGGGCGGGTCTCTGCCTGGTGGGTCCTTGTAGGCTGGGTTTCTGACAAGCCAGGCTAGAGACTGGATTAATCTGCGGACTGGAGACTGAATTAATCTGCTGGGTGGAGATCTTACCTGCTGCAGAGTGTGGATTGTGAAGATATATATATATATATATATATATATATATATATATATATATATATATATATATATAGGTATATATATAAAATCAAAAGAACTCAGTAATGTAGGTGTCAATATTTTATATCTAAGTATAAAAGTATCATATTATACATGTATTTACAAAAATTAAGTAATCACCTTAGGTTACATCCCATGTAAGGGAATTGAATCCAGTTTCAGATTTTCTCCGAAGCCCGTTATATTCTTTCCTGCAGCCTATACTGATTTCTACTGTGAAATGGATTGTTCCTAGATTTCTTTAAGAAAAAAAAGTTAGTTTTCTTCAGCCAAATCCTAATGCATATGTTTAAATAAAAACACATGTATTTTTGTAATAATTTGTTTGTAATTACATTGTTTTGTATATGTTCAGTGCCTTATTTCTTCTCATTTTTAACTTTACATCAATTGATGTGAGCCCAAATCAAATGGAAATTTTCACTAGTTTTGCATTTACTTGTAAATAATTTATGTTGTATAACAGCTTTATCACTTTTAACTGAGATCTGGCACTTACATTATAGACCCTAACTGTTTGGTGATGTAATCCCATCCTCATCTCTAAAAATAACTTGAATTTGCAGTCATGTTTTGTTAATTCACTGCACTTTGGGTTTTTAGGTTCCTCTTCCATAAAACAAGCAAGCTGGACAAGGTTACTTCTAAGGCACTTCTGTCTAAAATTATAGAGTTCCATGAACTTATTAATGCGATGTGTTACTGTCATTATTTTGGGCCTCCCATGTTGTACTCAGGAGGCCTGGGCAACTCCGCAGTGAGCGATCTTTAGCTAACTAGGCTGGACAGATTTCTGGAGCGGACTGAGGGCCGCGTTGTTGCTCAGTCCCCCATCCAGTGCTAGAGACCACTAGCGACACGCCTACCACTGCTTGACGGCCTCCAGGGCTGGCCCGGGAGCTGAGGCGGTGCAGCTCTCAGGGTTAAGTGTGGTTCCGTGCCCTGATGTGTGTGCTCTCTTATCTCCCTGGCCGGTGGTTTATCATTACTCTACTTGTTGAGTGGTTCCTATTTATTCCTGTCACTTAGACTTGTCTTCTTATTTTGATTGCTTTGAACCAATTATTCTGTTTTCTATTATGAAAGAAATACACCCTTGGAGCCAGAAAGATAGTACAGGGGAAGGGCACTTGTTTTGGTTTTGGCTGATCTAGGTTTAGTCTCAGCACCCCATAATCCCTGGGCCCACCTTTAGTGATTCCTGAGTGCAGGGCCAGGAGCAGACCCTGAGCACTGATGGATATGGCCCAAAACCAAACAAACAATAAACAAGCAAACTAAATAAATAAATTAAACAAATAGTTCCAATAGACTACCTATATGAACAGATGTTTGAAGCTGAGGATCTTTAAAGTATTTTTTTTGCAATTCCTCCTATAGGGAGCTCCCCATCAGCTCCCATCAGCATAACATCTATTTTTTATTGTATATACAGGTTATATTTATTCGTAGTGGGTGGGGCACATCCAGCAGTGCTTAAGGCTTAGTCCTGGTTCTGCTGCTCAGAGATCACTCCTGGCAGGGTTAGGGGGCCACCTGGGAGGGGACCAGACCCCACTGGCTGCACGCATAAGGCAAGTGCTCTGCCCTCTGTACTCTCTCTAGCCTCACGGTTTTTTTTAAAGTATTTTATTATACCACGGTGAGATATACAATTACAAAGATATACAATTAAAGAGTTCATATTTGGGTTTTGGTCATACAGTGTTCCAGCACCCATCCCTCCACCAGTGCCCATTTCCCACCACCAACTACCTGGTTCCCTCACCCCTCCTCCAGCCCGCCTCCATGGTAGGTTCTTTATTTCTTTCCCTTTCTCTCTCTTTCTCTTTTCCTTCCCTTCCAGACTATGAATTACAGAACATACATTAAAGGGTTGTCATGTGTATCTTTGTGCCTGTATTTAATGCTCAGTTCTAGGTTGGCATTAGTACCCTCGACAATTGTTAGCACACTGTTCCATTTTCTGTCTTACCTAGCCTCTACTCCCACACGTTTGTGATAATTTCCACCTTTGACAAGACCTCCTACTATATATAGTAGTATACATACTGTTCCCTTGATTCTGTTTTTTAATTTTTTAGGTCAAATTTTTAACCCCCTCCCTTTTTGTTGTCTCTAGGCTGCATTGGGTTATATATGTATAATTATACATTAATTACCATAAGCAGTCCCCAGCACCACCTTACTGTTTTCCTACACAGGACATTTCTGATTCTTATTTTTTAAGAAACCTGGTCAGTGGGTAGGGTTTTTGCCTTGCATGTGGCTGAGCAAGGTTCTATCTCCGGTATCCCATAGTTGTCCCCTGAGCACTTCCAGGAGTAATTCCTGAGTGCAGAGCAAGGAGTAATCTCTGAGCATCATTGGGTGTGACACACAAAAAAAAACAATTTGTTTTTCTTTTCTTCAAATTTTATTACACCACTTTTAGACATACAATTGCAAGATGCTCATGTAGAGTTTTGGTTCTACAGTGTTCCAACACCCATCCCTCCACCCGAACCCTTCTCCCATCACCAAAGTCCCGACCTCCCTCCCCCCTCCCAAGTACTTGGCGGGTTCCGTATATCTTTTCTCTCCTCTCTATCTCTCTCTCCGCCTACCTTTCCTACACATCGTAGAATGCAGTACATTAAAGGACATAACTGTTTCCACTAGTTTGATGGAGCCGGCGCCTTGCACCAGAGAGCCTCATGGTCAGCGTCCAGACAGTGAAAATGGCAGCCAATGAGGTGGGCGAGTCTCATCCAGCTGCTTCTGGGACCCCCAGAGGTGATGGGCCCACTCCCAAAACCCATCTGTTCTCCTGGGAGCCCCATGGTCAGCTGAGCCTGGGGAGAGCCAGTACCAGCTTCCCCAGCCGTATCTGAGGCTCTGCATGTTATGGCTGGTGGCCCCAGAGCAGCTCCTGGGTGGGGCCACCGGGCTCAAACAAAATGGAGGGGGAAGGGCCGACCCCAGCTCCATCTGGACCAATTCCCAGTGATTCCCACTTCTGGGAGCTGCCTACCTGGGGTCGAACTTCGCTTCGCTCTGTTAATCTGGTCCTGAGGCAGCATCCCTCCCGTAAAAGCCCAAAAAATTTTAAGAGAAAGCAAGCAAGCAAGCAAGTGAGCTTGGTCTAACATTGCCTTGCAGTTTGTAGAATGGTTCCTTTGCATTTGTATGTCTTCCTCTGGCGTGCTCCAGGGTCACCCTAGTAAACATTTCAGTTTCTGTAAGTTTGAATAATTTTATATCAAAAGGGTACTATGGTGGGCAGCGGCTAGTAGAGCATGTAGGGAATAGGGCTCACTCCTTGTAAGCAGGTTGCCCACCTTTGATCCCGGCACGCCACAGGGCCCTCTGTTTACTGCCAGGAGTGATCCCAGAGCACAGAGCCAGGAGTAAGCCCTGAGTACAGCCTGCTGTGGCCCCAAGACTGAGTATTAACAACTTCAGAACTTTGGTTGTATGTCAGTAAGAAGTGAACAAAAAGCATTTCATGAGTTTGTCAGTATCTTTAGAAATCCTGGAGCATTTAGAAATCCTGGAGCAAGCAGATGCCATTGGGCTACACCGGCGCGTGATAGGGACAAATGGAAGCGTTGCTGGCGCCTGCCTGAGCAGATTGGCGAGTAACGGGATGTCAAGTGATCTTTAAAGCATTTTTCAGAGATGGTCATTTCAAAGTCAGGGAGCCCACATCTATTTTATTTCTTTATACTTTGCTCATCGTGATCTGATGTGTACGAGTGCCAATGCTGAGGAACTTCTCTGGAGCACTCAGTTCTGCTGCCAGAGCCGGGCTCAAGGAGGCGCCTGGACACTTGTGTGAGCCAGTGCGGAGCTCTTTGTTTGTGCCTTTGCTTGTTAAATTTGTCCCTTGGAACCTGGGAGCTCTGTTGAGTTGCTCATCTTAGCCCTGGCTTTTAAAAACTCCACCCCCTGCATTCCCACCCAGAATGCATCTTTCAGGAACTTAGTGGTAACTGAAAGTCTCGCTTTTTCTACCCAAACATGCTCTGCAATGGGTGTCCCCATCTTAGTTTTTTTTTGTTTCTTTTCTTTTAATTTTAATTTTTTATTAATATTTTATTATACCACCGTGAGATATACAATTACAAAGACGTTCATGTTTGGGTTTCAATCATACAGTGCTCCAGCACCCATCCCTCCACCTGCTTTCTTTCAAGTTTCTTGGATTTATTCTTGATTCCTCTGTTTGCCTTTCACGCAATATTTGAAAGTCCATCAGAAAGCCCTGTTGGTTTCCCCTTGAAACTGTGTCCCTAGCTCAGCTCCTCCTGACCGCCTCTCTGTGCCACCCCCTCCCCGCCACCCCTGTTTCTGCAGGGCCTGGCAGCTTCTCCCCTTTCCCTGTCTGTGGTTTTGCACTGACAGTCTTGTCGCTTGCTCTTCGCAGAAGGCGGTGCGGCAGTCTGGGGCAGCCAGTCCAGGCACTTGCTAGATCACTAGCCATTCTTTATGCTCAGAACAAAGTAGGGAAAGGGTAGACAATCATCAGGCCTTGAAAAATGGGAAGTAAAAGAAAGTCCCATGTAAAAGCCAGCAGACAAAAACCGGAAGCCTGAATAAGACTCTAGTCATTCTACCATAAGAGGAATATAGGTGCCCCCCAGAGGTCCAGCTTACAGTAAGAAATTGGAGAGGAGTTTGTGTGGGTTTTGAAAGAATCATAGAAGCTCATATTTTAAATGTAAAATGTTTTTTAGCTCAGAGGGTAAACAAAGAAAGTCCATTAGCTAAGAATAAACTTAATATAGAAGGAGCTATCATATGTTACGGAAGGGAAATAGGATTTGAGTAAATAAAAACTCATATGTTAGTTGGGTAAGATGATTCCATTGTTAAATAGTTGTTCCCAAATTAATACATAAAACACAGGTAAACACAACAATATTCCCCTTAATTCTTTTAGTTCTAGGTATAAATTATTCTGAAATAAATATATTGAGATAAATGTGTGATTTATATTGTTTTTTTTTCAATAAACATTTATAGTTCTGACATAAACCATTCTCTGTTTTAGGCACTTTAAAGATTAGCACATTTAATCCTCATTACATCGCTTTGAAGTATGTAATTAAAAAAAGAACCAGCCAACCAGTACTATAAAATATAAAATATATAGGCAATAACAGAGACTATGCAAGACTTTTATTGAAAAACCTAGATATGATTGAGTTTTTAAAATCTAATTGTGTCTTCTTAATCTCATTATTTTTTAAATCTCATTGAGTTTTTAAGACCTAAATAGGAAGATGTATTTTTTCTTACAAATGGGAGTAACTCAATATCAAAAGAATATCAGTTTTTATAATTGACATTTTCAGTATCATTCCTAATAAAAGCACCATCAAACCTTTGTTATGTTCTCTAGTTCTTGAATTTGACAAGTTGGTTCTCAAACTTACGGAAAAGGATCATAAGCTAAGAAAAGCCATGGCTCTTCTTTAAAGCCTAGTGGAAGGTTCCCCTTACCTTATATCACATGCCATTCATTATAAGTCTGTAGAAATGGATGCAGCATTGTATTGACCTGGAAGAACCAACAGACCTATGGAACAGGATATGTGTGTATCCCTATGTATGTATGTCTGCATACCGGGAATTTGATTTTGTATAAATCTTGCATTATATGCATAGAAATAAAGTATGGATTTTTTGATAAAGGGTGGAATTATCAAAATTATTCACAAGAAGAAATGATGACATTGGATCTCAAATGCAAAAACAAACAAATACCAAAACCCCTTGGTGCCAGATAGGTGGGCAGTATGGTGGGCAGGCCCTTGCTTTGCACGCTGCCAACCTAGTTTTATCCCCAATATCCCAAATGGTCTCCTGAGTTCTGCCAACAGTGATCCCTGGCACAGAGATAGAAGTAAGCCCTGAACAAATGTAGCCCCAGAACCAAAGTAAATAAAATCACTTATTTTATTAAAATTTTACCTAGTTAACTATAAGAAAGTATAAGCAGAGTATACTGTAAACAGCTCTGAAGTAAAAGTTAACGTAGGGTGAGTGATTTATGACTTTGTTTTCCCCTTTTTATCTTTTGGTCTGGGCCAGACTATAGCTCCCAGTGCTTCTTGGAGGCTTCAAGGTCACTCGTGGCAGTATGAGCCCGATGGTTTGGTGCTTGGACTGGGTGATGGGTGCTGCTTAGGCCCTGGGTGTGTGTGGGGAGGGGACTTACTGGGGTCACGAGAACTAGGCCTGGCGATGCCGGGCCTAGCAGGGCCCGGCAGTGCTGGGGAGGGAGAAGCAGCCGTGCTGATTGGCGGGGGCCTTGCTCCCCCAAGTCTGTGCCCCCTGTTTCCTTCAGACTCTCTCCCCAGTCTGCCTGGCGGTTTCTTCTCTCGTCACCTTTATTCTGTTTCAGTGTTTATGTGCACCTGTGAAATCACTGCGACAATCAAGGCAGAATCTTTTGATTACCTCGAAGATGCCCCTTTGTAATGCCATTCTCTGTCCATCTGTGACTATAGATCAGTTTCCTTCCATTATAGAAAATCAGTCTGATAACTGTAATTGTCGTCTTTGACTTAGCATAATGATTTAAGATTCGTGTTCACGTTGAGTTGGCCAATAACTCCCTTTTTGTGCCAAGTAGTGTTGGTCTATGGATACAGCATTTGCTCTCTGTCCACCTAACAAGTGGGTGGACTTGGGAGGTCAAGGGTCTGTCTCTGGGACATGTTGAAAACCACAGTTCAGTTCAGTATTTTTAGTCTGCTTAGCAAAAGTGAATTTTGTTTTAAGCAAAAATGAATTTGTGGGGGTTTATTTGTGGGGTTTTAAGGTTCAATATTAGAGATGTAGTAGAATGCTTCTAAAATATGTCCTAGCTTTCGAAAAAATTTAGGACCTTAACTTGCTGAAAAATTTAAGGCATCTTTTTTTTTTTTTTTTTTTTTCTTTTGCTTTTTGGGTCACACCTGGCGATGCTCAGGGGTTACTCCTGGCTCTGCACTCAGGAATTACTCCTTTCGTTGCTCAGGGGACCATATGGGATGCCGGGTACGAACCAGGGCCGGCATGGGCCAGCCACATGCAAGGCAAACGCCCTACCGCTGGGCTATAGCTCCGGCCCGAAAGAATTGCCTTTTTAATTTTTTTTTTTTTTTTTTTTTTTTGCTTTTTTTTTGGGTCACACCCAGCGATGCTCAGGGGTTTCTCCTGGCTCTGCACTCAGGAATCACTCCTGGCGGTGCTCGGGGACCATATGGGATGCCGGGGATCGAACCTGCGCCGGCACAGGCCAGCCACGTGTAAGACAAACGCCCTACCCGCTGGGCTATCGCCTCCGGCCCCAAGGCATCTTTTCTTTTGTCTTTGCTTCTTGCAAAAAAGTGCACCATCCAGTCATTTATTCATTTCAGTTTTGTATCTTGCTGCTTAATAAAAAATATACCCATTTTCAGGGGAGGAAGTTGGGCCCCGCCAAGAGAGTCTGGGGCTGTCCCTGGCTTTGTTTCCAGGAGTGACCCCTGCAGTGCTCTAGGGACAAACTTGGTACTGGGATTCAAACCCGGCTCCGGATGCCACAGCCTTAAAGCAAAGCAGTGCCTGTCACCTCATTATCTCTCTGGCCCCCAACCAGCCTGTGCTTAATTCAGTAAGTAATTTACTTTGGAGCCACACTTATTCCAAGTGTAACTTGGAAATCATGTAGCGGTGGGGATCAAACGCAAGGCTCCTGCACTCTAACCCTTGAGCCATCTCCATGGCCCTTGAAAAATGTCATTCTGAATTGCAGTTTGGAAACTGATCTTGACCACCTTTTTGTGCTAATAGCTTCTGGTTATTTTCTCATGTCTGAAGAGTGAATGAGTATTTTGTTTCCTTTTTAAGAAATGTGTTACTGGGGTTGGAGAGATAGGCCAGCGGGTGTGGTGCATGCCTGGCATGTGGCTGTCCTGGGTCCAATCTCTGGAATCCCATATGGTCCTCCAAGCACCTCCAGGAGTGATCCCTGAGTATGGAGTCAGGAGTAAGCCCTGAGCATTGCCTGGATGGCTCCAACCTCACCCCCTCATCCCGCAAGAAAATGTTGGGGTTCATCGGCTTAAAGAATTTGCACTGAGGCCATGAGTATGATCTTGGTATTGTCCACATGTGTCAAGCGTGGTCCTAGGGGCTCTGATACCTGGAGCCCCCCCCCCACCCCCCCCATATCCCAATAGTGTGGAGCAGTGCAATGAAAGGATGGGTCTCTCGCAAGCACCTCAACAAAACGATCTTCAAGTACAGTGGCCAGGAGCATTGCCGTCCACCCCTTCCCATGCGAGTGCTTGTGTGAGCACTGGTGTCAGAGTCTCCTAGTGTAGACAACATCCAGGGTGTAAGCGACTCCGATCACTGAAGGAGCGACAGCTCCGGTGAGATCACAGCCAAGTGTGGGCTGTCTCCAGTCCTCACAACAGCAGAGCAAAAAGGAAAGGGACGGGAGAAGATTGTTGACATGTTGATAAAGAAGTAGTTTGAGAACTAATCTATGGGAACTTAATTTAGGCTTTAGTCTTGAATTGTGCACATGTCTCTGTGATGTCGAGCTGATTTATGCCCCCCAAACCTCCGATTTCACTTTTAAAGCAAATAGGATTAATGTCACAATTAACAAATGTTCTTCAAATTGAGTGCACTGCATATAAATATGAAAAGTAAACATTATTTAGTTTGACCGTGTTTTGATTTTTGGCAGTTTAGCAAATATTTCAGTTACCAGAAATTTCATCTCCTGCACGCATAGTTAGGTCAGGCTCAGCGGTGCTGGGGGGACTCACATCCCGTCTGAAGTGCGCTGCCTCTAAGCCCTATGAGGGAAGGGAGGAAGGAGCCCAGCACTTGCCTTGCATGTGTGAGGCCTAGTTCGGTCCTGGCACCACCAAATCAAAAGAGCAAATTCTCAAGTATGGGGTGCAGGGGCTGGAGCCATAGTCCAGCAGGTAGGGCATTTGCCTTGCATGTAGCTGACTGTGGTTTGATCCCTGTCATCCCATATAGTTCCCTGAACCGGTGCAAGGGGAGAGGAATTATACCAGGAATTACACCAGGAGTAATTCCTCTGTGCAGAGCCAGGAGTAACCCCCTGAGATTCGCCGGGTGTGATCCAAAAAGCAAAGAAAATAGAATAAAATAAAAATAAATAAAAATGTTCAGGAGGGGATGGAAGGAAATGTAGATAATCTTCAAGACTAAAATAGCCATGTAGCATTCTGGGTACTTTAGCATCATGTGATGTTAGTTCTTAATGTTGCTTGCCCTTTTTTTTTTCAAATTTGAATTCTTTAACTTTTGTCCCTTGTGCTTGTTCTCAGGACATACTCCTGGTTCTGTGCTTAGGGATCACTCCTGGCAGGGCTCAGGGGACACTGTGTGGTGCGAGGGATCAAACTCGGGTTGGCTGCATGCAAGGCAAGCTTCCTACCAGAGATGGTACCACTGAACCATCTCTCTGGCCCTTGAAGGGAGACAAGGAGGAAGAAAAAGCGTTATCAGCCAGGAGTCAGAAACCACCTCAATTCTCTAAAGACCAAGGACTTGTAAGGTTTTTACTTCTCATAGAAAAGGGTTCACTACTAGAAGAGGTTAAAAAGTTCTCAGTGGTCAGAGGCATCTCATGTGAGCCTACTGCCGGGTCTCAGATAGAAAATCGGATAATAGAGAAGCAGAGATGAGATGACCCCTTACAGCTCTGATGTCTTTAAGAAGCTGGTTACCAAGGTAGCACCCAGCCATGGGGGTGTAGAAACCAAGGGACCCGGCAGAAAGAGCCAACTGGCCCTTGACGGTGTGGACGAGGGGAGCTGGACCTGAGTTCCTAAACCAAAACAGCCCTGATACAGCTGGTGGCTGGGTGCTGACTCCATCTTGCCTCTCTGTGGCAGTTTTTTGTTCTGCTTCCTGGCTGGGAAACGTTCCAGTCCCGGCTGCCCAGAGGGAAGTGTCTTTCTTCTTACACGCTTTCTCTTTGACCTCTGCTGACCGAGCTTAGCGTTCTGCTGGCTGGTAAAGGAGATGTTTGCCCAGCCCAGCTCCAGTGTTTCAGAGCAGGGGAGGAAATGAGTGGTTTCGGAGATGAGAGGCTGCAAATTGATACGGCCCAGAAGGAATACATTATCACTTAAATTCTACACTAACGTCTCATGGGCCAGAATTTTCAGGACTTTGAAATGCCATTCCCTGCTTGGTGTTTGAATAATGAACGAAGCATCCTTTCCACAAATATTTGGGCTGAGTTATAACGGTGTTACTTCAGAAGCTTTGACCCAAAGTTCTTCACTGCTTCCACCCCTTGTTTCTGAGAAGTACTCGAAGCATCACTGAGAGACCGACACTGTGTAATCGCAGAGCTGGCGAACAGGGCTGGGTCGGGAATAACTGAAGCAGGCCTCAGGAAAGTGTCTGCTCTCCTTGTACATGGTGAGCTCTGCTAAACACCATTTTGCATTTGCAAGTAAATAAATGATGGTTGGAAACTGTTGCCCCCAGATTTGCATTTCAATGGCCTAATAACAGCCCATCACTTGCCCACTGCTTCAGGGGATGTTGGTGATAAGGAATAATTAATGATTTGTTAACAAGATCAGATCTTTGATTATAATACACAATAGATGTACAAATTCTATATTTAACTGTTATTCACCTTTTAATTGCTATGGATTTCTGGGCCTGCTACCAGCTCCTTTATCAGACTTGAAGAAGTGGTTCCTGTAACCGCTACCCTCAGCTCCCACGGGCATTATTGTGGATTTTCCCCAGAATAGGGAAGGTGGGCCCATTCCTGTTCACCGAGCCATCCTCTGTCTTTGCTGCAAGTGGGAGGTCGTGGATTCGGTCCTGGGAGTTAAGAAAAAGCAAAAGTGGGCCGTGAAGGATTGGTCAGAATTTTCAAGCTGAGTGGTTTAAAGGGGGAATGTATTGTTGGCATGTGGAGAAATTTTTTGGACTTTTCAAAGAATTTCAGGATAAGAGAAGGCAGTGTATTGAGCCTGAGTCAGTTAAGATTTGACGTGGCCTGCCAGCTGGGAGTCTCCAGTGTCGCGCCACTCGCCACCTCTCAGCATCTGTACGGTGGCTGACTGGAACTCTCGGAGCCAGTCCTGCTGTTATCAGGCAAAGAATCATTCTGGTCAGGAGCACACCCTCTCATATTGATGTGGCCATGCTTAAAACATGGGCAGCCTCTTGTTTGAGGTGTTTCAACTGCCCAGAAAGCGCACCGTAGGGCTACCAGTTAATTGGATAAATGCTAAGTAAATTTCACCATTTCCAGGGACTGTCTTATAAAATACCTTACACAATGGCTGTAAAGACTGAAAGTTCCTGCCTTCCGCCTGTAGTACCCTCCTTAAGGCCCCTCAGGTATGCCGGGTGGAGGCCCCAAGTGAGTCTTTTCTTATGCCATTGCACAGGTAAAATGGCAGCATTGGTATTAACTCACCCCATAAGAAAAAACCCTTCTTGAAAGTCACATGTGGGCAATTTTACATAGTTTGTCCTAATAGCAAACCATAATAAAATAGCAACCAGGACATGATTGAAGAGAGCACCAAGTCATTAGAGGAAATCACAGTCCAAGTTCGCAACTGGCCTTGAGACCCTGTGCTGTTAAGGGAAATGGAGCTAACAAGTCAGCTGTGCCTCAGACGCCTGTAGGATGGGGGAGTGACATGTGGTTCACTGTTAAGGGCAGAATTCTTGGTCAATAGACTTTTCACACTCTCAATTACTCTAGAACTGGAAACCGCAAAGACAGTTCTATTCAATGTAGTGTATCTTCCTAAACCCTAACTATCATATCAGGGAAACTGCTAATGTAAACTTAATTACATCCAAACTTGGTAACAACCTGAGCTGAAAATTTGAAGGCAGTGATTTGTTTCTGTGTCCTTTTGACTCTACAGTGCTGAGATGATTTCACACGGGACTGTAGATACCGACACTCTCTCTGCCTCTTCCGTGTGGGCATCAGCACAGGAGATGTTGCTCATTCCTGACTTAAAGGAGTAACCCACTATCAAGGGCTGCCTTTCACGCATTACTAGTAAGCCGAATGTGTGAGAGAGAGAGCCCATGTTCAGATGTGTTATCTGAATGAGGAAACTCACTTTTGAATATCCTTTCCTTTTGTTTCTTAAAATGCCAGAATCTCTGTGGTCTGGTCAGCTCTAGAAATACTATGACATGTTTAAATGTTCAGATAGTTTTAGAGAACAGAGAGAAGATCGAAAGGGTTGGGACAGCCTGAAGCAACAGTTCTGATGGTGGGGCCGGAGACACGGTTTGGGGGGTGCTTGGCTTGTATGCAGCTGATTGTGGTTTGATCCTCAACATCACATCTGGTCTCTTGAACACTTCCAGGAATGATTCCTGAGCACTGAGCCAGGAGTAAGCCTTGAGCACAACTGGGTGTGTCCCACAAACAAATGAACAAAACAAATTCTGATTATAGAAAATTGGCTTGAAGTTATTTAATTGTATCACTTCACTTGTATCACTTGTCTTCCTGTTGTTCATTGATTTGCTCCAGCTGGCGCCAGTAACATCTCCATTTGTCCCTGTTGCGTGCTAGTATAGCCCAAGGGCCTCTGCTCGCCCCTGGAACATGAAGAGCTTCAAACTATTCCTTCAGGTGATGGGAGTGAGGTCTATCATTGTTACTGTGGATTCCACAGCTGGTCAGAGCTCCACCCAAGAGAGAAGCCAATCTCAAGCCCAGCTTGTCGGAACCCCACCCTTGAGAGAAGCTATTTCACAGACACAGATGGAGCTGCTTCTGGCTCTCCCCATCCTTGGCTGATCATGAGGCATCTAGGAGGGAGGGCGGGTTCGGGCCTTGGCCTGCCACCCCAGTAGAGCCTCGGAAGAGGCCAGAGGAAGCAAAAGCAGCTGCGCAGAACATCAGTAAATGCAAAACGAAGAGTGCCCGCACTGCAGAGCCTGGCAAGCTACCCATGTTGTATTTGATATGCCAAAAACAGTAACAATGAAGTTAACATGTAGATTAAATACTTTCAGATATTGAAGGATGTAGTATGGGATAGAGAGTGTAGAAAGCAGAATATTGATGAAAAAAGGTTGAACATTAAAATTTAAAAGGTGAGGGGCCGGAGCGATAGCCCAGCGGGTAGGGCGTTTGCCTTGCACGCGGCCGGCCTGTGCCGGCCGGGTTCGATCCCCGCATCCCATATGGTCCCCGCCGCCAGGAGTGATTCCTGAGTGCAGAGCCAGGAGTAACCCCCTGAGCATTGCCGGGTGTGACCCAAAAAAGCAAAAAAAAAAAAAAAAGAAAATTTAAAAGGTGGAAGTCTAAGAAATGTTTTATTTAAATAGGAAATTAGAACACATACACAGTATTAATTGCCTTTATATTCACACATGTATATGTAAGTTTTAGAAGTTATTCTTTAAGGATTTGAAGATTAGAGGGATTGTGCAGGGGTTAAGCTCGTATCTTGCAATCCCAAGCACTGCACAGACCCCCAGATTCGACTGTGTGCAGCCTGGAGACTCACAGGTACCTCTAGGTGACTTGTTTCATCCTTGGCACAGCAGGGCCTGAGCAGCCCAAAGAATTTATGTTCCATTTTTCTTTCTTTCTTTCTTTCTTTCTTTCTTTCTTTCTTTCTTTCTTTCTTTCTTTCTTTCTTTCTTTCTTTCTTTCTTTCTTTCTTTCTTTTCTTTCCTTCCTTTCTTCCTTCTTTCTTTCTTTCTTTCTTTCTTTCTTTCTTTCCTTCCTTCCTTCCTCTCTCTCTCTCTCTCTCTCTCTCTCCTTCTCTCTTCCTTCCTTCCCTTCCTTCCTCCCTTCCCCTCCCTCCCTCCCTTCCTTCCTTCCTTCCTCTCTCTCTCTCTCTCTCTCTCTCTCTCTCTTTCTTTTTTTTTTTGCTTTTTTGGGTTACACCCAGTGATGCTCAGGGATTACTCCTGGCTCTTCGCTCAGGAACTACTCCTGGCGGTGCTTGGGGGACCATATGGGATGCCAGGGATCGAACCCAGGTCGGCTACGTGCAAGGCAAACGCCCTACCCGCTGTGCTATCACTCCGGCCCCTGTGTTCCATTTTTAACTGTGTTTATTGTAATGGATTTAGATAGAAATACTGTTACCCCAAGAACTGGCAATAAGTTTTTTATTTTATAGTAATGATAATGCTTAGAATTTTATATGCATTTTTCATGAGATGGCATATAGTCTTTTGAACCTATTATATATGCATATAATGTACAATATATATGTGCTAAAGGAAAACTCGCATAGGAAGCACCTAGAGATGAACTGACTTTTCCACAAAGAGGACAGATGGGTGGCCAAGAAATAAATGAAAAAGTGTTCATTATCACTATCATCCGGGAAATCCAGATCCAAGCAGCAAATGAGGTATCATCTTAGACCAATGAGACTGGCAGGCGTCAGGAGCTTGGGGTGTCAAGGAGCAACCACTTGGGGTACGGTAAAGAAGAACTCTTCGTTCAGTGCTGGTGCTAATGTTGTCTGTCTCAGCACCTGTGGCCAACAGCATGGAGATTTCTCCAAAAATGAAGAGTAGAGCTTCCATATAGCTCAGTGATTTCTCTTCTTGGTGTCGACCATCAAAATACAAAAACATGAGTTCCAATAGATGCGTATATTCTTATGTTCATTGCAGGGCTTAGTGAGGTACCCAGAATATGGAGACAACCCAAATGACAAAACAAGTTCTGGTATATATCACTGTATCATCACTGTCTTCCCGTTGTTCATCGATTTGCTCGAGCAGGCACCAGTAACATCGCCGTACATCCTGTCATAAGCAAGTGTAACCCAAGAGCATCTGCTTCAAGCTTTAAGAAAAGGTCTAATCAGAGGACAGCAAGTAAGGTGCTTACCTTGCATGCGGCTGACCTGAATTTAACCCCTGGCATCCCATATGATCCACTGTGCACTAGCGGAGTAATTCCAGAGTGCAGAGCCAGGCGAAACCCCTGAGCACCATGGGTTGACGGACCCGGCGGGCCACGAAACCCCCAACCGAATCCCGCAAGCCAGCCCCAGCAAGGGAACCATCGGGTTTAGCCGAAAAAAAAAGAAAATATTTAATCATAAAATGTGCTGCAACCTGGGGAAACTGGGTGGTGTCGTGTTAAGTGAGACAGGTCAGAAGCAATATCAATACCATGTGCTCTCACTTATCTGTGGTTTATAGAATAATAAACCAATATAATCAAGGCATCAAATGATGCCAAACCCTTGGTCCTGGAGTATAGCAATGAGAATGCCAGGGAAGGAGGCGAGTGGACAGGGACTTAAGGGGGTGAGCTGGTGGCAGCACAGTGTGTGGTCAGCAGCCTTGGACATTTTGGAGGTTTGGAGACAAGGTCGTCATTTACAAAACTAGAGAGTCAATTCTAATTATTATAGTTGCAATACAAACTATAAGGGATTTTTTTTTCAAACCTGAATTTCTGGGTAGGAGAGGTGGGAAGAAAGAGGGAAACAGGTCAGTGATGGAGGAACGGTGACCGTGCTGGAGGGTTTGGAGCTTGATCATTGACTGTCCAGAATGCTGGTATTAACTTTTGTAAATCAGGGCCGCCTGCCCCTCGAGGTGTTGCAGGGGTGGCTGCAGTGCCTGGCTGCATTGGCAGGTGGCAGACAGGAGATAGGCTTGTCTACACCCCAGGGCTCTGCCCTGTGGGCCCTGGATGGTTTGACATAGGAAAAGACTGGGCCCCCTGGAATGAATCCAGAGCCATGACAGAACCTGGCAAGCTACCCGTGGTGTATTCCATACGCCCAAACAGTAACAATAGAGATGAACTGGACAAGGGACAGACCAGACGCTCAGCTATGCTGCCCGGCCCACATGGAGCAGCCCATGGAGTCTCTGAGGAATCAGCTGGTCCCTGGCGGTTATCACGTAGCTCCTAGGGTAAAGCAGTCATGTGGGGGGGAAGCCATGCTTGCAGGAATTGGAACAGGCTTTGGGCTCCTCTCTCTCCACGCTGGTGGGCGTGGCTACAGGCTTGCAGCCGCGGCAACCAAATGAACCAGCCAAGGGACAGACCAGATGCACAGCTGTGTCTTGCGGCTGCGCAAGAGGCTTAGATAACAACGTAAGCTAGGACCAGGTCCTTCCCAGGATCTTTCACATCTGTACACCATAATGATCATTGTATTTGTAACAAACTGGGGCGGTTGATGGGGAATGAGGAACTATAATGTCACACTGAATATATACATAGAGACTTGCATCATAAACCATAAGGCAAGTCACAGAGTGTAAGAGAAGAAACACAGAGACAGAAACAGATAGAAAGAGAGAAAGATAAGGTGCCTGCTATAAGGGCAGGCTGGAGTTGGGTGGGAGGGAGCGTTGGGACATTGGTGGTGGGAGTAGGGCACTGGTGGAGTGCTGGGTGCTAGAACATTGTATGACAGACCCAATTGTGAACATCCTTGTAATCATGTATCTCATGGTGGTATAATAAAAATTAAAAAAATAAGTTTTGTAAATCATAGTGCAAAAATAGAAAACAAGGAAAAAAATGAAGAACCTCTGAACACAGTGATTCACATGCCAGAAGCAGTGAGTATATTTATGTCTATGTAAAAAGTATAAAGTGAACAAAAGTAACTTCAGTTGATTGAAAAATAAACATCACTTGAACCAAGTGTTCAATGCAGTACTGGTAAAACCTCCCAAACCTCATTGTCACTTTTACATGATGCAGGACATTAGTGTACCGGGAAAGTAAACAATGGTTTGGTGTTTTTTACACACGTGCCCCCATCGTCATCAAAGGATTGAGAGAAAACTCTTCTACATTATAGATTCTACCAATAAATGAAGTAGTGATAGGAGATCACCATTTACCCACTCCAGCCAATTAATGAACTTGGCTAATAGCTCTTAGTATCATCAAAAGAGTGATAGTCAAGCGTTATATGCTTCTTTTAAATTAAAAAATTTAATTGAAGTTATGTCATATAAGGTAACGTGTTAAGTTTAATGTAACATTTTAAGCACCATGATGAATCCACATCTGCATAGGCCTCATTCCACTCATCACAAGGGCAGTTAGTCCTGTCCTGTGCTGCAGAGAGTTCTTGATGAATGCACAGAACAGCATTAACTAAAAAGGAGAGAGGGAGAGAGGAGAAGCCAAGTTAGGGGAAGGAACAGAAAGCAGCTCAGTAGAATAGCAGTGGTGTCTGGCTATCTGATGATATTAAGGAATTATTGACAATTTATGATCATAGTATTGTGATAATTAAAAAATCAGTTCAGAATGTTTGCAGTGGTAGTAACATATATGGTTGTGTTACCTCTCCCCCACCCCCTTCGTCCCCCTTATCCGCACCCCCGTCATGTTTATTTGAAATGCTATTCTCTCTGATCACATTTATTCTCTTTGACATTTATCCTGAAACGTTTAGAGATCAAGTTTGCTTCAGGTTAATCAGGAGCTTGTAAACTGTGGGTGAGCCATGTGCCTGAAGCAAGGTCGACGGAGTTCCAAACCAGTGAATGAGTGTGCGTGTATGTGTGAATGTGTGTGTGCATACACTTGTGTCGCGTATGTGCATGCACATGTGTGTGTCTGTGTGTTTTAAGGAAGTTTTGAGGAATGAAGATATTGTCCCCCAAGAGAGCAGTGTGCCCGAGTGGGGCCATGGATGTGTTTTCCATAAGCTTCTTGTGTGAATCTATTCCAGATTGCAGCTCAGCCCGATGATTTCTTAGGGCCCTCTAACCCCGAAACTTTTGCATGAATTTCCCCGACAGTAGGAACCGGACATGCAACTCAAATTCAGGGACACGGCATTGACACATTGAATGATGTTGCTGAGACGTGGGGAGAGGCATGCGAGTGACATCCACTCACTCCTCTGCAGATATGGGTCATGCTTCCTCAGAGCACACAGCGTGGCCAGCACTGGGATTCAGTCGTGGGCAAGGCGAGGGAGATGCTCGCGGAGGCGTGGTGTTGCCTTGGAGCCTGTGCTTATTTGGAGACAGGATCCTTGACTTCTCGACTTGCGGGCATAGGTGCTCTGGAACATGGAGCATGAACCTCTCTCAGAGGCTTCCCCGAGCTTCAGCTTTCTGACCTGCCCGAATGAGAAGGTCGTGCCTGACGTTTGTCTACAGATGATATGTGGGAGCTCGTTTGCTCTGTGGGTTTTTTGCTCTCTGTGTGCATGCCGTGGCATGTGAGACTATAATTTTCTTTTTTTAGAATAATCCTATCAATGGCTATAACATTTAGTTGTCTATGAGAGCAGGTGGGATGCTTCCCTGTTTTTGCCTCTATAGTATAGTTCTATAAACATATGCCGAATGCTCACGTAATTAGATTCTTACCATACACAGAACCAGCTCCCATCTTCAGCTCATTTACTGTCTTAGAGCAGAATTGATCTTGCTTTCACATTTGATTCACCCACTACAGTGTCTGAGGAGAAAGAAAAAATAGCCTGGCTAACTCACTGTAACTAGGCCAGAGCTAGCAGGAGCAGGGGTCGGAAAGCCAGGTGCTCTGCTCTCTGCGTTTCTCCCTGCCTTAGCATTACGGGTTTTTACCATAGAACTTTCCGGCAAACAGCTCCCTGCCATCCAGGGAGGAGCTCTGCCAGTGTGGCTGCTCCTTTTCATGTCTGTAAAGGGTCTCTGAGCTCACTCAGCTTTCATGAGCCCGGTTTAATGTCTGGGATTAGCTGTTGAAACTAGTGTGATGTATTGCAATATTCTTCATGATATCCTTTCTTTCAGAGGGGGTTCGGATACTGGGTTGTGGGGCTTTTCCTGGTGGTGCTCTGGGTTTATTTCTAGCTCCTTGCTCAGGAGTGACCCCTGGAAGTGCTCTGGGCACCATATCCCCAAATTTGCACATTAAAATGGGGCCAGCTCTGTGCCGGTTACCTCAATTGCTCCTCTCTGGACCGACTTGAAATCCTTTGCAGATGATCACCTTAAAGCTGGAGCATGACTTACTGCTTTTGTTAAAATTTTTTTTTGACGTTTATTTATAAAGAAATATCGAATCAGAACAATGTTAGATACATTTCCCCACTGAAATATTATAAATTTTTTTTTTAATGTAGACAAGAACCACAGATGTTGATACAGTTTTGAAATAGAATTTGATTAGTAACAAAGCTCCAATATTAAAATTAATAAGTATAAAGGCAATGTTTATGTGAAAATTGTCATATCTCGTCACAGGGTTAAGTCCTTGTCTAAGAATTCACCTAACTGTCGCTGGTTGAGCCTTCTGTGTTATTGTTTTGTTTGTTGAGTTTAGTTGGCTCCTATGTTACTTTCCCATATAATTTGGTGTGCTCCTACTGGGATTTCAGTGTTGGGGAATCAGCAGGTGTTACATGGCCGCTTGGGCCAGAGACTTCAGAAGACTTCTAGGGTCTGGGCCAATGAGTTGACATGGCTGTCGCCATGGGGGTGGGTTTGGCTGCCGAAGCTGGGCTTCTGAACACGGGGGATTGGAGTGTGAGGCCATCAGCACCCACTCCAAAAAGTCACCAGGAAGACACCAGAGTTCTTAGCCTGGCCACTGGGTACCTGAAATCATTTGCATGTTGGTGTCTCTGCAGAGACTATCATGAAGCGGTGGAGTATAGCCCTTGGCCTGCTGCGGCTGCTGGTCTTCAGCTGGGCAGGCACTCAGCCTGCCCCGTCCTGAGCACACAGTTTTCAGCCGCAGTGACCGATGGGTGTGTCCATAAATTTTAGCTCACAGCCTATTACTTTTCAATAAATATTGTGTCTAATAGAGTGGAAAGAACAGAATTTTAAGTCAGGTGAAACCTACGTTGGCATTACTAGCCACGCCATTGAGAGCTGTTTGAGGTTTCTGAGACAGAGTGTCACCTTCAAAGTGGTAATGAGTATCACAGTGCTCTGGCTGCAGTGTCCAGGAAGAAATGCTGCACCACCTGGAAGGGGCCAGCTCCCACCTGCCTGGCAGCCAATGGACACTACCTTGTAAAGGATCCAGCTTAGTACTTCCCACCTGCCTGACACTACCTGAAAGGGGCCCAGCGCTGTACCTCCCGTCTCCTGGCAGCCAACGTAAATTACCTTGTAAAGGGTTCAGTTTAGTGCCTCCCACCTACCTGGCAGCCAATGGATATGATTCCTCCTCCTCTCTTCCTTCCACTTGTTTTTGTGATAGCCTGGGAAGAATTGGGGGTGGCGGGGGCATGCTCGCTGGTGATTGGGCGCCCTGCAGTGTCTGGGCACTGTCGCGGGATCCTGCATGCAGAGCGTGTCCTCTAGCCCTGTGAATGCCTCCAGCACCTTTAGGTATTTTATTTGGCTTTGCAGGGTTGGCCATACTTGGAGGTACTCACTGCTTACTCCTGGCTCAGTGCTCAGAGATCACTCCTTGGTAGTGTCCAGGGAAGCATATGGGGTGCCAGGGATTGAACTGGAGTCGGTCACTATAGCTAAACACAAAAATTTGGAGAAGGGCTTATCAGCCAAGTGTTAGAAGTGGCTGCTATTTTGCACAGACACAGCAAAAACTGAGGTATAAACTTTTAACCTAGAGGAGATTTAGAGTAGGGTGGGGCCTTTCCCAGGCCATAACATTTGATTGTACATTTCCACTGCAGGCTTCGGGCCAGTCTTTAGTTAGCCTAACCCCAAAGGGTCCTTCTACTGAGTTTTGGGGAAAGTTAAGGTAGTTCTTGGCCTCACTCAAGCCCCATGTTGTTTCAAGGGTGACTCAAAGCTTGTCCTGGTTCCATGTTGCTAGGGTAGCACCAAGCCTGCCCAGGCTCCATCCAAGGCCCTCGGCGGGACCCATATTTTGGGGTGTGCGGCCAATCTCAGAGCAGCTGAAGCTTAAGTCAAGTTAATATGACAAACATTCAGGGTTTAGAACCCACCTGCTATGTTTGAATTATTGAGTTCTTGAGTCTAATGGACAGGAACTCCTTTTTTTCAGTACGATCTCCTGTTTTATGGTATCTATGCAAAAGAAAACAAAAACAAACAAAAAACACCAGCCACTTCTAACACTTGGCTGATAAGCCCTTCTCAAATTTTTGTGTTTAGCTATAGGCCACATGCAAGGCCAGCGCCTTACTACCTCTCTCTGGCCCCACCAGCCCAACCTTTAGATGCATTTATATGGCACTTGAACCCAAGTATTTTTTTTTTTTGGGCACCGCGTTCTCCTGGCTCTGCACTCAGGAATTACCCGGCGGTCTGGACCAAGGATGCCGGGGATCGACCCAGGCCGGCAGCCAGCGCAAGGCAAACGCCCTACCCGCGGGCATCGCCCAGCCCCAGAGAAAACCCAAGTATTTTCTCCTTTAACAACTGACATCTTGAGGGCCAGAGCAATAGTACAATGGGAGGGCATTTGCCCTGCACACAGCCATCCTGGGTTCAATCCCTGAGATCCCATATGGTCCCCTGAGCACTGTCAGGAAATATTCCTGAGTACAGAGCCAGGAGTAACCCCCTGAGCATTGCTGGGCATAACCAAAAAGTGAAAGGTAGGTAGGTAGGTAGGTAGGTAGGTAGGTAGGTAGGTAGGTAGGTAGGTAGATAGGTAGGTAGGTAGGTAGGTAGATAGGTAGATAGGAAGATATGTAGGTAGATAGGTAGATAAGTGGATGGATGGATGGATGGATGGATGGACGGACGGACGGACGGACGGGGACGGACGGGCGGACGGACGGACGGACGGACGGACGGACGGATGGAATAAATGCCGGTTTTGAAATCTTAGTGTACAAGTTAAGTACATATACAAATAAATGTATACAAAAAGTGTATGTACAAGTAAAGTATAAAATACAAATTAATATCTCTGATTGAAGAAAATAATGAAGGAAGAATCTGTGGGGAAGTGGAATCAGGCAGCTGGAGAGGAATCTGCTGTGGTCTTTCCCCACCCTTTGGTCAGATTAGGAAACTAAATAGAATCCAAGCAGCAGCCACCAGACAGTCCCTGCGATGAGACTTTCCAACCCGTAGATTTGGGATGAGACTCTGGCTTACTGTCTGCTGCTAGTCCCAGGGTTCCCGCCACTGGAGGGAGGAGGACAGCTTTTCCTCCTAGCCAGAAGGACACGGGGCAAAGCGTACAGTGAGGGGCCCAGGTCAGCCCCGGACCCCCTTTCCAGTCATTCTTACGACTCTCTGGTTCTCTCCAGTTGGTCCTCTCCTCCCTCATCCTACCACAAAAAGGCATAGCTGGGTGATATTTCCTATTTTTCAGATTCTTGGGATAGAAAAAAAAATAATAGTGCACCCATAGTTCAATGATATATTGCCTAGACATGAAATCTTTACATTTTTTTGTGTGAAATTTAAAACATACGTGGAGGTAGTCTTAACACTGTGTTGAAAACTTTATTTTTCTTTATTGTTGCCAGACAGTTTAGAACTCGGTGGTTGTTTTCCCTGTGTTTTGTGTGTAGTAGAAGTAACTGCTATAATACAGTTTCCCACAGATATACTCTGATATACTCTGCTGCCTAAGACAGTAGAATAACAGAAAATATGTTTTTTTTTCTTTTTTGGGTGACACCCGGCAATACTCAGGGGTTTCTCCTGGCTCTGCACTCAGGAATTACTCCTGTCGGTGCTCGGGGGACCATATGGGATGCCGGGATTGAACCCGGGCCGGCACAGGCCGGCTGCATGCAAGGCAAATGCCCTACCTGCTGGGCTATTACGCTGGCCCAGAAAATATGTTTCTGACTTTGCTTTGCAGTGTTACTTTTTTTCTCTTTTATTAAAAATGAAGACTGGTTTGTCATGCTTTCAGTATTAATTTGACTATGTGAAAAACTAACGAATGAGAAGTAAACCTAATACAGCTGTTTTGCAAAAAGTAGTGCAAAGCTGTATTTGAGGAAAAAATAAAAAATATATATATATTAAAATTGTACACTGGCCAGTAAGGCATCAGGCAGCTAATTGCTTCCTGTCCCTTTCGAAATTACTCAGCCTGAAAAGAGAGAGCATGTATTGATTTACTGTATAGTAAATGTCCCAGGTCTCTTCTCCTCCAACACCCAGACACACACACACACACACACACACACACACACACACACACACCACCAAATGGCAACAGTGGTAAGGAACCGCACAATTTCATGTTTCTTTCATTCTGCAGCGTGATATCAAAATTAGAGTGTAATAGTTTCTTTTTACGTAGTAGGAAGTAGCATGCAAATGGAATGCCAGTATAATATTTTATTGACTGCTGTGTTTGCTTTTAATGTGAAAGAAAGCCAGATTTGGGGCTAGAGAGATAATACGGCAGGTAGGGCACTTGCCTTTATGTGGTTGGCTCAGGTTTAATTTCCAGCATGCATATGGTCCCCTGAGCCCGGGAGGAGTGACCCTGGAGAGCAAAGCCAGAAGTAAGCCCTGAGTACTGCTTGGTGTGGCCCCAAACAAACAAACAATAAAGGGGCCGGAGCGATAGTCCAGTGGGTAGGGCGTTTGCCTTGTACGCGGCTGGCCCATGCCGGGTACGGGTTCAATCCCCAGCATCCCATATGGTTCCCGAGCACCGCCAGGAGTAATTCCTGAGTGCAGAGCTAGGAGAAACCCCTGAGCATTGCCGGGTGTGACCCAAAAAAAGCAAAAAAAAAAAAAAAAAAATCCCAAACAACAAAGAAGCCAAGTTTCTAAAAGAAAAATAAACATTTTCTGATATTGTGGTATCATTTCATCTGTTTGTGTTCAAACATGAATATCAGTTTTTATATGCATATGGAATATTAGAAGTAATGTTCAAAAGTTATACTATATGACCCTGGGGAAAATTATGAGGGTTATGCAAATTCCAGTTGTAATCCTCAATATGGTCTTTTCCTTTATTTCAAGAATTACCCAGTTTTAGAGAACAGCATTTTGTTCTGTATCTTGTATGACACTTAGTGCAGCTCTTGTCATGCTCTTCACGATTCTTCTAGAAGCATGTTTCTTTTTCATTGTTGACTTGGACACACTAGTTTTGGCTCTCCTAAGTACAATTAGTGAGACGTTTCAAAGAAGAATCCAGAACACGCTGCTCTGAAGCGTTGAGTGTCACCTAATGCTATTCCTCCCATAGCGTGTGTTCCAGCAGTCTTGTTTCAGAAACAGCACATGTGCCTTTTTAGTTCTTTATTTGAATGAATATAAATTCCTCTCTGTGATTTGTAGTTGTGATCTTGGTTGCCTCTGCTGTTCATATAGTGAGAAAATCATCCTTACGGTTTCTTGAGCTTTATAAAGGATCAGAGAGCATCTTTCTTTATAGAAGAGAGTATTTTGTGTTTGGGGTAACATCTGCTTTGTCATGTGTTACGATATTGCTGTGTGCCCTTTTGTTAAAAAAACCAAACCAAACCAAACCAAACCAAATCTGAAAAAAGAACATGAGTCTCAAGTATTTCTCTGAAAATACCTCAGGCCTCTTTGTTTGACATTGTGTTCTGGAGTTTGAGCTTTGTGGCTAGTGCTCTTGTAGCCAACCAGCTCCCCTTTCGCCCCAGATGTGAGTGAGCTGAGCTGCCGTGGCCAGGCCGCTGTTTTCTGGCGAGTTCCCATTACCGTAGCCTCCACTCCTGGCTCAGATAATGGACTCAGAGGTTAAGAGCAGAGGGTCTCAGCAGCTCCAATCAGCAGGGCTTTTCCAGGGCTAATTACCTCTTTACTGCGCTGACTCTAATGTGACATGTTTATTGCCTTAACTAACAACTCATTAGCTTAGTTGATGTTTTTGTCAATATTAATTCGTTCATTTAAGCCAAGTCAAAGCTTAAACAAAGATGTCCAGACTGAGAAACGGGCAGCAGAGTGACTTTTGTTTGCTCATCTTTTTTTTCCTCCCTTCCTTACTCAACTTCAATAAAATAAATGTGCAGAAAGGGAACATTTAGAGTGCTTGTAGAGAGAATGTTGGCATTTGTCTGTCTGCCAGCATGTAAAGCAATCCCAAATCCATTTCTCCTAGGATTTGGTGTCTGCTACTGCAGGCAGTTGCTGCTGGCCTTTGATGTACAGCCTTGGAAAGGGTTAATACTTCACAGTTCTGACTCTGGTCGAGTGTTTTACTGTGCTTATTAGAAGAGAGACCAAGTAATTTTCGGAGATGATCATAATCTCCACTGGATTACCTTTTAGAGTTACTCTGAGATTCATCTTGTGATGACGGCTAAGTTACTTCATTGGTATTTATTCTAAGAGAAGAGATCATTATGAGGTTGTCTTGAAGCGTGTCAGGTTTTGCCACACTTTTGGCATGCCACACACTGCTGGTTTTTCCTGGTGGATGTCATTGTTTTTGATTTCACATATTTTAAAATAATAGTTGAATTTCCAAAGCCCTGGAGCTGCACCACTGGGGCTGACTGAGCATGAACCTCTGACCGAGTGGGAAGTTGATTCCTCTGGAGATTCCTGTCCTCCACTCGGCCGCTCCTAGCACAGGATGGCGCGTGGCAGCTAGAGAATCAACCGCAGGTAGGGCTTGTCTCTGTGGGAACCAGACCTGAGGGAAGCTGGGCTCTACTTTGGCTTTTCTTTTCTTTTGTTTGTTTGTTTGTTTTTGGCTTTATTTGGGTCACACCAAATGATAGTCCTGGACTATCGCTCCGGCCCCTGGGCTCCACTTTGAATGCCAGAGATTCACTGGGGTTGTTTCCTGAGGGTGGTCGCTCCTTGAGCTGGCTCCCAGAAGGGTTGCATTTGTGAAATGTGACTCTTAATTTTTGGTAAGAGCTAGGTTTTCCTTCAACCAGGGCGACTTCTATCCTCTTTCATGCAGCACGGTGTGTCCTCAGGCGCGGACAGCAGAGAAGTTTGAGCCACCCTGAGGGAGGTGCCGGGCAGGGAGTGAAGGTGCTTGACTTGACGGATCCGCCCTGTGTGAGCACGTCAGCCACGTTGGCCTTTTCCGCCACCTCTGCTGCCCTCCTCTCAGGCCTGCCCTCGTCAGGCTTTTCCTCCTCTCGGGGAGGGCGGCCGGACCCCACATCGGGAAGCTCTGAGCGTTGGTATCTGCCCTGGTGACCGGGACCACTTCTGGCTGTGGTATAACTTGACATGGGCTTCCAGGGTTTTTCTTCTCAACATCTCTCTCTCCCCCTTTGACTCCTTGTGTTTCTTCCGCCAATCTCCGCACGTTCTTCCATGCCCTGCCTCAGGGTCTGGGCACCGATGTCTGCGGGTGGCTCTTGGTGTCATTCTGGCCCCAGAACTATTCCTCTACTCCTGCTCAGAGCGCCCAGGGCTCGGCTGGAATCCAGCTTCAGGTATTTGCAGGCGTTTCAAGTTTCAAAGGTCTTATATTAAATTTCAAATTTCTGTTGCCACTCTATTGAATTTTTTTTTTAATTTTTCCTTCTACAGTATTTTTATTTTTATCAACTTAGGTACAGAAATGGCACAAAATTCGCACAAGCTACATCTATCTTTATTTATTTACTTATTTATTTTCTATCTATCTATCTATTTATTTGTTTGTTTGTTTATTTATTTAACTTTTTTTTTTTGCTTTTTTGGGTCACACCCGCGATGCTCAGGGGTTTCTCCTGGCTCTGTACTCAGGAATTACTCCTGGCGGTGCTCGGGGATCCATATGGGATGCTGGGGATCGAATCCAGGCCGACATGGGCCAGCTGCGTGCAAGGCAAATGCCCTACCCGCTGGACTATCACTCTGGCCCCTGCACAAGATACATTTAGATTCTGATATATATTGGATAGCAAGACTAAACTTACAACTCACAGAAGGATCCATACAATATATTTTAAATTGGATAAAAAATATTCACTTTGGGGCCGGAGCGATAGCCCAGCGGGTAGGGTGTTTGCCTTGCACGCGGCCGGCCTGTGCCGGCCCGGGTTCGATCCCGGCATCCCATATGGTCCCCCGAGCACCGCCAGGAGTAATTCCTGAGTACAGAGCCAGGAGAAACCCCTGAGCATTGCCGGTGTGACCCAAAAAAAAAAAAAAAAAAATTCACTTTGGCAATACTGGCATTAATTTTTTATTTGAATCACTGTGAGATAGACTATTACAAAGCTGTTCATGGTTGTGTCCCAACACCCATTCCTCTACCAGTATACATTTTCCAGTACCAAAGTCCCCAGTTTCCCTCCCACCACCCTCCCTAGCCCCCTTCAACCTGCCTCTATGGCAGGTACTTTTCTTCTCTCCCTCCCTCTCCGTTTGCACTTTGTAATTTGCAGTACAGATGCTGAAAGGTTATGTATATCCCTTCACTACCTTCACCTACTTTCAACGCGCAGTTCTTGACCCTCGTGTCTATTTCCAACTATTATTGTCACGCTGGCCCCATCTCTATTTTACCTCCCTTCATCCCCACACACTTGTGGTAATTCCAGCCAGTGACCAGTCCTCCTGACCCCTGTTTTCCCTGGACTTGGATATTAATCTCACACTTTTTTTTTGTTTATGTATACCACCAGTGAATGCAGTTATTCTCAGAATCTGGAAACAATGAGAACAGGCAATTGGATAAAGAAACCATGGTACATTTACACGTGCAGCTAAAATTGGAGTCATGAAATTTGCCTATAAATGGATGGACATGGAGAGTATCATGCTGAGTGAAATGAGTAGAAGAGAAGTAGAATGTCAGTTGACACTTTAAAGACTCTTCCCTCCTGGGGGGGGGGGAGATTATCTCTCATTTTTACGTACCTTAATGATAACTGTCACTGTCATTTGCCTGAATTCTTGTAATCAGGTGTTTTAACTCACGTCTGTTCCTCTCTTCTGTCACCTGTCTGCTCTGCTTGATCTCTAAATCAGGCCTTTCGTGTTTTTCTGTTATATTTGGGGGCTCTGAGCCACACCCTGGAGGTGCTCAAGGGCTGTTCTGACTCTGTCTGACTCCGAGTAGCTGGGCTGGGCCGGATTCCTGTGCTTGCTCTCTGGCCTGCGCCGTCCGTTTTTATTTAAAACCAAGGCCTGGAATTACATGGGCGTCAGTCAGGTTCTGGCAGTCCGAATGTTTGTACTTCTGGGCCGCAGTGCTGGGGGGCTCCCCCGTTTGCCTGCCTGCTGTCACCTTCCCGCTTTGCCCTCATCAGCCCTGTCCACAGCACCTGGCTGCTTCGTCGTGGCCACAGATCCTGGCTCTCCTCCAGGAAACCTCCATGTTTCCTGTGTTTCCTGTTGAAGCTTAGAACGCGGTCCCCTGTGCAGCCTGCCACGGCCACCATTATGTCCCCATGTCCTTGTGGTCTCCCTCTTGCTCTGTGACGCGATGGCACCTTGTCACTCAGGTGTCCCAGTGGTTCCTGCCTCAGGCCTTGGTGCTGGCCCCTCGGCTTCTCCCATGGCTTCCTGTGTGGTGGCCTCTGTCCATGTCCCCTTACAGTGAAGCACTTCCCTCTCGCTCTTTGTCTAGACTCTCTCTCCACCTTCTTCCCCTTCACAGGACGTAGGACCACGTGAGAAATGATGTCCTCACTTGAGAAATGGTGTACCACGTGAGAAATGGTGTCCTCACGTCTACCAGGTCATATCTCGCTTGGTCCCAGCCAGATCACACTGAGAGGGCTCCGACCCTTTGATCTGCTTCCTCAGAGGCCCCCCCAACTGTTGAGCCCTTTGGGCGCTTGAGCTCGAACCCTTCTCCTGTGGCCCCGCCCAGGCCGCCAGCAGTCTGGGGAACAGGCACGGATGCTTCTGAACCATTCCACTGAAGACTTGATAGATTAATGGATATTTATTTTATGTCTTGGACATCAGAATATCTGCTTCAGTTATTTAAAAGCTTTATCCCTGACCCCCAGACTGTCCAACAGTTGGTACATTTTACCTCTGTAGGCAAAAAAAAAAAAAAAAAAACAGTCTATATGCACTTAGTAATGTTCTTTTGTCTTTAAGGCTGTGATCATCTTCTATTTCAGTCTGTCATTCAAAAGACATTAAATACCAGCAGCCAAATGAGATTAAATTCCATTATATGACACAATTTAGTTCATTTGAAACTCAGTAGAACAGAAAAAAAATTTTACTTTGAATCAGGATGGATTTTATGCTCTGATGATAGGATAAGATGCAGATAATTACTTTGAATTAGGACTGTTTTGATTAGGCTGGTATTGGCTTAATGAGGTTCTTTAGATGAATGAGTTTAAAAATATCTTTGTTAAATTAATTTCCTTATTTAGAAAAGTGATTTGATGCTTTTATGGAAAAAATGACATTTTTATGCAGCGCAAGATGGAAGTTTAAAATCTAAAGTTTGCTGTCTGCATTAATTCAGGTGTCTATAGAAATGTCTGCTGGTTATTGCATGTTTGTGAATAAGGCACACAGCATTGGAGTATTTTTAATAAAATTAAGTCCCAATATTAAGCAAAGAGTAGAATTCCAGATGGCACTCGGCCATCCTTGTTCTTTGATGGACATTAGCAAGTGGGAAAAGGCTTTATTCACTTGGTTACACTTTGAAATAAGTGGCCAATCATTATTAATTCATTCTGCACTCATTGTAATGGCATAAATCATCATAAATTCATTTGGTTTAAAGTGCATATAATAAGTTTCCCCACAGGAATTTCCTTGTAATTGAGCTATTAATTAGTGTAATTTTTAGAAATATGACCTTTCCCCCTTCTCTGCTATGCAGAACCAAGAGTGGTTCGTGAGTGTCTTTTAAGTACAGACAATAATAAGTTTGTCTGCACAAGGCCTGGTCATTGACCCTGTAGGGCCCAAACCCAAGAACCTGGTTGTATGTGCCCCCACCCCCCTTACCCCACCTGGTTGTATGTGACCCCGTAGTAGAGTGGCAACAATGACTCTTGACCCACAGGCCCTTTAAAGAAATTATCTCTGAAATAGTTCTGTTTTCTAACAATTATATAAGAGATTTTGCTTCTCTCTTGATACTGGATTCTGTTTGAATTTCCAATTCTTCAGACTTCCTGCAGTCACTAGCTTTCTCTCAACCCAGCGGCCATGGATATGGAAGCCTCCTTGTGGTCTGCCCTTGGGCACGCAGTAATTCAGGTCCCCTGCCATGTGCCCTCCTGTCCCCGCTCCCTCAGCTGCTGCCCCTGCCCGCTGCCCGCTTCCTTCTGCCATGGACTTACTGGTTAGAGGGCTCAAAAGGATTGTTCAGGGGGTAGCCTGGGGAGTCCTATGAGGTTTTGGTGGACAAGCTTGTCACCCACCCCCACTCTGAAAGAGAAAATACAAATTATAAGTTGTTGGGGACACCCGCGGGTTCCCGACAGTGCCGGGAAGCGAGTTCCCTTCTACCTCCGAAGCTGGTGGGGAATGGATGAAGACTCAGGAATCCGATGCAGTTTTAAAATGCTTTACTTATCACAGGTTCAGGCATACAAATCAGCAATAGGAAAAACCCTGTGCTTAGGATTCCCGGCTAGAACCCCAGACACGTGTAGGCCAAGATGGCGGTCACCACGTGTAAAGGCCCTGTAGAGAGGAGACAAAGACAAGACTTCCAAAGACAAGACTCCCAAGAAGAGTGCGAGCCCAAAAAGAGAGCCCAAAAAGAGAGGAGAGAGAGAGAGAGAGAGAGAGAGAGAGAGAGAGAGAGAGAGAGAGAGCAGGCTGGTTTTATACCCCTGAAACTCAGACCTCCCACTATTATGGGAAGCAGGAAGGGTCAAATGCCCTTAGGTAATTTCTCCCAGCACCTCACCTAGGCCCTATTATATGCTAATATTTTGAGCCAAGATCTGCCTGGAAATGCCTTTATAGGGTAGAGAAGGGGGTTTCTGAGATGGCATGTCTCTGTACCAAAGACTAATACTAATGCCAGTTAAATATTTCTCCAAGTCTTCACAAGAGTCTCGTCTACTTCATGGTAGTTTTGTATTTTAGTTGCCTTTGAGTTATCAGGGAGCCATGCTTGCTTGCTTGGAGGCAAACAGCAATTCTCTCTGGCCTAATTACTAAGAGATCCAACATGGCCAGGCAAATACGCTGGTAAGATCTAGCTAGTCCCACCATGATTGTGGTAGCATGAGAGAATATTTATACCAGCCAGTACAGAATACATGGTCAGATAAATTGCCACATTTAGACTACCCTCTTATCTACGAAGTGACCTGCAGGAGGCAATCCAGGGCAGATGCAGAGGCTCTTAGAGGAGTCCTGCAACAATAAGTGGAAATCTAGAAGAAATCACCGATTTTACAGCTTTTCAGTGATCCTTTCTTATTTGTTGCCTTTTCTATACAAGTGAAATCTGAATGATGAAGAATGATGATTCATGACTGCATGAATCCATCCTATGTGAGCATGTCATGTTGGAGCCGTCTCATGAGAATAAAGGTTTCTGTGTGCCTGTGAGCAAGTCATGTTAGGGGGTCTCATGAGAATAAAGGTTCCTGTGTGACTGTGAGCATGTCATGTTAGGGGGTCTCATGAGTATAAAGGTTTCTGTGTGCCTGTGAGCAAGTCATGTTACGGGGTCTTATGGGATAAAGTTTGTGTTAGTGTTTCTGAAAGGTGACTTGTCCGTCTTGGAGCTGAAGGATAGTACAGCAGGTAGGGTGCTTGCTTTGCACCCAGACCACCTGTGTTCAATCCCCGACATCTTGTGGTCCCCTGAGCACTACCAGGAGTGACTCCTGAGTGTGGAACCAGGAGAAACCCCCGAGCATAGCCAGGTGTGTCCCCCCTGTGACCTCCCTCCAAGTTTCTGAGTGATCTCTAAGTGACGGATGACTGTATGTCTATGGTTTAAGTGAGTGGAAGAAGTTCACTGCACTATAGAGAACTCTAAGTATAATTGTCAACTTTGGTCCCAAACTTGAAATAGAGATTCAGTTGGGGAGAAATGGGAAATAGTCATCTAGGTAGGAAGTGTTTGCCAGATGGATGATGCCAGAATTGATACTTGAAATACACAACTCCTCTTCATTGCTATACAATTATTTTCTATAAAAGGCAATAATATATATTTTGCAATGAGGATAAATACAAGCTCCTGAAAACAAATATATTATGTCAGTAATAGCATGAGAGAGAGTGACGGAGAGAGAAGGAGAGAAGGAGAGAGAGAGAGAGAGAGAGAGAGAGAGAGAGAGAGAGAGAGAGAGAGAGAGAGAGATACTTGTCTTGGACATATCTTTATAAAGATGTTGGTCATCTGAGGCAGCCAGTCACTACAAAAAAATTCAAACTTGACATTTTCCAGTGGTCATTCGATGATGGCGGTGTTCGCTTTGCCGGAGCAACAAGTTCTTCGTAGTATAATGCTGTCAGCTCTTTACTATCGCTTACATAGGCTTGATTTCGCTTTCTGTCTCAATCCTTTTCTCATTTTTAGGGTTTTGCTGTTACAGCAAAGTATAAATATTTTCTTGCAGTTTGGCTCTTTCGTAGCACTTTTTGAAAACTGATTAAAGTTGGAACACTTTTCTTTCTCCGTAAAGAAAAAGCTGGAGATAAAATAGCACTAAAATATGAGCTATTGTTATTGCTCTTGACTGCATGACAACAGAATTAGTTTCTCCACAGCCAGAGGGTCTAAGTTAATTGTGATTTATCCAGCACCCAAGTTTAGTGCTTTCTGCTTTCCCAAGGTTTTGTTTTGTTGCGATTTGTTTTCCTGTGGCTAGAACCTATTGCATTTTGAAAATTTATTCGTACATTTTGCAAGATTGGGGGGTTGGGGGCTGATGTTGAGTACTGAAGACTGCACCTCAAATCCCTACTCTGTCTCCGTCACATCTTACTCATCTCTCAGGGTAAGAAAGATCAGACCAGTAATCTGATCACTTGACCTTCACCGGAGCTCCAGACTGACTTGAATAATGCTGGATTCCACCTGGTAACAGGTTAAGGGGGAGCCTTAGCAGTCCCAATTAGGAGACAATTAGTAGAAGGACTTATCCCCCCGAAGTCCCCTGATGGTGTATTTATTATAGATGACACTTGTTTCCCAAGCTTTTCACTGTCTTTACCATTTTGTAAAAAAAATGTTTTATTCGTCAAAGAGCAGAGCCCTGAAATAAATGTGCCTCTAAATTAAGTATATTTAGGCTAATGAAAAGACTCAAATATATCATTTTATAGTTTCCCTTTCATCATAGAACTGGGGAAATACAGCATAGGCAGCAAATGTTTGAAACAGGCATTGGAGGCTTCTGATCTGTGCATAATTTTATGGTGTAAGTTGGGCACATATAGTATAACTTTCAAAGAATTTGCCAAAACAACAACTCTGTGTTCATTGCCCACTGATTCTAAAGCCCTGTGCTGTTAGCCTACATTAAAGTAGTTTTGGAGAGCCGGGAGGCAGCTTCCACAGCTAGTGTGCATGTCATGTGTGCAGGTCATGTATGAATGTCATGTGTGCGTGTCATGTATGCATGAGCTTGGGTTCAGTCTCTGCCACCCCAGTGGTCCCCCGTGGTGGAAGTTGATGGCTACCCATTACTGAGTCTCCACCTTACATGAACTAAACCTCTGAAGTAGGAGGTTTATACTGGACTTAGGAATCATTGCTGGAGACACTCTTGGGGGATTATATACGGTGCTGGGGATCAAATGGGATCGGACGCCGCTTGTATTGTCTCTCTGGCTCAAACCTGAGCTTGGCTGAAGATGGCCTTGTGCTCAGGTGTCAAACCCTACTTCCCATCAGACTCTTAAACTGGAAAAGTGATCATCTGGTAGCATTTGGCCCATGAAATGTGATCAGGTTTAAAAGAGGCTTCTTTAAAAAAAAAAGCATTTAAAGTTGATTGAAGTAGTATAGCTACAATACTGTTAACAGTGGTTTCCTGCCTGCATAATGCCAACACCGTACCCTCTATCAGCATACCTGCCAGCTGGGTGCAGCTCCCCATGCTACACCTGTGATCCACATAGATTATAGACATATGTGCATACACACATTATAGAGCTGGAGTCAAGGCAGTTACTGGGTCACAGTGTGACTCTCTTTACCTACTAAGGCATGGGGGCAATCTTCCTTGTGTACAGGGAGAGAGAAACCATATATTTTTTTGCTTTTGGGGTTACACCCAGCAATGTTCAGGGGTTATTCCTGACTCTACACTTAGGAATCACTCCTGGCGGTGCTCAGGGGGACCCTATGGGATGCTGGGGATCGAAACCCGGTTGGCCACGGGCAAGGCAAATGCCCTCCCCGCTGTGCTATTGCTTCAGCCCAGAAAATGTGTTCTTGTTTGATGGAGGCACTGTGGCTGCAGATAGCTCCAAGATGGATCCTATGGGACAGAGATTTGAGTCCTCCATTAGGTAGTGTCCTGAGTGACACATGGTTGCAAAGATGCAGGTTGTGATCAGAGCTGTCTATTGACGGTCCCATCGGACTGAGGCCACAGAGGCCGGATGTCGTGTCCTGGCCTGTAGCCAACGCGTGCTCTCTGTGGTTTTTCCCCTACAGCCCAAACGTAGGGGCTCGACAAGATTTTTAAGTGCTTTTAATTAAGAAAACTTCTGTGATTCTAATTAATCGCATTTGACTGGGGATGAGTAGATCAGAATTAGAAAGGCCAAAGGTCTTGGCCCTCTAATCACAGGACAGCCCAATATTGATCTTTCTAAACTGAAAATCGCATTAGACCTCTCTTTTGCTTACAACTGCCCTGTGATTTCCCCCCAGCACCCCCAGAATGAACCAACTCTCACGTGACCCAGAACATGCCGTCCATGGGTGGCAGAGTCAGGCCTCCCTGCTCCTCTCTGTCCCCCTGCCGAAGGCCCACTGCGTTCCCTTTGCCCAGCCCCCCTCTCTCCTCTGTAACACGACTTCCAGCCGCGGTGTTAAATACTGGTGGACCCCAGCCATTCCTCTTTTGGTTTGACACGTTTTGTGTGGGCTTGGTGCGCTGATCCACATGCTGGAATTTGAGCACGTGTCATGTCTTCACGATTTTAAAACAGATCACCACGAGAAAACGCCTTTAGAGTCTTGCTGGTAGCTATGAATGTTGTGTGTGAAGCGAGCTATTTTCTCTCTTCTGCCCCTCACCTTCCCTGCCAGAAATGTGGCATCTTTGCTTTGCTGGTACCCAGAGCTGAGTGCCATTAGGAGGCTCTTATTCAGAGGGAGATAGATATTTGGGGCTTGGCATGATGCTGCCATGGGAACCCACATTTCCTTCTGAGCCTGGCACGCTCCCTAGGGCCTGGGTCACACTCAGTGGTGGAGCGACAGACCGCGGGCGGCGGGGCGGGGCGGGTTGTTGGCCGGTGGTCTTTTGGAGAATGCTTGCTGATCTTTCCCTCTATTGCTGGCCAAATGACTGCATTCCCTGCTCTTGCCTTCTCTCACTGGGTCAGAAAATGATGGGAAACATCAGCAAATTGGCCACTTCCTCTTTCACAATTGCTCTGGGCGGGCGTGGGGAAGAGGAGTTGTTGCAGAGGTGAGGTGGCCGCCTCTTGTCCCCCGTCCCTGTCCCCTCCCCCACCACCACCCACACACACACACACACACACACACACACACACAACACAGAGGCTCTTAGGATGCCTGCAGGCTCGCTAGCAGCTGGCTCCGCCCCTGTGGAAAGGCAAGTAGTGAGCCACAAGCAATAAAAGGTTGCCCTGAGGAGACTCCGCCTCCCCTTTGCTGCAGTTTTCCCCACTGGGTGTCCCCTGTCCCTTGCACTGAAGTCAGTCATTGCGGTCCAAGTTCCAAGCATCCAGCAGCCAGGGATGTCTCCAGCTGCTGAGAACCATAGAGTAAACCCAACAGTTCTTTGGATTTTAAACCCCGGGAGGCGGCATGTGTGGTGTGTCAATCGGCACCGGCCTGTTTACTCCTGCCGCTCTCTTAGGAAGCCTCTGTCTTTGTTTACCTCAGGGGCTGGGCCGCCTCCCTGTGTCTGACGCACGGGGTAGCCTCTCTCGTACAGACCAGAATGCCCAGAAGGCCTTCTATGACGGGGGCCACGAGGCTTCTCTACACAAAATGCCAGCAGACCCTTTCATAAAGAGACACCTGTTGGTCCACCCCGGCTCCTTCTGTCAGATTCACAAATGGCGCTGGGCTTTCTCTTCTGTGTGAAGAATGGCTGCATTACGGGGGCTCAGCCAGTGTCCTCTTCCGTTACGGGGGCTCTGTGTTTCAGAGGGAACTGTCACACTGTTCAGCCTGTCCTCTCCACCCCACTTCTGCCCACCGCTGCTGCCCGAGAGAGCCGTGTTACCTGGGGCCAGCACTGGGCCTGGGGACCTGGGCGCCGGGTAGGAGCAACTGTGCCACATTCTAAAGCCTTTTGCAGATTGCCAGGGGTGGGGGGCAGTGTTTGGAAATCGAGGAGCATGTAGACACTGCTGAGTTTTCTAGGCCTACAACTGCAGAAGTCATGGTGTGGCCTGACTCCTCTCTCACCTGCCTCTGGGTGCTGTCGTGAGGAAGAGAGGCACACTGAATCTCCATTGCGCACATAGGGTTTGTCTTTTGGAGAACCCCAGGAAAGTCAGCCCTGACTCTGTCTTTGCCTTCACGCTTGCAGGTAAGGCGCTGACATTTCTCCTGCTCCAGCCGCCGAGCCCCAAACTGCCTCCGCACAGCACCATCCGGAGAACAGCCATTGACCTGATCGGGCGCGGCTTCACCGTGTGGGAGCCCTACATGGACGTGTCCGCCGTCCTCATGGGGCTTCTGGAGCTCTGTGCTGACGCCGAGAAGCAGCTTGCCAAGTGAGTGTCCGTTTCAGGCGTTTCCTTTGCTTTCCGTTTCCTTTGGTGGGGATCCCAATTGTAAACTGTTTTTTAAATTTTGTACTAAAGGGGTTTAGTTTAGGTGATGTGCTTACATGTGTTCAAGTTTGTAGCAAACTGTGTTTTAATAGACAAAAAGACAAGTATCTCAAGTTATGAAATTTTAGATCTAGATAGAGAAATGTGTATATCTGTAATATTGTTTTCAACAATTTTGTGGGGAGATCTGGGCCACGCCCTATGGTGTTAAGGGCTGTTCTTGGCTCTGTGCACAGGGATCACTCCTGGCAATGCTTAGATGACTGTATAGGTGCTGGAGTTGAGTGAGGCTTGGCCACGTGGAAGGAAAGTGCTTTATCCCTGTGCTGTTTCTTCAGCCCCTCTTCCCCTCGCTTAAAGCCAGTGAGACATAGTTAAGAAGGACGGCCGGTCACACCAGTTCCTTATGCGATTGTGCCTGGAGATATTAATAACACATAATAGTATAAGCATATCATTTTAAGGAGTTATGTATATATGTATTTTTGTACATGTAGAGCAGTGTATATGTGTAGATAGATAGATAGATAGGTAGGTAGATAGATAGATAGATAGATAGATAGATAGATAGATAGATAGATAGATAGATAGATAGATAGATAGATAGATAGATAGTCAGATAGACAGACAGACAGACAGATAGACAGACAGATAGATAGACCGACAGACAGACAGATAGACAGATAGATAGACAGATAGACAGACAGATATTGAAAAAATGCTTGCTGATAAAAACACAGGGACAGACAGTTGGCAGAATTACTCCTTCACAATCATAGGAGCTTATTAATCATTTTCCTTGAGATTTCAGTACACATAGTGAGAAGCTCCCTGCATGGAGCCAGGGAAGCAGCGAGGAGAGAGGAAAGGACTAGGGATGCCGAGCTGAGGGGTGTTCTAAACAGGCTGGAATCACTTAGTACCTCCAGATAGAGAAGAGTGATGGGACTAAGCTGGCGGAGCAGATTCAAGTTGACTTGAAAACTCAACTTTCCTTCTCCTGGAGCATGTATCTGTGTTTGCTTGGTTTCACTGACCGTGTACTTACTGTCAGGATATTCGCAGGATATTCACCACTGTAGTTACCCTACACGTATGACTCAGAAGTGACATGGCTGCAGCCTCACACGGTCTAGTTGCAGGTACTGGCCACTCCCTGCGGGAAATACCCACTAAGCACTTGCTGTCCAGTTGCAGTCCATCTTCCCATTGCCCCTCCTACTGACCCAGGCAGCCACTAATCTGTTTTCTGTCTCTATGAATTTGCCTCTTGGGGTATATCATGTACAGGAAATTATACAGTTACGTGACCGTTTGTGTCTGGCTTCTTTCAAATGGCATAATGTTTCCAGAGTGCATTCATGTTGTGGCCTGTATGGACGCTTCATTTCTTTTGCAGCTGAATGATACTCCATTCCGCGGCTTTCCACATCTTGTTCATCCGTTTCGCAGTTCACAAGCTTTCAGGTTCTTCCTGCTCTTTTACTCTAGTGACCAGAGCTGCCTTGAGCATTCAGGTACAAGTATGTGTTTGAAGCCCTGTGTTTTCTCTTCTTGGGTAGACACTTGAAAGTGGAATTGCTAGGTCACGTGGGAATTCTAGGTTCGATTTATTGTGAGCTCATTTTCCACAGTGCCTCACCATTTTCTATGCCTACCAGAGATGTCTGGGAGCTCCTTTTCTCTATATAGTCTCTGGCTCATGTTACCTTCCGTTACATTTGTTTATTTCTTATGTGCATCCAGCCTAAAAGATGTGAATTCCTAGTGGAGGACTCCCAGTACTGTCCTGTGCGGTCTCTCAGCACAAAAGTGGCCGTTGCTTTGATTTTCTCAGTTTATGGCATTTCATTCTCACCGCCAGTGACTAATAACTGGGCCTTTCAGTTTCTTCCTTCATCGACTCTTCACGGCTCACAGTTCTTTCATGTAGGGTTGGGTTTATGCCCTGCCTGAGGACTGCTCTCCTCCCAGGAAGGGAAGGCCAAGAAGCCACTCGGGGACAGGGGGTGGAGGTGAGACCAGAAAGCGGCTTTTTCTTTCTTTCTGGGTCACACCCAGCAATGCCTAGGGGTTGTTCCTGGCTCTGCACTCAGGAATTACTCCTGGCAGTGCTTAGGGACCAAATGGGATGCCGGGGAATTGAACCCAGGTGGGCCACATGCAAGGCAAATACTCTACCCATGAACTATCGCTCTGGCTCCAAGCTTCGCTTTTATTCTGAAGAAAATTCCCATTCCACAGCCCCAAGGTGTTGTTTGGTGGGGGGTGTGTTTATTTCAGACTGAGCAAGTGATTATCCGCCAGCATCTCCTTCCATGCCCGCTGCCTCCTCCCTCCATCTGAGTTGCTGCCTTGTGCGCCATTCTGCCAACTCAGCGCTTTGCCTAAGTCACATCCGGTCCCACCTCATAAGTACTGTACTGAGTACTGTCTTCCCGTTCATCTTCAATTTGCTTTCGAGCGGGCACCAGTAACATATACATATGACCTGTCTCATGCAAGTAGAGCCCAAGGACACCTGCTTGCTCCAGGAACATAAAGAGCCTCAAACCATTCCATCACGTCATGGGAATGATGTCTATAATTGTTACTGGTATCTGGCATATCAAATCCGACATGGGTAGCTTGCCAGGCTCTGCCGCAGGTAAGCCTTGCGAGCTGGGCTATGATAGGCTGGTCTGCTGCGTGGAGTTCTGACGAGGAGGAAGTCTGGATGTGGAAAATGGAGGTCCTCATGGAGTGGGGGTCATCTAGCTGTTGTGAGGCTCTGCTGGGGTGGTGGGCCAGGGCTAGAACCTGCCATCCCTCCCGGGCACCTCATGAGTGGCTGGGCACAGTGAGAGTCAGTAGCAGCTCTGCCCCATGTCTGTCTCTGGATCAGCATACCTGGGCCGGATTAAAAAGACTGCAGCAGGGTGGATCTTGATGAGCCGGGCTGTGATAGGCTGGTCTGCTGGGTGGAGTTCTGGGCCGGATTAAAAAAAGACTGCAGCAGGGTGGATCTCGATGAGCTGGGCTGTGATAGGCTGGTCTGCTGGGTGGAGTTCTGACGAGGAGGAAGTCGGATGTGGAAAATGGAGGTCCTCATGGAGTGGGGGTCGTCTAGCTGTTGTGAGGCTCTGCTGGGCCGGATTAATTAATCCACCTCATAAGATTGAGGTTAAATGGGTGTGTATTCACACGCTACCCATTAGCTACCTGTACAGTCATAGTGCGTGAGGTGAGTTCATCCTAGTGACATCAGATCAAGAGATGCCCCTTTCTAGAATGAATAATTCAGCAAAATGTTTTGACTCAGGAAGACTAGAAGTTCTCTGTGGTGAAGGAAGGTGAGGCCAGGAGTCTGTCACATGAATAAGAGGCAGGTGCTCCTGGTGCTTAGGCCCAGGTCTTGTGATTTATGTGACCGCCATGCATGGGCACCCAGCTAGGGGTCCTCTGTCCCCTAAGCGCTCCTGCTGGCCGAGAGAAAAATGTGACATTTTCCTATGGTCCAGGATTTCACTGTGATCTAACAGTTTTACTGTAAAGACTGTTGCTTTGTTGGCTTGGAGAAGTGATGATGTAATGCCTCTTGGCTTTCTGTTGGCAGTGCTGGCCACTGAACCCAGGGCCCCACATATGCAAGGCAAGTGCTCTGCTACTGAGCCACATCCTCAGGGAACAGATGCGTTTTTATCCTCAATATACATTTAATATTTTGTTTGATAATATGCTCCCGTGAGGTTTATATCACCCAACCTGAAAAAGCACTCATGTTTCATCTCCATGTAGTATGTCCACAGACACAGATCCATGAGTTTTTTAAATTACACAGCAAGTAATTTAAATCTCTTGCTATTATATCCTTTTCTGTCATGAAGATTAGTACGATTCTCTCTGCACAGCTCTGAATAAATGAATGTATCAGCATGTAGCCTTGAGGAGTCCAATGTAATTTTCATCATGATAAATTGCATAATAAGCAAGAAAATGTTTGCTTATTAATCTCTAACAAGATTTAGATTGAAAATGGCCTGTTACATCCATGGCACACTGGATGGAGGCTGCAGCAGGCCTGGACCAGGGCACAGGCACACTGTGGTGCTCGTGGGCACCAGGCGCCCCTTCCCATGCACTGCCCTCCTGGGCTGTCCAGTTTGGTGCCCAACTCACCCATAAGCATCTGACTGTACCTTGTGGCACCGGAAACTTCCATGTTAGGCTCGTGCTTGTAAACATTTCAGTTCATGCCCATTGGAAATAGAAAAAAATAATTATAAGTCACATATTCCGCTTACCCCACCCCCACCCCATTTTTGTGAATTTGTGAGGTCTGGGTTTGGGGGCCCGCCGCTGGCTCAGAGCTGTGCCGTAGCTCTGGAGAACTGCCCTGAGCGCAGAGGGTTTTTCTTCCTCTCCCTCCCATCTGCCCACATCCTCTGTCAGAGGCCACGCCAGAGCGGCCTTCAACAAAACTGCACAGGGAGCAAGATTAACAGGGCATTTCCTTGGATCAATAATGCCTTTATTTCAGAGGTACGGCCTAGAATTTCACATCTTTCCAATTACATGAAACAAGTTATTTCAGAGTGCTTTAAATTATGTTCAGTAACTAAGCACACATTTATTAAATACTTAATATATAGAATCCACATTGTTAGGTATTATATACAATTACAAATACAGGCAATGGTTGGCATCCCAGAGCCAGTCTCAAGGCACTGGGCCATCTTACAGGGAAGGCGTGCCCGGTGATACAGTGAGACAAAGAGGGAAAGGCCTTGACACTCAGAGCCTGGCCAGAGGAACCTCAGCTCAGACCGGGTGTGAGGATGGTCCCTGAGAGCCTCATTTGAATGTTGATGGGCTGAGGCAGGGAGGGATTAGGAAACACCAGAGAGCAGAAATGAAGGGAAGGGCGCCGTGAAGGGAAGGGTCCCAGGGAAGCAACTGCTTCCTGAAGACAGGAACGTGCGAGGAGACTGGTCTGAACTCATCGCATTCATTGACTCCTTGCAGAGCTTGAATGCGCCCCTCTAAGATTCTCCCTTCCCTGGGAGTAGAATAAGCATTGTGGGGAGCACAGGGCTTCCTGGCATTCAGTGCCTGCTTCCGGACTTGCTTCTTTCCCGTGCTCCCCTCACCCTCCTGGTTTCGTTCTCTAAGCATCTATTTAGGGCAGATTTTCACCTGTGGGTCCTTGAACACCTGTATGATCCCCAGTTGTGAAACACTGGGCCCGAGGATGGGTTTTACCCTTTGCTTTATCGACAGCGGTGTGCCAGGTCTGGGAGTGGCTCTGTCTCTGTCCAGAGCAGTGGGATCGGCATTTCGAATGTCCTCTGACTTTGTCCTAGCTGGCTTGCGCTGCTATCATAAAATATCAGATGGTGGGGCTGAAACTAGAGTGAATGCCTAGAGTCTAGAACTGGAGACTGGACCCCATGCCAGCCTACACCTGACTGGGGCGGCCATCTTGCCACATGCTCACCTGACTTTGTGCTTGGGACTGGGGAGAAAGGAAGCGAGAACACACCTGCCCGTGTCTCGTCACACCGTCTGGACCCATCGTGATGGACCCACCCCCATGGCCTGGTCCGACCCTAATTATCTCCCCAGAAAGTCCCGCCCCCACCCCCTGCCTCCACACACCATCACAATGAGGCTTAGGGCTTAAACATAGCAATTTTGGCAAGACATAATTGTTCCATGTAGTCCCATGACCACCACCCGCAGGTTACTAGATGCACATTTTAGTGTTCCCCACCCTCCCCAGAATAGCCTTTACATTGTTTCTGAACTGGACAGATGGACAACTCTGGTAATTGTAGACAGTGACATTTAACTGAAGTGGCCCTCACATGTGACTTTTTAAAAGTCTTACTGAGATGGAACAAGGGTTAGCACTAGCTAGATTCATGAGCAGTCACATAAGGAATGAGCTTGAGGGGCTGTTTTTTAAATATATGTATGAAGTTTAGATATCCCAAATTTCACTTAGAATGTCTCTTGTCTCGTGCAGTTCGTATTGTGAGTGTGTTCTGAAATCTTAGTGAAATAAGAGTGTGCCATGTTGTATTCTTATAGAGAATAATGACTGAAACCAAAGACCCACACTGTAGGCCTGGGGAGCAAATAAATGATTTGTGTAACAGCCAGATAAGCAGGATCCAATGGAAAGACAAAGTCTGCCACTTGCATGCGGATTGTGGAATGAGGCCGGCGCCCTTTTCATTTCACACCTCTGACAGTGGGATCTGTCTTCATCCAGTTAGCACCCCACATTAGAATATATTACATGCACAATGCACTTTTAACTTTCAAGATAACTACACGCAGAATCAGTCTTTGTCTACCGGGACCACCAGATCAATGGCTTTGACTTCATTGCCTGGTCAATTCAGTCAAATAATGGGCTTAAGTGATTTTTTTTCCTTCCTGCTGAATTTGCCAGGTAGCTGCATCTGCATAACTATTGAGCCACCACTGTGTTCTGGGGCTGTATGAGGCTCTTTGGGGGTATGCAGAGAATTAGGGGCATGATCCCAGAATGCAGAGTTGATGGTACACGATTTATCCATGGTGCTTGCGTAGTGAGATTCAGTGCCCAGGGGTAGAATGAGCAGGTGTTGCTGATGCTTGTTTCGCTCGATGGTGATTGAGTGTTCGAGCCCTTTGCAGGCCACCGTATGGGCCTTGCCAGAATTGAGCTGAGGAGAGGGAGGACAGTGTGACTGTGGGGGAAAGTGAGAGTGGTGAACATTAGGAGACTGACCATGAACAAGGCATAGAATGTTAGGGTCTCGGGATCAGAGGAAAGGGGAGTGGGTAAGGTGCTTGCCTTGCATGCAGCTGACTCTGGCTTGAGATCACCCACACCACATGTGGTCTCTCAAGTCAACCAGGAGTGACCCCTGAGTGCAGAGGTCTCCCATGCACATGATTCCAACACCACCCCTCACCAGTGTAGCCACCTCACTTCCCAAGGACCCTGGAGCCCCTTTTCCAATATCTCCGATTGTGTAGCCTTTGGCCCTTTGTTGCTGCCTTGCTGTGTATCTTTAGATTCCACATATGAGGGAGATCATTCAGCAGCTGTCCCTTTCTTTCTAATCGCCTTCGCTCGGCATGATATCCTCTAGTTCTTTCCATATTGCTGCAACTTCCATGATTTCATTCTTTCTTAGAGCTGTGTAGTATTCCATTTGGTAGATATACCACAGTATCTTGATCCATTCATCCATAGTTGGGCATGGATTATTACCATATCTTGGCTATTATGCTAAGTGCGGCCATGAATGTTAGGCATGCCTATATCATTTTCAATTAATATTCTCATGTTTTGGGAGAGAAGCCAAGAAATGGTATCACTGGGTCATGTGGGAGTTCCATCCCTATTTCTCGGATCCATGTATTGTTTCCACTGATGCTAACCCAGGCAAAATTCTCACCAACAGTGGACACGGGTTCCTTTTTTCACCACAACTGTGCCAACACTGCCTATTCTATTTTCAGACTTTTTAAAAAATATATACCATTCTCACAGGCATAGGGTAATATACTTCTTTTATTTATATTTATTTAATGGTGGGCTGTACTCAAGCAGTGCTCAGGAGCTCTGGGTACCTCACTGGTGTTCCCCAGCACCAGGACCAAGGGTATGTTGCTTCTCAGGTTCTGAGGAATCTGGTCTTGGTGAGGGGCCTCCGGGCTGCACCTCACAATGTTTGCAGAACCATGCGTGAGGTGCCGGGAATTGAACCGGGCAGGTGCAGACCTGGCATGGTTCCACGCTGCCCATATCCCAGTCCCTGGCTGAGGCCTGGGAGCAGGTGACGTGGCCTCCCAGCTTCCACTGTGCTTTGGTAGCTCTGCTCCGGCATCCAGGCTTCTGTCTGCAGCTGCTCTAAAGGTCGCCGTAGTCTCAGGCTGTAGCTTGTTCCCCCCTCTTCAGCCTGCCCGGTGAGGGGCGCCAGGGCACGCAGTGATACCCTGGGAGTCCCGGCTTCCACTCAAACCAGTGTCTCTGGGCCACCCTGCTCTCTCTCTCAGGCCCCAGACTCGACCACATATTTTTTTTTATTCAAGTCACCATGTGATAGACCATCACACACCTGTTCATGGCTTGGTCTCAGTCACACTGTTCCGACTGTGTCCCAGCCCTCCACCAGTGCACGTTTCCCTCCCACACTCCTCCACCCCGAGTCTGCCTCTGTGGCAGGCGGTTTCCTTCTCTCTCTCTCTCAGGGATGTTCGGGATGGATTCCAGACAGCAGGAAGGAAGCTGGCAGCTCTAGCTGGGGCGCAGTTGAGCTCTCTTTGCCCATTCCTTCCCTGTTTTCCAGAAAGTCAGCCTTCCCTCTCCCCGCTGCCCCTGCCTGTGTAGCTTTGTTTAGAATCATCCATTTACCACCCTATTCCTGTCTCCCTTCAGGCTTCCTTTATTATCAGCCCCTTTTCCTTTTGATACCAGGAAGGAAACATCACCATGGACTGTCTGTTGGGGTGGGCTGGGAGTATCGGTTGGCCACGCCTGCCAGTGCTCAGGGCCTCCTCCTGGCTCTGCGCTCACGGGTCCTGCAGGGCTCACAAGGCCATATGTGGATCCAGTCTGCGCCAGCCACATGCCAGGTAAGCACCTTACCTGCTGTCCTCTCTCTGGCCCCATCACAGAATGTCTGAAAAGCTTCATTTGTTTTGGAATTTTTTTTAAAACTTGATTTTAAAAAGGAAAAAACAAATAAATGATCTCAACTTGGAAATAATTATCCATACAGTCCATCCTGGTCCTTCTTAGCAAACGTTTCTTTAGATGAATAGCAAAATATTTTTTGAAGCACATCTACTCCACAAGAGAACCCAGTTAGCTCCCCACTGTTTCCCGGTGAGCACCTCTCTGAGCCCTGCTCGTCTTCCGAGGGCTGACCTGCCCAGCGGTGCCTCTTCTGTGTGTTGTGAGTGTGTGTGATGGTCTCGCAGTCACTTTCTCTTGTAAGTGATAAGCATCAAAGGAAGACTGCGCCGCCTCTTGGCTCGGAGTTCCTGATTTGTATCTACCCTGTTCGGAAAAGAATGACAGAAACAGTTGTATTACCAAGGACGTAAGCAGCAGGACAGTAAGAAATGATAAGCAGCGTGTTCTACACTCTGCCCTACTTCTGACAGGGAGGGAATGGCTATGTACCACATTTTTATTTCCTGCTAACAGCAAAGTAATGATTCATTGGATCAAGCGTAGAGATACCTGTAAACGTTTTGAGAATTGCCTAATGAATATAACGAGGGCAGGTATTCATTTAATCGGAAAGGATAGGTTTTAATATGCATTCATATGGCGATTTCAGGATTAAAATTAACCAGAGGAGGGAATTTAGTGTCTTCATTAGAGAGAGTAACGGAACATCTTACGTAGTTAGTACAGGCCACGTCTTGACTAAAAGTCTTCAGAAATGGTCCTGGCAGTCTGTGTCTAATGTGACAGGAGCTCGGAAGCAGAGGATATTTTTAGTTTTATGTTTGGGCTGCAGAGAATAAGACTTCTCTCTCCAGTCCGGACTGTCTCCCGTTTGGACAAGCCGACGTCACCGTTTCTGTGTAGCATCAGCTTTCTAACATTTGTCTTTGTTTGGGGGCCGCACCTGGAAGTCCTCAGCGGTACTCCTGACTCTGTGCTTGATCCCTGCCGTGCTCCAGGGATCAGGCAGTGTCGGGGCTCGAACCTGGACCCTCCCACACGCAGAGAATGCACACCCTCCCCGAGCTCTCTCTCCGACTTACACTCTGAAAATAAGGATCAGGTCTTCTCTTGCTTCCCGTCTGCACTGAGCTGTTGGCAGAGCGTGTTGAGTAGTAGATTAGTTCTGAAAGTCTCCTGTGTGATTTCAAACATTAAGCTGCAAGCAAAAAATTCTTTTTCAGTATGTTTTCAATAGTTGCTCGGACAGGGATGAACTTTGCCTCCTTACAGTTATGACAATAAATATGATCTTTGTATGTAGTCTTATGCACACTTATTACCTTTAGCCTTTTTAGGGACCTGTGCTCACTTTCCCCTGAACCTTGCGATGTGTATTCAGTACTAGTTCTTGATAATTTGTTAACAAGGCGTTTTTAACACTTTGGACAGACGCACACACTGCTTTCAATCTTCACGGTTAATTATTCGATTTCGTATCTGACGCAGGCACCCCGACTCCTAATCACGGCTCATTGTGGCAAGTCCATTATGTTCGAACTGTTTGAGTGCTCCCATTGACCTTGGGCTGACATTATAAGCTGTGTCTAATCTTTCCAGTCTATATTTCTAATGCTTCTTTTCTTTTTTTCCCCTTCTCTCCCCCCATTGCTGTTTAGCATCACAATGGGGCTGCCTCTGAGCCCAGCAGCCGACTCTGCGCGCTCAGCCAGGCATGCTCTCTCACTCATCGCTACAGCCAGACCACCCGCCTTCATCACTACCATAGCCAAAGAGGTGAGCAGAACTTGCCAGTAGCTTGGTCTTCTCTGGTACAGGAGGGATTTGAGAGTCCGGGACACAGTAAGGCCAGGGCCTAAAAAACAGAATTCTGCCAGGCTGTAGTAGAATACTACAGGTTAATCATGCAGTATTGGAAACAAGTCCCAGGCCTGAGTGCCTGCACCCCAATTCCACAGCCCCGCACTTGCTGCTCCCTGTGCTCCCTTCTGTTCGAAGTTGATTCCCTTGAAAATATTTGACAGTGCTTTCCATGTCTGAAATGTAGCGGGCACCTTCAAGCTAATCCTTACGAAAGGGGCTCACGTTTTTCAAGTACAAGGCTCTCCCTGTAATCAAAACTGAACTTCATAGTTAACAACTGCCTCTCCAACTGTAAACAAAAATGTAAGTCATAAACCTGCTAATTGTTTTTCCTATTGCATGTCACAGATGAAGACTTGCATGCCAATTGATTCCCACCTTCTTAGTGTTCTAACTAATTGCCCACATCTAACTGAAAAACTAGTAAAGAACAATGAAGCAATTATAGGATCTTTCCTGTAGGTCTTTACTAGTGGGGGGTGGGGGTAAGGGGAGGAGAGGACGAGAACAGCACCTAACTGTTTTGTGTTTTCGTTGGGGCTTTTTTTGTTGTTGTTTTGGGATTTGCTCCACTTCACATGAATAATGTGCGGACTCCGTGTCCCGTGTGGTCTGGGTTCTCTATGAGTTGTTTTTCCTGTAGCTATGATGAATTTTTTAAAATACCAAACGCCTGCCCTGATAACCTGAGACCTGAGACCTGCTGGGCCAGTGTCTGCCCCAGAAGGTGTCCTTGGCAGGTGGGCAGGTGAGGGAAGGCCCTGGGAAGGAGGATGGGAGGTCCTGAGAGCAGATTGTCTGGGACCCACAGGGCTTCACATTCACATTTACAGTGAATCTAAAGACTAAGGTTATTGTAGTTTCCTTAAAGCGCTTAGTATTGCTGGGAGGTTCCACTGTACATACTTATTGCTAGGGAACTGAGAGGTTCCACTGTGACATACTTATTGCCAGGGACTTGTTGCTGTCGCTGTTGTTGCCAAGGTTTCCATTTGATGCGATTGCCTATAGACACAGGTGGTAGCACTGAGTGTCCTGAGTAAGCTCTAGGTCAGTCTGACCACGTATGCATCAGAATCCCTAATGCCATCGAAATCAGGTCATTAAACCTTTCTTAAAGAGAGAGAGTAAACAAGTGCTTATATTCATTGTGTTTTCACCTTAATTTGCATCTCTCTGTCTGAGCACTGGACTCAGGAGGCGTGGGGGTCCCGCAGCAGTGATATTTGGCAGCTGGGCTGATGGTTTAATGCAAACCGGAGCATGTGCCTTGGTTGGTGCTGTGGTCCTGGGGACACCCGGTCCTCCTAGCAGTGCTGGAGGCTTCCACGGCCACCCCAGTGTTGCTCAGGGACTGCCCAGGAGATGCTCTGGGACCGTGTGGTGGCAGGAACCAGGCCTAGCTTGGCACCTCAGAGCCAGGTGCCCTCCCCACTGTACCAGTTGTAGGTAAGTCCTGGCGAGGTAGACCAGGCACACTTACACTTGGCATTGATCTGTTCCAGCATTTGAGCAGTGAGTAGAGGCTTTTTCTTAAATGTAACAGTCTACATTTATTACAACTTAAAGCACGTTTCCCTCATCACTCAGCATTCTAGAGTGAAATATGGAAGTCTCCCGACATTATTCCTCCCTGCATCCCTTCATGGCTGCTCTAAGGCCTGCTAATGTTTTCTCCCTCTGAACTGTAACACACGGTTTGTGTGGGGGAAGCAGTGCTGAGCTGATCTCATTGCCATGCTCACGCTGTTGGAGGCATGTCCACTTGCATTTCACACTTGATTATACAATACCCAGAATGCTGCAGCCTCTAGAAGGTGGTCTGGGCATCGTCAGTATCACTACTGTGCGCCACAGTCCTCGCTTTCACCTGCAGGTAGCCCCTAAGTGGTACCCACCCTGACATCAGGTGTGTGAAATGCACAGACCTTTAGTTGGTCTCTACTTAAAAATAAAATGGCATTGGGGCCGGAGCGATAGCCCAGTGGGTAGGGCGTTTGCCTTGCACGTGGCCGGCCTATGCTGGCCGGATTCGATCCTCGGCATCCCATATGGTCCCCGAGCACCGCCAGGAGTAATTCCTGAGTGCAGAGCCAGGAGAAACCCTTGAGCATTGCCGGTGTGACCCAAAAAGCAAAAAAAAAAAAAAAAAAAAAAAGCATAATCGTACTAAGGTTTTGACTGAAGAGATTGTACAGAGATTAAGGCTCTTAAACATAAAGGGGCGGGGGCATCAGAGCCATAGTCCAGCAGGTAGGGCATTTGCCTTACATGCAGCTGAACCGGTTTGATCCCTGGCATTCCATATGGTCCCCCAAGCACCACCAGGAGTAAATCCTGAGTGCAGGGCCAGGAGTAACTTCTGTGCTGAAAGGGTGTGACCTAAAAGGCAAAAAAAAAAAAAAAAAAAAAAAAGATTAAGCCTCTTGCTTTGCATGCTTCCAACACATGTTGAATCTCCAGAGAGCTACAGCAAGTGGCCCTACTACCAACCAAAGAACTCAGCAGATAAGATAAGGTGTTACACAGTGCCGGGAGCAGAGGAAAGTAGTTTACTCATGAATATTCATTCCGCTCTAAGCACTTTCTTTTACATTCAGGAGTATTTCCTGACCCACGCAGGTTGAGAAATTTGTTTTAGTTGTCTCTTTTTTTTTGCTTGTTTTTTGTTTGGTTTTGGGAAGACCATACGTGGTTCCAGGGATCAGGTCCAGGTCAGTTGCAGTCCCTACCCACTGTGCTATCTCTCTGGCCCCTGCTGTGTTTTTTATCCATTTCCTCCCTCTCTTGTATTGGCAAGTGAAAAGGAAACTGTTCAGAAAAGCAAAGCTCTGCCTAGTGCCCCGTGTCTAGCGTGGAACTGTCCCCACAGGTGCACAGACACACGGCTCTGGCCGCCAACACCCAGTCACAGCAGAACATCCACACCACGACGCTCGCCCGAGCCAAAGGGGAGATCCTGAGAGTCATCGAGATTCTCATCGAAAAGATGCCCACAGATGTCGTGGACCTGCTGGTGGAGGTGAGAATATTGTCTTAAATGTTGTACCAACAGCTTCATGTGCCAGGGTCACCCCGTATAAATCCGCATTGTATTCTCAGCATCTCTAAGAGAGACCTAAGATGAGGTAATTTTTGTTCTCTCTCTGGGGTGCTTATTTAACTTTGCCCACCATGTAAAAGTGTAGATGCCAAGGAGACAGCTTAAGAGCTGGGGCACCTGCTTTGCATCGCGAGCCCTGAGTTTGACACTTGGCACTGCAAGGTCCACTGAGCACCATGCCAGGAGTAGTCCCTTAGTCCTTAGCCTGTTGTGGGACCACCGCCAGCCCCCAATCAAAATTTCTTTTGCTCATAGAGTTGGTCTGTGCTATAGAGTACTTAAGGACTGTGTTCTGCTTGACAGCTTGCATTATAAAATAAAATAAAAGCATAGAGATGTGCTTGAAGAAACAATTATAGACCTCATTCCTATGACCTGATGGAATGGTTTGAGGCTCTTTATGTTCCTGGAGCAAGCAGGTGCCCTTGGCCCCTACTTGCATGAGACAGGACATATGGAGATGTTACTGGTGCCCACTCAAGCAAATCGATGATGAACGGAGACAGTGATACAGTGATTTTGTACAGAGGTATGGATTGCTGTTTTAGTAAATAAGATTGGTTTCTCTTCATGTGTTGACTTCTAAATATATACTTTCCACGTATACAAGAAAGGCTGGCCTGTGGTATCAAGTAATAGACTAGTGTTTTAAAGTAAATATTAAAATTAAACTACATCGAGGTTTTTTTTTTTTTTTTTTTTTGCTTTTTGACTCACACCTTTGCGATGCTCAGGGGGTAACTTCTGGCTCTGCACTCAGGAATTACTCCTGGTGATGCTCAGGGGACCATATGGGATGCCGGGGATTGAACCCAGGCCAACATAGGCCGGCCGTGTGCAAGGCAAATGCCCCTACCTGCTGGGCTATCGCCTCCGGCCCCTACATCGAGTTTTCAGACAAATGAGACCTGTCCATTTGAAGTTGGCAAGTGAAGCCTTTGGAATTCACTTTAACGCTGCCTTTTGGCGCAGGTCATGGACATCATCATGTACTGCCTGGAGGGATCGCTGGTGAAGAAGAAAGGGCTCCAGGAGTGCTTCCCGCCATCTGCAGGTAAAGAGGCTCCAGGAGCATGTTGCAGGCATCATTTGGGGAATAAAAATTCGTAAATAAATTATTTATTTCAGTAGTAAAAATCCTTTAGGATTTAGCAGGGTGAGTTAGTTATTGTTTTTATATTTTCCCTTTTTCAGTTTTTGGAACACACTTGTCGATGTTCAGGGTTTACCGCTGACTCAGTACTCAGGAATTACTCCTGGCAGGGCTCGGGGGGACCCGTAGGGACGCTGGGGATGGAACCTGGGTCTGCCATGTGCAAGGCAAGCGCCCTCCCCATATTGCTGTCACGCCGCCCTGTTGGTTGACAACCTGTTAGTATTTGCTTCTCCTCTGAAACAGTGAAGGCTGCTTTGAATGAAAAGCACAAGAGGGATAGAGCGCCTAGGAAATGTCTGATTCAGGAAAGAAGAGACGTCTTCCTGCGTGTAGAAGCCTTCATGCCACCTGTCCACCAGTACATTCTTTCCCTTTTTGTAAAAAAATTTTTATGATTTACCAACTTAGTTTCTAATACAGTTGATTTAGGCATTAAGTGTCCAACCATCGGTCCCACCACCAGTGTGCCCTCTCCTCCACCAATGTCCCCAGTTTCCCACCCACCACCCCAGCTGACCCCTTTGCAGGCACAAACAGATTACTTCATATTGTTTGTTATAACGCAAAGGCAAATGGAATTTTCAAAACTTAAATCAATACAAGTCCATTTGTGATCATTGTCGTATCTCAGCATGATGTTACTGACGCCATTGTCTGAGGCACTCTGACTGGTTGGCGCTAGTTGAGCTGCTGAGTTCCTGTTTCGGCTGAGCTTGGTGCTCTCTTGTGCCACTTTCCCATCAGCTTTGCCCTCACCCTACTGGGCTGACAGTGCTATGAAAGTTTGAGGTGTCTCAGAGCCGCACTGGAAGCTATAGATCTGGAACCATTTAGTGGCTTGGCAGTTTGCTGAGGTTTGTGGAGCTGGACCATTTCAAAGTCAGAGGGTGTTGGATTTGGCTGTGGGCTGTGGTGCCTTCAGGCAGAAAGGGCCACCTGCCCGCCCCCCATTCTGTGAAGGGCTCCAGAGTTCTCAGCCCGGACCAGTCTACCTAGGGAAGATTTGCCCGGTGTCATTCTTTTGGAGATGTGACTGTAACTTTTATATTTAATATAAAAACTCATTTTCATACTTCCCTACAGGGTAGAGGTTTTCTAAACAAAAATCTAAAGAAAAAAAAATGGGCCGTGAGCCAGGAGTAACCCGAACACCCGCCGGTGTGCCGCAAAAAAAAAAAAAAAGAGAAAACAAAATAGTAGGGGGGAGTCAACTCCTAAAGCTTTCCAAAATAATCTTGAATTGCTATAAAAATATTTAAATGTCAAAATGTAATGTTATGTCAAGTTTTCTTTTTTTTTCAAGTTTTTTTTTTTTTTTGGGGGTCACACCTGGCAATGCTCAGGTGTTTCTCCTAGCTCTGCACTCAGGAATTACTCCTGGCGGTGCTCAGGGGACCATATGGGATGCCGGGATTGAACCCGGGCCTGCATGGGCCGCCACGTGCAAGGCAAACGCCCTACCTGCTGGGCTATCGCTCCGTCCATCAATTTTTCTTTTAAAGTCATTTTTGGTCCTCAAAGTATTCAATGTTTCCAGGGACATTTTGTGAAATTGCTTTAACCCCTGTAGTCAGTGAAAATAGATTTAAATGTGTTGCAGATCATTGTCTTTGTAGAAAACAGAGCAAACAGACTGTCATAGTTGCACATACTTTTTTCTTTTTGAAGGCGGGTTTAATGGCCTTCTTCCTCGTTTTTCTCCTAGTACCTCTCTGGGCCCACCATAGTGGACGACTTTCTTCAGACTCTAAATTTCCCTATTGTAGCAACATTTACATGAGCTGAGTCTGTATTTCCTCTGTATCCCACCCACGGGTGCTGAATTCCTTATGTTTGTGAACCTTCTCTCCATCATCTTCCACATTTACATCACCGAGACGGCCCTCATCTCTTCACGCCTCAGTTTCCAGGAGCTAAAACGCAAAACACAGAAAAAGATGACCTGCTTTTCTCCGTGTACGTGGAGCTAGGGATTAGGCTTCTAATGATCAGTCATCTCCCCTGAATTCTGGGTTTTGTTCTTTTGGTAAAAAAAGAGTAAGTATTGTTAAGATCTCTGGCGATTGTTCTCTACGGACTTGTCTAAAAGTGCCCATTGTCTGTCGCTTACAGGAGGTGTGGCAGCACCTTTATTGGGTCACAGCCGACTGCATAATAGGGTGCCCCCTGTAGCCCTGGCCACTGCTGAGTAAATAGGCCTCTTGGAGCCCGGAAATTGCTCCTTTAGTCTGTCTGTGCCTGTCTCCGCAGCCCACGCTCTGCTCCCTCACCCAACCTCTTGCCGCCTGCCCACCTGCTGGAATGCTAAGGCAGTTAGATCAGACTGAGTACGTAGTGTCCTTTCCTTTCCTGGCTTTGTAGAAGGCGGTCGGATTGTATTCACTTACTGACATCTATTGAATGCCTACCGTACATCAAGTGCTAAGCTAGGCCCTGGGGATGCAGTGATGACTCGGTACCACAAGGAGTAGAGGGTCCGGTCGGGTGGAGAGTGGCATGAAGCAGGGACTCCACGGTAGGTGCTGGACATAGCAGTGTCACAGCTGGGCAGTAAAGACGGTCCCTGCTCTAGCGAGGGGCGTTTGAGGCCGCCACACAAGGACGAAGCCGGGCGAGTATCAAGTACTGGGAAAAGTGCTTTCACTGTACTCGTGGCTTCCAAAGGAGAAGACTATGCCCTGAAGGCGTGGGACTGGTGGTCTTAGGAGCAGCGGGCCTGGTGGCTGCTGGAGGGGGTGGGCTTACATACCTGCTTCTACCAGCTTGGTGTTGCCAGCCAACACCTAGTGGAACAGACGTGCCCACGGAGTTTGCTAAATGCTGAGTAGAGGTGCTGGAGTGAAGGCTGAGGAAATCTAGCCTCATGCAGAGCCAGCTTTAAATGCACAATGAAGAAAATTGGTCATCCTGATATATATCTCTCTTTTCTTTCTTTCTTTCTTTTCTTTCTTTCTTTCTTTCTTTCTTTCTTTCTTTCTTTCTTTCTTTCTTTCTTTTCTTTCTTTCTTTCTTTCTTTCTTTCTTTCTTTCTTTCTTTCTTTCTTCCTTCCTTCCTTCCTTCCTTCCTTCCTTCCTTTCTTTTTTCTTTCTTTATTTTTTCTTTCCTTCCTTCCTTCCTTCCTTCCTTCCTTCCTTCCTTCCTTCCTTCCTTCCTTCCTTCCTTCCTTCCTTCCTTCCTTCCTTCTCTTTCTTTAATATTTACCCCCACATTTTTCTATCTCCTTTTGATCTTTATATATCATCCTGATATATATCAGGATGACCAATTTTCTTCATTCTGCATTTAAAGCTGATATATATGTCTCTGTGTGTGTGTATACATGTATACATGTATATATGTATGGAAGTTGGAGCCACACCTGGCAGAGCTCAGGTAACTTCTGGTTCTCTGCTTATCCATCACCCCTGGCATTGCATGGGGACCATGTGTGGTGTTGGGGATCAGTCGTGTGCAAGACAAACGCCTTAGCCCCTACAGTTACCTCTCCTGCCTTACAACAGTATTTTTTTGTACATGTAGGTTTGGCAAAAGAGAATCCACAAAGTTTTCAACACAAATTTACATTCTTTTGCCAGAATGTAGTTGATGAGGTGTAATCTAAGGAATGTCAGGGTTTTCACATACTGTTATTGACTGCCATGCATGAAATCATGAGTGGTTAGCACTGTCACCCGTGCAGGACCATGGATTCAAGTCATTCCATAAACGTGGAGACATGACTCAGCATGTGACCTTGAAGGTCCGATGCTGCTGACCTTCTAGGGACTAGTGAGTCAGGAGACTGGGTGGTGGGTAAGAAAAGAGCTTTGTTAGCAGCAAGCCAGCAGGTTGGGTGGGGGTTTCTCATGTCCGAGGGATCCTACGTCTGCCTGAGCACAAGGAGCAGCTTCTAAGGTAAAGAACAGACGAGTATGTTTTCAGATGGGCGAGATGCAGGCTGCCGCCTGGCCAGTAATCAGCCGCTTCCCGGTGGACTGGTCTTCTGAGACCTCCAGGATCAGCTCTGCAAATCTAAACCCAGACTTCTGATTGAGGCTTGCCTTCCTGGGAGCAGACTGAGGGGAAGGATCAGAGAAGAGAAACGTTATCCACATTCTCAGCTATACCTTCCCCAAAGTGTTTGCTGGCTTTGCATTTTAATTTCAGCTCTTTCTCTGTACTCTCTTTCTCTCTCTATCTCCTCTTTCTACTCTTTCTCTCTCTCTCTCCTCATTTCCTCCCTCCCTTTCCTCCCTCCCTCCCTCCTTCCTCCCTCCTTCCTTCCTTCCTTCCTTCCTTCCTTCCTTCCTCCTTCCTTCCTTCCTTCCTTCCTTCCTTCCTTCCTTCCTTCCTTCCTTCCTTCCTTCCTCCCCTCCCTCTCCCTTCCTCCTCCCTTTTCCCTCCTCTCCCTCAGCATCTCTCCTCCCTCCCTCCCTCCCTCCTCCCTCCTCCCCTCCTCTCTCCCCTTCCTTCCTTCCTTCCTTCCTCCCTCCCTCTCCCCCTTCCTCCTCCCTTTTCCCTCTCTCCCTCTCCCTCAGCATCTTTCCTCCCTCCCTCCCTCCTTCCCTCCTCCTCTCTCCCTTCCTTCCTTCTCCCCCCCCCTTCCTCCTCCCTTTTCCCTCTCTACCTCTCCCTCAGCATTTCTCTCTCCTCCCTCCTTCCTCCCTTCCTCCCTCCCTCCTATCCTCCCTTCCTTCCTTCCTGTCCCCTTCCTCCTCCCTTTCCCCCTCTCCCTCAACATCTCCCTTTCTCCTTCCTCCCTCCCTCTCCCCCTCCCTCCCTTCCTCCTTTCTCCCTCCCTCCCTTCCTCCCTCCCTTTATTTTCCTCCCTCCCTCCCTCCCTCCCTCCCTTCCTTCCTTTCTTCCTTCCTTCCATCAATACTTTAAGACTGTAGGTAATGCTAACTGTGAGTAAGAACACACTGTGATTATGTAGGATTTTCCAGAGCACAAAGTTTCAGTGGGGTCTCCAAAGTTGTGGTGGTCAATGGCGCAGCGCCTACCGACTGATCCGTACTAGGCTGATAAATGAACACTAACAAAGATATCAACTTATCAACAGAAGTTAAGATTGTTTTATTGAATATCTGCCATGTCCATGCCGTCGAACTAGGTGCCTTACAGCACTTATGAGCCCTCTACTTATAAATAAGTGCCTTTCACTAAGCACAAGATGTCAGTCGAAGTCAATGACCGGAATACCTGTGGTCCAGTCAAGCGAAATTAAGAATAAAATCATGGTCTAACCTTCGCCCCTTTAAAAGAATGCTATGGGTGTTTGTTTACACCAACCTTGCTGCATACCAGTGTCCAGTTTCTATGAATGGCATAGAAAAATGATTTTAAAAAGAAAAAATAGAAAATTTTGTTTAGTAGTATTCTTTTTAATGAGCTGGTATTGAAGTACCCAGCTGAATGCCAGAAACCTAAATATTCAGAGGATTAGTTTCCTGTGGGGTTCTTCATCTTAATAATTATGTAAGACCCCAAATATATGTTAAAATTGTTAATATATTTGAAAGTTTTTATGTCTATAAGGAGCTTCATTATCATATTATTTACAGATATGTTTTTAAAAAGTACTTCCAAAAATATCAAATAAAATTTAGGCAGGTAGGTTTATCAAAGTAACCTTCACACCTAAAGTTGTGATAATTTACTTAAAGACTAACATCAATAGACTGACGTTACTGAATATTTAAAAATGGAAAATATTAGGCTGACACAATAGGACAGTGGGGGGGGCGCTTGCCTTGCACATGGCCCACCCAGGTTCAATCCCCAGCATCCCATATGGTCCCCAGAGCACGGCCAGATGTAATTCCTGGGCACAGAGTGAGGAATAACCCCTGAGCATCTACAGGCATGGCCCAGAAAATAAAAATAAAAATATTTTAAAAATTAAGTGAAATGGAAAGTATTTTGCCTTGAATTGTATGTCAACATTTTATGTGAACAGCTAGGTGAAGTAGAGCTGCTAAATGTACAGTGGTGCAGAGTTTGGTTGTTTCCCCGGCTGGTGGTTTTGTTTTTTAACCTTGGTCCCTGAGGGTTGTGGCTTTGGTGGGCCTCTGACCGTTTGGTTTTTGTTTCAGTATTTTGGTTTGTTTTGGTGGAGATGCTGAGGAATGACCCCAGGGTCGCATACGAACAAATCAATTTAGCATTTTATAACCATTGTGGTTTCATTTCTCTGATATTTTTGAGGTGGTAGGTAATGTTTTGGGGTTTATTTCTCACATTGCGTTTTAAAATTTCTTTTTCATGTTTAGCATGCTAGTATTGGACTTTGCCTTGAGGACAATATATCATTTAATGAATGTAAACTCATCCACCCAATACTAGTATTTCTGAATGTCTGCTTTCTGGCACTTTTTTGCAAAAGCTTATTTAAAGTCTAAGCTTCAGATAAAAAATTCACTGGCAGAAGTAGTTGATACAAAAAGTTTAATTTTTATAATTTTGTATATATAAATGGCATTTCTTGCAGTTAAAGCTTTTGTAATATCCTTTTGAACAAAGAAATTGATTAAAATCCATCCCAGTAAAACTTGATATAACTTGTTCAAAACTTCTTGATATTGAGTCATGATGTGACAGCAATGTACGGTTTATAAGATTGTAATATAATTATTCATAAGATTGTAATATAATTATTTATAAGATTGTAATATAATTATTTATAAGATTGTAATATAATTATTTATAAGATTATAATATAATTATCTTTTTTCTTAGTACTTCAATTACCAAGCATCTTTTAAAAAGCATTAATTCTGAAAAATTATTTCTAAGAAAAGCATTATAGAGTTTTTTTAAGTTTGAGAAATAGATGGTGATACTTATGAATAATTAAGATGTACTTGCAAAATAAAACCAAACCTTCTTGGGCTAGAGAATCAGTACAGCAGGTAGGAGCTTTCCTTGCATACCACTATCCCAGGTTCAGTCCTGGAACCACATAGGCGTATGGTCCAGCACGGCTAGCTGTGATTCGGGAGCACAGAGCCAGGAGTAAGCCTGAGCATCACCAGCTGTGGCTCCCAAACTACAACAAAATACAATAAATCAAACCTTATCATAGTCAAGAATGCATTGCTTTCGTTACTTTAAACCTGTACCTATTTTTATTTTCCAATGTATATGCATATATAACACCCGTTGACCTTGATCCATAAAAAGTTTTAAGTAGCTTTGAAAATTGATAGAAGATATAAAAAATTGTGAGAGATTTGCAGCAATGGGGAAATGAGAGTAGGAAAAGAAAGACAGAACCAGAAGAGTCTAGAAGCGCGGTGTATTTCCAGAGGCAAGCCGGAAGTTGATCTTGGACCTTCTTAGTAGCCAGTGTGCATAGAGGGACCGGCGTGCAAGGCTTATGGCACATGCTCTTTTGAGACAAAGTTGTTCAAGAGAAACATAACCTGGTTTTTTAAGCATGAATTTTTTTAAAATTTTTTATACCACCGTGAAACATACAATTACAAAGGTGTTCATAATTGGTTCTTGGTAATACAGTATACCAGCACCCATCCCTCCACCAGTGCCCCATTTCCACCACCAATGTCCCCCACCCCTCCCGCCCACCCCCATTAAGCATGAATTTAAGAGTCCTCCTATAATAGACAGAAGATGTGGTAGCATGTAGCTCAAGAGATTTGGATTTCAGGAATTCACTACCACCATTAAATAAGAAACAGTTCCCCTATGCTTCCTGATGAGAGACCTCCCGCACACACCCAAGAGGTGGAATATAAAAATCGGTATTGAGCCCTCAGACTCCCCAGGCACTAGGATGCCTCGGTAGCATGCCTGGACTTGCCTCAAGAGAATTACCTCGTTTCTCACCTCCACCTGGTAGTCAATACACTGGCCTGGCACAAGGCCTGGTAGGCTCACCCCGAGCCCATGCCCCATCACCCAGGGTCCTGCTGCACATCGGAGTTTGAAAGCAGCACTCAGAAACTGAGAGACCAGGAGAGCCCAAATCCAGTTGAAAGGAAAAATCCAAAATTGAGAAACAAATTGTTCATTGTTCTTCTGTGGGGGTTGAGGGAGGAACACACGTACATGCACGCACTCACACACACACGATAGGGTTGTGGGAGGAACACGTGGGAGGAACACACATGCACACATGCACGCATATACACACACACGATGGAGTTGCAGGAGGAACACCTCTCAGGCTGCATTATTTTTTTTTTTTGTGAAACCTAGGTTTTGATGTGCTTATTTACCTATATGTTGAAGAAAGTCAGAATTTGTTTTTATTTTGTTAAAATCGAAAACATTTTGCTGGAGCAATAGTACAGCAGGTTGGGTGTTTGCCTTGCACATTACCGACCCTGGTTTGATCCCGGCATCCCAGATGGTCTTCTGAGCACCACCGGGAGTAATCCCTGAGTGCAGAACCAGGAGTGACCTCTGAGCTTCATTGGCTGTGAACCAAAAGAAAAAATAATAAAAATAAAACATTTTGCTCTTTGGCTACACCCAGCAGCGCCAGGAACTACTTCTAATTTGGTGTTGGGGGCTGCTCCCAGGTGCAGTGGGAAACCACACCAGGCCAGGGTGGAACCCGGGACCCCCACAGCCACTGTCTCTTTTAGATCGTGTTCTGTCCCTGAAAGTTGGAATTTCTGAGGGTCTACTTGAAGACACGGCCAGTGAGTAGAGACTTAACTTTAGGCCCTATCACCGAATGCCTACCAAGGACTTGGTTGTCAAGCTGGTCATGCATCCACATTTCTAAAGCCCAACTTTAAAAATGAAGAAGAGAAAAAGAACGTAGGGTGCATGTTGGGTAGCACACTGCCCCACAGCCCCTCCCCAGGTACTGCCCGAGGAACCCCAGGGGCGGAGCCCCTCAGAGGCGGCGGGAGGAAGCCTTTGTCTGGTGTCCTTCAGAGCTGCCTTCCCAGCAGAGGTGTGTGGGGTGCAGGGGGTGCTCTCAGAAAGTTTGGAGGGGTCACGTGGATGTCACTGGGTACCCTCTCCAGTGTCCGTCTCTGAACACTCAGGCTCAGCATTTAAAAACCCGCCTGGGCTGTTTGTCTGAAGGGGCCAGCATGTCATTTGTCTTATTTTTCCCCCTCTATAGAACCAGGGTTAAGTGAAAAGTTCTTCTTTGGGGTCAGGGAGTTTGGGTGCTTGGGGGGATGCTGCATAGGCTTGCCTGTACTCAGGCTCAGGGTTGGTCCCGGGAGCTGTATGATCCGCTGGACACTGCTAGGAGCAAACACCACCACTCCGCGCTAAGCTGGGAAGAGCTGCAAAGCATCGTGAGGTATGAGCCCAAACCAAAAAATAAGTTTATTTTTGGTAATTTGGGCCACACCCAGTAGTGCCCAGGGCTTACCTCTGACTCTCGGCTCAGGGATCACCTCTGGAGGCTCAGGGGACATTGTGGGTGCCAGGGATTGAGCCTGGGTGTGTGGTACATGCCAAGGCACACACGTTACCTGCTGTATATCCTTCTGGACCTCCAGAAAATAAATCTTAAAGATAAATTGAATAAATTAAAGTTTTTTGTTTCCGCCTTTCATCAGCTCAAAGCCAAATTCCCTGCCTACCTTTTAATAAATAATGGCATAAATCTTTTATTTTTTACTACATCATCACACTTCTGTCCTGCCTTGCTTTTCTCTCTTATTACAGCATAGTAGTCTGTTTCCCTCAGAGTCTTTTGTGAGTCTGTGAAATAGACATACACTTTATTTCATTTTTAAGACCCATATAAACACAATCACATTAGGCACAATGCTAATGAGGATTGTTTTCTAAAATTGAACAAATAAGGAGCCCAGGTGATACCTCATAGGGTTGAGGTATATGCTGCGTATGAGGGAGCCCCAGGTTTGATACCTGGCACCACATGGTCCCCTAAAGAATAGGCTGAGAATAGCCTTTGAGTGCAAAGAACAGAAGAAAAAGGAAAAACACTAAAAAAAAAAAAGTCTTTTTGTTAACTGAAATACCCTATGTCTTCCTGGCATAGTTTATGTATCTGTAGATATTTTTCGGTAATAAAAGAGGTTGACAATCAGAATAAACTTTATGGTTATAGGTTTAAATTGTTCCTAGTAATATACATTTTAGTTCCAGATTTATACTAACAGGTATAGTAGCATCTGTTAAAAACACATAAAACATAGATATCCGTATCTTTGAGAGAATAAAACATCTGTCTCCTTAAAAAAAAAAAAAAACAGTTCAACACAATAGTTGTACTCTGAAATTTTTTTCATCATTGGAACAACTGAGGCTGTTTTATCCAGGAATTTCATGCATTCTTTCTCAGAACACTCATGTACTGGAAACAGCCTGGTGGAAATGCTGCTTTCATGTTGTGTTTATGAATAAGCAGAGATGGGAGCGCACGGTAACATTTGACAAGTGAATCCCCTTCGTCTCTCCCGTCTCATTTGACTTGCCCTTGCTTTTGTTAGTCTCCTAGGCAATCTCCAAAAAGGCAGCATCCAGATCATCATTGTTAGAGGCAAAAGTACAGAAAGTTCTGAGTAATTTACATTTAATTGCCTGGATGATAAATAATACAGCAGCCGCAGTTAAAAAATACCCTCGGCGCTCAGCAAGTGCGTCTAACTCCCTTCCCGGTTGAGAGGGACAGGTGTCAGCGAAGCTTCCTCAAAATTCATTGCCGACATGCAGTTACCAGCTGCCATGCAGCCGGATGTGGCTGCCCGGGAAACCCCTGCATAGGGCAGGCCCTACCTGTGGCTCGTTAGCCCTCTGGTGGTTCTCCACAGCAGCCGGACTCATCGCGATAGCTCCACACGCGGTGTGGAAACGCACAGGTGTTACTGAACTCCGAGTAAAGCACGACACACACACACACACACACACACACACACACACAGAGTGGGGGAGCAGGTTCTGAGGTGAAGGCTTTGGGGATTGGTGGTGCATTTGGCAGAAATATTCCTTTTCTAATCTCCGGATAGAAAAATCTGAGCTCTTATCTAATTGAACTCTCAAAGTTCGCTTAGAAAGGAAGATAAAGTACCTCTGGATATACAATGTGATTATAACATAATTTTTAAATTGAAGGCTATTTTATTATGTCCTTGAAAACTGATAGCAACATGTTGCTGCATAGCAACGGAAGGATTGGGCTGTGGGGGGTGTCGTGGGGGGCCTTGCCCAGGGCCAGACCCCGTAATGCCTGGGGGGTTGCTTCCAGCGGGCTGCAGGTGCTGGGGGGGCCCGTGCATTGCCAAGACGCCCAGCACTGTGCCCCTCCTGCACACAAAATGTTTGCTCAGCTCTCTCTCTCTGGGACTTCGTTAGCAAAATCATATGTTTGGTTTCAGGATCTTTTTCAGGACAAAAATGAAATGTGCCTCTAAATAACACCTGCAGCTCCTTAGTCTTGCCAGTTATGAGCGACTTGAGACTTTTCATCCTTTTCTCTAGCAGTTCCCCATAATGGGGGAGCAAGGACTTCCCGGGCCTAAAGTCACAGGCCCCAGACTGCCCAGATATGTATATTCTTATTTCACGGACTTTTCCCCCCTTGTAAATGGAAGCAATTCCGATTAATTTTTATGCCTTTTAAATACTTGTCAAATAAATAAATTCACAGATTCAAAAGAAATCCTTTGTTGGGCTCTGTCCCAATTTTTAGTTTAGAAAATATGAACACTCGATATAGGCACTCAATAACCATGGCTGAGTAATGATACCAGCTCTGCTCCTTCTTGGGTTTTGTCCTTAATTCCATCATAATAAATGGCACCAGTTATTTCGCTTAAGCAGTGACCTTGCCGCCTTATTTTTATAGAATTACAAGATGTAGAATTTTAAACATGAGAAGGACCCAGTGTTATGAATCACCTCTCCTGGTCCATTGTTTCATGAGCAGGCCAGCCGCAGAGCATTTGGCGCCAGCTGCAGAAGAAAGAGAGCCAGGCTTTTGGCGACCCCCTCCCCACCTCAGTACTCGGCAGGGGTGAGGGTGCCCTCAGAGCACCAGAGTGGTCGGGGACACCTCGCGCTGTGTCCTCTCATGCGCAGACGACATTGCTGTTGCGTTCCTCACCGGGACTTGGCTTTACCGCTTCCTCCCCTTGCCATCCCTGCCTACCTCCTTTTTGGGAATTGGCTCTTTAGACAACTCTTCCCTTGCCTTTGTCCTAGGTTCTCTTGGGGTCTCTTCCTCTGCCTGGAGCAGGCTTTCTTGTGTCTCACAAAAAGCCCTGCTTCCTTCCCTTCAGTCCCCGCCAAGAAAAGGCCCCACTTCCGCCCCATTCATTGTACCACTTTTCAAGTCTTCATGACTTACTATCTTATTACCCACTTAGCTCATCAGCTTCGCCTCTGCAGCCACTGTTTGCCTCTCTCTCTCTCTCTCTCTCTCTCTCTCTCTCTCTCTCTCTCTCTCTCAAGTATTTGATCATCAAATGTTTTTCAGTCCTTAGTGCACCTCCTATAATTGAAGTTCCCATAGAGTTTATAATTGCTGTTGCTATAGTCGCCAATGTATCAGCAGTTAGTGTTTAATCAAATACATATGTGCATATAAATATATATACATATTTGAAACCATATACATAAATATGTAGATGTTTGCTCAGCTGGATGGGTGGCATATAGTTGCAAAAGGAGAGCTCTTTCAGTCTTTTAAGATAATTTTGTATCTTCTTTGACACTTCATTCCCATGTAAAACTTGGTTGTGATGTGAAATCCATTACCATTTCTCTTACTGCCTGTATTTAATCCCAAGTGTGTCTTGCACTTTGGACATCTTTTGCCATTGTGTCTCAAAGTTATGATTTTGAGACATTATGTATTTGTCTTTGGAAAATACCGGTTCACTGAGTTCTGCAGCTTCTCCTGAGTATTGGCCTATTGCAGCCCCGACTATCAGAATATCACATTTGCTAATGCCACTGATAATCTCATCCCCAAATCAGTGAGAATTGGTGACTTATGTACCCATTTAACTTCACTGACTTTGTAGAACGTTGAGTACGCTTTCCTTTTCTTTCCATTTAAAAAATTATTTTATTTTTTGGTGAGGGAGTTTGGGCCACACCTGGCAGTGCTCTAAGTTAATGTTTGTTCTGTTCTCTGGGATTACCCCAGGAGGTACCCAGAGGACCTTAGGGAAGTACTGGACATGGGACCTTAGTTAGCCTCTCTGGATCCAAGCACCTTAACCCCAGTACTATCTTCTGGCCCTTTATGTATTCATAGCCACCATAGGCGCCTGGGCTGATTTGTCCAGCACCCTGACTGTTGAATGAATGGACTCAAAGGTCCTGTACCCCACCAAGGGGTCAGAGTCTGGTCCTTGGACAGGGTCAGTGTGTCGTCTCCACAACCGCCCTGCCCCTCCATCACCATTTTATTGTCACTGATTCTCATTTCCTCTTCCGAATCCGAAATATCTTTTCATCTTATTGATTATAAAGTTATCTTGTATGATTGTAAGCCACCTAAATACTTGTGTTTATGTTGCTCTGTTTCATTAAAACTACATACTCAAAGATCACTTGATCACTTGGCATCCTGTTATTCATCGATTTGCTCAAGCGGGCACCAGTAATGTTTCCATTTGTCCCTATCACGTGCCGGTGTAGCCCAATGGCATCTGCTTCTTCAGGAATACGAAGAGCCTCAAACCATTCGGTCTTGATGAAGAAGTCTGACCATCTTGTAGGTGGGCAGCCATGTGATCTTTTGACATCCCTTGGGATCCAGTCGGTAATGGCTCTAGTCCAGCAGTCATCTCCAAATCACATTACATGTCCAGCCCATCTGATTTTCGACACCTTGGCAAACGAGACAGCATCCCTAACTCTGGTACATCGATGGAAGTGAGAACTCCAGATTCCTTCTTTCACTTGAGTGAGGCGTGATATTCCAAGCATAGCTCTTTCAATTCCTCTCTGGGAGACCCGAATAGCATTCTCATCCTGCTTTCGTAGGGCCCAGGTCTCTGAGGCGTATGTTAACACAGGGAGAACGGTGGAGCCAAAAACATGTACCCAGAGCTGGAGATTCTTTGTCATTTTAACTATTTCTTTGATGCACTTGAAGGCATTCCATGCCGCTCTCTTCCTCCTGTGCAGCTCAGGTTTTAGGTCATCATGTTGACCTCTCGACCTAGGGTACACATAACTGCTGCATTCAGAGATGTTTGTTCCGTTGAGAGTGAATGGGGCCTCTGGAACTAGTTCATTTTTCATGAACATAGTTTTCTTTAGATTCAGCTGTAGACCTCTCTTTCCACATTCTCGGTCAAAGTCAGCCAGCATTTGTGCCACTTGGCTAATGTTTGGTGTTATTAGAACGATGTCATCAGCGAAGCAGAGGTGGTGTAGTTGCCGACCATCTATCTTCATTTCCAGAGATAGAGTATATAAATGAATCTTAATATATATATTCTTTATATTAAACTGTGTATATGCTATATAAAATATGTCTTTAAGATACAGGCACACATTTATACACATAAACATACACCCATTTATAGTCTATTTTTCACATATATATGTCATGTAAACACACACATATAACCTTCACCTTTTCAAAGAAAAGAGATTCTAAAACTTACTAACTTTTTGGTCTCAGAAATTTTTCCCTCAAAAATTATTGAAAATCCAAAGAACTTTGATTTGAGTCACAGCTACAATTATTTACCATATTTTAAATTAAATTTAAGAATAATTTTGCAGTATTTTATCATAAAATAGTCCATTCCAAGATAATGTAAGTGCTATTTTAATGAAAACCCTCATGTTTTGAAAATCCAAACCAGTGAGGCAGAAATTGTTTGATTTCTTTGCCTGTCTCGAACATTAATAGATGACAGCTGGGCCCCCAGATCTGCGCCTGGTGTGTGACCGGTCACATTGGCTCTAGTCTGGACCACTCCTTTGTACCCTTGTGAGAAAATGAGAGAGCAAAGGGCAGATAATATCTCAAGGTTACCATGAAAGCAGCCTTGACCCTCCTTACAGGAGAGCTGTAGCTCTAAGCCCTGAGGGATTGTGGGGTTGCCTGCGGTGACAAGTGATTTCTCAGGGGGGTGGGGGGCTGGGCCTGGGGGGCCCCCAGCCCTGATTGTGCCACCCCCTCTTGTGTAGCCCTGGACTGTCTCCGGCCTCCTTTCTCCTGCACTATAATGGAAGGGGCTACCAGGACTTTAGAACCTGTGTTGTACCCCAACTTCAAGATATCAAAACTTTGAGTGTAATTCTACTATTCTCTTGACTAATTCATTGGCGGTCATCTTGTCTTATAATAAATACTGGTACCTGTTGTGCTGTGCTCTGTAAGCAGCCAGATCTGTGAACACTACAGCTGCTTGGATATTTTCCGAAATTTCATTGAAATGATAAATGATCTAATCTATACTTAGAGTGGATTAGTTAGTGAGCAAAGGGCACTATTAGTAAGGACCTGCGTGTTATATATTTTAGGAAAAAGCAGAGTTTCTGTTTCCTTAAAGTGTCATTTTTGTACCAGAAAAGGCATTGTGGGGTGGCGGGAACCTACTTAGGAGGAGACCCCAGGATTTGGCCCCCTGGGCCAAGTTTGATGCTGGTGGCCTTGACCTTCGGATCACCGGAGTCATGTGTGTGGTCCCTGCCCGTCACAGCAACCCCAAAGAGGAGAGTAGGCGGGAAATCAGAGACATTGCTTCAGCATAGTGTTGCCATGAAGCTTTGAGAAGCATGCCCTGTTTGGTGTATCCACAGTCAGCAGTTCATCTGTGCGGAAAAGAAATGAGCGACCAAGACATCAGATTCCATGGAGGAACTTTAAATACATATCGCAAACCTAAAGACGCATACCTGGCAAATGCCCTGTCTTCTCTGAGTCCCGTTGCATGACGTTCTCAAAGATGCATGAAGTGTGGAGATAGTTAAAGGTTTGTGGGTAGCCCGGGGGTAGAACAAATAGAGCCCAGAGAGGATTTTTTAAAAATATTTTATTATACCACCGTGAGCTACACAATTACAATGTTGTTCATGTTTGGAGGTTTCGGTCACATAGTGTTCCAGCACCCCGCCCTCCACCAGTGCCCATTTCCCACCACCAATGTCCCCAATTCCCTCCCCCCTCCCATAGCCTGCCTAAATGGCAGGTTCTTTATCTCTTCTCTCTCCCTCTCTCTTTTCCTTCTCTTACATACTGTGGGTTGCAATACACACACTTAGAGGCCATTGTGTGCATTCTTTTGCCTGTGGCCAGTTCTAGGTTGGCATTAGCCCTTTTAGACATTTATTTCACATGTTCCCTTCTCTGTCTTACCTTACCTCTGACTCCCACATGTTTGTGGTAATTTCCACTTTTGGTAAGACCTCCTGATCCACGTTTCGCCTGACCTTAGATTTTGGTATCATAATATGTATATATGTATTTATGCCATGCAAATAAATGCAGTCATTCTATATCTCTCTCTTTCCTTCTGACTAATTTCACTCAACGTGATCCTTTCCATGTCCATCCATTTATAGGCAAGTTTCATAACTTTATTTTTCCTAACAGCTGCATAGTATTCCATTGTGTAGATGTACCACAGTTTCTTTATCCAGTCATCAGTCAGAGAGGATATTTTATAGGGGCCTTGAAACTTCCACTGTACTAGAATGGTGGCAACATACCTGTTTGGACACATCCCTGAAATTCACCAAGAGTGAACCCTATCTAAGTCGGATTTGGGTCATGATGCGTTAGTGTCATTCACTGTCTTAAATTCAGCACTCTGGTGGGGATCATGATCAAGGGGAGAACGTGGAGGGTCTCTGGATTATCGGGGCTCTGTACTTTCTGCGGATTTTGCTGCTGCCCTAAAACTGCTCAAAAAAAATAGGCCGTTCAAAAAAGCATCTCATGCGCTCAGTATACTTAAAAAAAGTCAGGAAATCAATATAAACGTCACTGATATTTACTGTTGATTGTTATTCAGTTTTTTATTTTGGATGAATCAGTATAGCATTTTTAATCACGAAATGATGAGAAGTTGTAATTTATTACTCCGTTGTGGATTACTATATCCAATTATTTCAAATTATACTAGATGATATTTATTGCTAGAATTTAAAATTAATATGAAAAGAAAATAATTTAATTGGCTGGTTTTTAATGTTCCTCTCAGTAGCCAATTTCAAAATTAGAAACAGAATCACCAATGCAGTGGGAATCAATAAACAAAGTTTGAGTGGTTTAGCAAAGTGAAAAAAAAATAGGCATTCCTCTAGTTTTTACTATTAAAATTTCTAAATATGGTTTTGGTTCCTTTAACGGATGGTCACTGTCTGCCTGCAATGTGCCATGTAGGTCCAAGTGGCTGGGTTGCCTCCTGCCTTGAAGGTCCACAGTTATTGTGGCAGACATAGCAGTGTAATGGGAGAGAGGGAGGGTGGAGAGAGAGGAGAGAGGCGAGAGAGGGAGGCACTCAGCCTATGAGAGAAGGGTGTGGAGATGAACACCAGGTGCTGTGAAAAATGGAAGGAACACAGAGAGATAGGAGCTAGAAACAGTGCCAGGAGGGAAAAGCAGGATGGGAATTTTATTTTATTTTATTATATTTTATTTTTAATTTTTTTTTATTATACCACCGTGAGACATACAATTACAAAGGTGTTTATAATTGGTTCTTGGTAATACAGTATTCCAGCACCCATCCCTCCACCAGTGCCCCATTTCCACCACCAATGTACCCCACCCCTCCCGCCCACCCCCAGGCTGCCTCAATAGCAGGTACCCCAGTATCCTCTCTTTCTCTCTCTGTCTCTCTCTCTGTCTCTGCATCTCTCTCCCTCTTCTTTTTACACATTGTGGCTAGCCCAGCAGATATTTAGAGTTTATCACTTAAGTCTCTTTGTGTATATTCAATGGTGAGTTTTAGTCTGCCATTACCATTGCCCACACTTAGTAAAACACTGGTATCTATTTATATCCTATTAATGAATGCAGTCATTCTATATCTGTCCTTTTTCTTCTGACTAATTTCACTCAGCATGACAGTCTCCATGTAGGATGGGTATTTTAGCACAGTTCAGAGATGGTCAGTTTTCCTCAGACTGAGCAACGCTTTAGGAATCCCCAAGTGTAGCCGACTTCCATTTGCAAAGTTGGTTGGCGCCGAGTGGCGTACTTGTGTGATTGTGAATCTCTGACTCTGAATCAATGGTCCCTATACAAAAAATCATTTTGTGCGTGACTGCATTTTTCACTGCCAAGATTGGAGAAATTCTCAAGCATTCTCTGCATAGGGCTGACAACATGTTTGATGGTTTGAAGTTACGTGGGCTTCTCTGTAGATACTAAAATGACATTGTAGGAATAGAAGAAACTCACTTTAAAGGACATAGGCTATAAATTTTTTCTAATTTACTGCAGATGGATAAATCACCTGATATATTGTAGCATGGACATTAAAATTCTAAGTGTTTTCAGTGAATTTGCTGGCTTTAACTGGTTGTCCTTCAGTTGGCTTTTGCTGAAGTATTTTGGCATGTTTTATAAGAAGATATACTTTATATTAAAATAATTGTATTCACTTGTGACTTTTACAGTAACAATATATTGTTGATTGAAAACAAGCAGGGTAGAGGCTAACAGGGAAGTAAGCACGCATTCATGTGAGAGAAGGAAATTTACGTTTCACACATTGTGAGTAAATAGAACAACATATGATGTAAAATATGGACACATACATTCATGCATAAAATAGTTAAAGCAAAAACAGCAACAACCAAGCGAGCAGCATGAACGGTGCTTTACGGAAGCCCTTCTGGAGGCCTGGGTGAAAAGACTTTTTGCTAAGCGCTACCCTATACTGCGGGAGTTTTGAACCAGACAAATAGGTTTTCAGCTCCAAAATAAAGCTGATTTTTTTCTAACTTAGTATCACTGTCTTCCTGTTCATCATCGATTTAGTCAAGCGGGCACCAGTAACATCTCCATATGTTTTGTCTCATGATAGTGTAGCCCAAGGGCACCTGCTTGCTCCAGGAACATAAAGAGCCTCAAACCATTCCATCAGGTCATGGGAATGAGGTCTATAATTGTTACTGGTATTTGGCATATCAAATACGACACTTGGTAGCTTGCCAGGTTCTGCCGTGTGGGGGTGGCATACTCTTGTAGTCACCTCTGATCTCCAGCATTTATTGCTTGCTGGTCGACACTTGTATTAAAAGATTCTAAGCTATGGCATATCCATAGAGCCATAAAAAGATCGCAGTGGGACCACGGCAGTAGCTCAGGTCCGAGATGCCTGCCCGCCTCCATGTGCCCGCCTCTAGCACTGCATGATCTCGGTATCTGAGCAGTGCTTGGGAGGCATCCCCTTGGCCCCAAATAAAAGCACTGAAGTCAGTCCGTTTCTACTGACACAGAAAGATGGCAATAGGAAATTTATAAAAATGTTATTGCTCAAGGCTCTGTGGTTGACAGAACTGGTAATAACATTGGTTTCTTACACACATAGTTCTACACCACACCCAGGGCCAGTGTACCTACCTCTTTTAGGGCCCCAGCACCCCCCAAAAGAAAATTTTAGAAGAAACTAGCAAAGTTCCACGTTGAATGAAGAAATAAAGTTTAGAAGATCACTCTGGGAAAGGATTGGTGTTAGTGCACGTACATGAATATGAATAAAGAAGCGAAATAGCCAAAGGGACCCACTCTGTGGGATTTCTTGTGGGTACCCCAAGTGGAAAGGTTATTCATGGCAATAAAATAAAGCCTACTTTTGGGGTTTGTTTGGTTTAGTTTGGTTTTGTTTGGGTTAGGGGGCCATACCTGGCAGTACTCAGGGCTTACTTTTGGTGTTTGTCCTCAAGGGATCACTCCCGACAGGTTCGGGATGCTGTATGTAGTGTTGGGGATTAAGACTGGGTTGTCATCATGCAAGACAATTGCATTACCTGCTGTGTAATCTCCAATCACAAGTTTCACTTCCTGATATACTTATACTTTATATTTTCCTATTTCCCTTTTATTCCTGTTTTACAGTGAGTGCATTTTCCTTTAAAATTGGAATGTGGAAATGATTCAGATGAAAGACATGATAAAAAGTAATCACTGGATGAAACATTACATCTCTAACATTGATAAGATGCAACAAACTCAAGATAAAATAAGTATTTAAACTTTTGAACTGAGCGGAAAAAATATCTAGGCAGAAGAGTTCAGAGTCTGTATTTTCAGAGATAGTTTACCTTTTTAAACTTTGTTATTATGTAGACAGACTGATTGATTCTGCTTTTCAAGTGAAAAAGCTGAATCAGCTCTGTTCACCCTAAATGGGCACTTAAAATCCAGTAAGGAAATAAACACTGTCTACTTTAGAACAGTACATGAGCTCATTTTTGAAAATCTGCTCCAAACCTGTGGTTTGTTCTTATCCCGAATGGAGATAACAATAATGGGATGTAAAACAATTCCGATCCTAACTTGCAGTAAAATTCTTAAATTACTGACCATCTTACAATATACTTTTTTCTAATAAATAATTTAGATATTGCTCTTGTGCTCATGTGAATATAAATCTCTCCTCACCTATTTTAAGCCATCTTCCCACTCGTAACTCCCCGGTCCAACAGATGTTTCTCAATGTCAAAGTACTTCCTTAAAAACACAGAAACGAAAACATCTAGTAGTTTCTCTCTCTGTGTTAGAGGAAGAATATTGAAGACTGTTCAAATATTTAGAGAAGAATTGCAACCCCAAATTCCATTTATTCATGTTATCATCTGTAAACTAAAACTAGAACGCTTAGCCATTTTTATCAGATTATATGGGCAAATCATAAACATTTAAGAAAAAAGCCGGTTTAAAATATTCAGGAGTTTGCAGTTCCCTTGTTAATTGAATGTTATTAATTAGTACCTAGTTGCCTACACTTTAACTATATATTATTTATTCTTTCTGTGGTACATTTTCAGAGATTGTGATGACAGTTATGTAGGTGCTGAGTGTGTATATATTTACTGTAATGAGCACTTACGTGCCAGGTACGGCTATAAATTCTTGACTTGTATTTAATGGAGTCCTCCAACAACCGTGAAGGGTGCTATTAACATTCCTTAGTTACAGGTAAAGAAACTGAGGCATAGACCAGGTGAGCAGTTCCAGCAGCCCACAGTTGGTAGGTGGTAGAGCTTGGTGACAAGGAACCTGTGTTCAGCCCCCACACAGCACACCGCAGCATGCATGCATGGTAATTTTCCCTTGTAGAAATTTGTTCTCTGGGGGTGGGGGGGCTATGATGTGATAGAACAATATGTTTCAATGGTCAGTTTTAATTTTTTTCAGAAGGAAAGGAATTCATCTGTTGGCTACTTGGAGGGTAGCTCAGGAGATACTATTAACTTTTTTTTTTTGGTCACACCGGTGATGCTCAGGGATTACTCCTGGCTCTGCACTCAATTATAGTGCTCCGGGGACTGTATGGGATGCCGGGAATTGAGCCCAGTCAGCCACGTGCAAGGCCTGACTGACGTTCTGGCCCCTCACTCTTTACCATAAGCCACTGAATGGGAGGTTGTAGCACTTCAAATGAAAGATCTAACTTCCCAGAGTCTATCACCATCCCAGAACGAAGGGCATTCCCATTGTGTGCTTGAACTGGGGCCTTCTTTGGAATGAAGGCTAAGGACCAGCTGTCTGGTACAGCTCCCACTGAGGGGTGCCTCCCTCCGCGTCTGTCAAAGGAGTGGCTCCATGATGGAAGGTTGGCACACAGGAGCACCATGCAAGGGTGAGAAAGAGGGTTGTGCGATTTGTAAACAGATGTAAGGATGATGTTCCAGGAAATACTAAGAGAACAACCGGAATTGCAGATAATTCTTCTTTTTTTTTTTTTTAACCACATTACCAGTCTTGCAATAAGAATAGAACAGCATGCTCAGACGATTCATCAAATATTTGTAGCAGTTGCCCTTGGTGGGACAGATGTGAGAGGGAAGACTTAATTATTTATATTTACACATTATTATTATTTGAGGGTTTTAGAAAAGTAACTTCGTGTTGCCTTCCTTTTTAACTTAGATTTAGAAGTTTGCAAACCATTTTAAACCTGCATAAAGAGTTACTATCACTTGTATCACTTGTATCACTTGTCTTCCCGTTGTTCATCCATTTGCTCAAGTGGGCACCAGTAACATCTTCTTACTTCCTTTTGCAAGCAAGTGTAGCCAAAGGGCATCTGCTTGCTCCAGGGACAGGGAAGAGCCTCAAGCCATTCCTTTAGGTCATGGGAATGAAGGCCATAATTACTATAAGAGTTACTATAGCAACCCAATAAGCATTGCCCTGTTAGCTGTTACTTAAAAAAGTCTTTCTTTCTTTCTTTCTTTCTTTCTTTCTTTCTTTCTTTCTTTCTTTCTTTCTTTCTTTCTTTCTTTCTTTCTTTCTTTCTTTCTTTCTTTCTTTCTTTCTTTCTTTCTTTCTTTCTTTCTTTCTTTCTTTCTTTCTTTCTTTCTTTTCTTTCTCTCTCTCTCTCTCTTTCTTTCTTTTCCTTCCTTCCTTCCTTCCTTCCTTCCTTCCTTTCTTTCTTTCTTCCTTCCTTCCTTCCTTCCTTTCTTTCTTTCTTTCTTTTTCTTTCTTTCTTTCTTTCTTTCTTTCTTTCTTTCTTTCTTTCTTTCTTTCTTTCTTTCTTTCTTTCTTTCTTTCTTTCTTTCTTTCTTTCTTTTTTCTCTCTCTCGCCTTCCTTCCTTCCTTCCTTCCTTCCTTCCTTCCTTCCTTCCTTCCTTCCTTCCTTCCTTCCTTCCTCTCTCTTTCTGTATTTATTTTGCTCAATAACTTTTAAAAAATTTTTTATTATACCACCATGAGATATACAATTACAAAGATGCTCATATTTGGGTTTCAGTCATACAGTGTTCCACCATTGCTCAGTAACTCTTAACTGCAAGGTCATTGTAGTTAATTCGTTGTAAACATTAATAACTTGCAAGTAGTTGTATTCTGTATTTCTGTTCCATAATGCTTAGATTCGGAAAAATAATTTTTTCGGAAAAATATTTTTTTTTTTTTTGCTTTTTGGGTCACGCCCGGTGATGCTCAGGGGTTACTCCTGGCTCTTCACTCAGGAATTACTCCTGGCGGTGCTCGGGGACCATATGGGATGCTGGGGATCGAACCCAGGCGGCACAGGCCGGCCGGCAGGTAAGGCAAACGCCCTACCCACTGAGCTATCGCTCCGGCCCAGATGAAATAATTTTCAGATTGGGAGTCTTTCTACTTGCGAATGTTTCTCTGTGGTCTGACGTACAGTAGAAACTTAACCTGCCAAGGCTACAGCCAGTCACCCAAGTCAGTGCCAAGAGAGCAGTGTAACAGGTTTCTCTCTTTGTCTTGAATTATTTTTCTGCAGGGAAATTACAGTTGCTTTTCCTAGAGATGTTTCTAAATTTAGTTTGAAAATGTCTCACAATTTTCTCTTATCAGAGTGTCCTTTTAATAAAGATGTAAAAAGTTTTCAGTTCAAGGGGAACTATAAATAGCTCCAATTTTGAGAGAGTTGGGTGTTGGGTGTTGGACCAAATTCCCCAGCACAGTCAGTCATGGCTTTGGAATCTTGGATCACAGTAAACGGCTTCATCCTGGGGTCTCACATCATAAACACCCAGTGTGAATTACTTCCGAAATGTTGCAGTCACCGATACAGTTGAGAAATATAATGAAAAGAACCTGGGGATGGAAAGATAGTATAGTGGGTAGGGCACTTGCCTAGCCTATGGTCAACCCAGGTTTCATCCGCTGCACCATTATGGTCCCCCAAGCCCCACCAGGAGTGGTCCTTGAACGCAGAGCCAGGAGTAAGCCCTGAGCACCACTGGGTGGGGCCCTAAAACCAAATTGAATTTTAAAATAAGTGTTTCCAATATGAAGTATAATTAATAAATTATTTAACTTTTAAGCTGGAATGATATCGTGTCTGTTGAAATTTTTGTGGCATTATAAGTGTCTGTCATATTGTTAAAATAATTTTTATTAGTTTTAAGGACCATTTCTATAGCGGTGCTAAGCTCTACAGTGTAGGGATGATGCTCTTCGTGCGTATATCATCCCAGCATCTCACCCGTCGCCAGAGATCCTGCTTCCCTCCACCAGGGTCCCAGGGCCTTACAGAGCCCTTATCTTGTAAGCTCAGCTCTATAGACAAAATCTCCAGTTCTGATTACTTTAACCATTTGTCATTTTCTTATTGTGTATGTGTGTGTGTGCACATGTGTGTTTTATTCCACATATGGGAGAGAGAGATTTTTTTAAAAAAATTTAGTGTGGAGGTGGGGCTACCTACACACATACAGATAAATAGAGCTAAGCTACTGGAATTCTACAAAATTATAAATCAATGATACGTTGACTACACATTTTCACTGTATCACTGTCTTCCCATTCATCATCGATTTGCTCGAACGGGCACCAGTAACATCTCCATATGTCCTGTCTCATGCAAGTAGAGCCCACGGGCAGCTGCTTGCTCCAGGAACATAAAGAGCCTCAAACCATTCCATCAGGTCATGGGAATGAGGTCTATAATTGTTACTGGTATTTGGCATATCAAATACGACACGGGTAGCTTGCCAGGCCCTGCCATGTGGGACTACATATTTTAAAAGAACTATATATTTTTATATTCATATGAATTTTAAAAAATTTTTAATCATTCTGGTCTAGTACATTTTAAGATCTACATGAAATAGATTAGTCTTGCAAGAGTAAACTTTAGAAAGATTGAAGAGAATTAAGGAACTTTTAAGGGAAAAAACAAATAGACTTATAAAAGTGTGCTGTATCCTAAGAAAGGGAATATTGACTTTATGTTACACAGTATTACAATATACACTGCTTAATTACCTGCCTTCAAAAGTAAAACTTGTAGTAAATATCTCTGGATGTTAAAAAATCTAATCAAATTTACAACATTCAGGATTGTTAATTTCTATTGGATACATATAAAATCCCTTAGCAAGCTAGGAGTAAACAAACCTTTATCTAGTAGAAGGCAACCATGAGTGCCTTGAGTGATTCTGCACTTAATACCAAGGCCAAGGAGCTTGTCTTTTTTTAAAGAAACTCCTTTAGCGCTTCCTGTAAAGCTGTTTCGAGCCTGTGAATTGCCTAAGTTGTTGCTCTGTGTCCATCCATTCTCTTCTGCTCAGAGGGTCGCAGTTGGTAGATTTGCTGAGAATTTTAAAGAATCTCCTCGGTCTATGATTGCCCTTTTTCTCTCTTGCTGCTTTCAGTGTTCTGCCTGTGTCTGTGGCTTCTGTCATTTTGAGTACAGCATATCTTGGAGTTTTTCATCTTTGAGTCTGTTTTTGCTGGGGCTCCTTTAGGCCTCTTGTATCTGGTCGCCTGTAATCCTCAACCCTGGGAAGTTCTTATCTATGATTAATTTAACTCTTGCTTCTTCGTTAAATTGGCCTTCCTGTGTCTCAGAGACTCTGACGATTCTTTCATTGTTCCTCTTGAACTCATGCCATAGCTCTCTGGCATGCCGTTCATTTATTTCGGACTCTTTTTTCCCATTCTCTATTGTTTTTTCCAGAGGGTTCTTGCCTCTCTGCCTTGGAACTCCTCAATCTTCTCGGCTGCTATTATTCCGCTGCTCAGAGCTCCTATTGAGTTTTGTATATCACCCATCATACTCCACATTTCTGTCATTTCTGATTGTCATTTTTCTCATTTCAGCTCTCAGACTCTCTGGCACTTTGCTAACTACTTGTGCCATCATTTCACTGAGCTCATCCAACATCGTCACCATGGTGTCACTAAAGTCATTCTCTGAGAGTTCAGAGTTGGTTGGTGCTGGGTGAGCCTCCCATGTCATTGTTCTCTTCACTGAACTTGGTGGGCTTCAGTGTTTGCCCCCTGGTGGTCGCTGTGCTCCTCTGTGCAGAGGGTGACCTGGGAGTCCTGAGTATCAGGCCAGGAGCTGCTCTTTAACTTCCATGCCAGTCTTCACCCACTGACCGGAAGTGTACCTGTGAGCTGTGTGAGATAGGATGCGTAGAGCTGTCGCATGGCTGGAGAGGTGTGGAACTGGGCTCTTTGGTACGGTGGAGGCTAGACGTGGAGGCTCCTAGGACCTAGCTAGAAGGGAGAGAAATCCTCAGCTTCCAGAGTGGCCTGGAGATGTCAGCCAGGAGATTAGTCTCTGGTCAGGTGGGCAAGCGAGCCGAGGAGCAGGACATGGGAAGCTGGACCCACTGATATTTAAAATAATTGTTTATTTTAAGGCAACCTTTGTACCAAAATTGGTGCTTCATTCTATATAGATCATGACTTTTGCTTCTCATTGTATAAATAACGTTCAGTCTAGTCTTCTTGACTATCATTCCAAGTCATCTTTTTAGTTATCTAAGATATACTAGGGTTTTTGATTATTGTTTTTAAATTTCGTTTTTTAATTAAAGCACCATAATTTGCAAAGTTGTTCATCATTGAGTTTCAGGCCTCCACATCAGCCAGTGTCCACTCCCCCTGCCAGTGTCCTCCAGGTTACCTCCCTACCCCTCAGCTTACCCCCTTGACAGGCACATTTTCTTTTTTATTTTTTTAAGCATTTTATTATACCACCTTGAGATACACAATCACAAAGATACACAATTAAAAAGTTCATACCTGGGTTTTGGTCATACAGTGTTCCAGCACCCATCCCTCCACCAGTGCCCATCTCCCACCACCAATTACCGGTTCCCTCCCCCTCCCCAGCCCACCTCCATGGCAGGTTCCCCATTTCTTTCCCTTTCTCTCTCTCTCTCTCTCCCTTCCTTTCCCTCCAGACTATGGACTGCAGAACATACATTAAAGGGTTGTCATGTGTATCCTTTTGCCTGTATTTAATGCTCAGTTCTAGGTTGGCACTAGTACCCTCGACAATTGTCAGCACACTGTTCCATTCTCTGTCCTACCCAGCCCCTAACTCTTACACGTTTTGCGACAATTTCACCCTTGACAAGACCTCCTGATACAAGGTCATGTTTCACTTGATCGTGGATATTGGCATCACAATATGCACATATGTATATATGGATAGGCACATCTTAAAGTTGGTTCTTATAGTTTAGGTCTCCTGCTTTCATTGTTGTTGACTCTTTTGTTTGTTTGAGAGATACGTATGTCTCACAGATAGATATACCACACTGCTATACCACCAGTGTTCGTTTGTTTTTCTGGGGCTTGGAGCCCCAGCCAGCAGAGCGCAGAGGCTTCCATGGGCTCCATGCTCAGGGTCGCTCCTGGTGGTGCTCAGGGGTCCATGAAGACCTCAGCCACATCGTTTCCTGATGTCCTAGCAGACTGATGCGACCAGAGTCTGAAAGCCTCTATAAATCATTTATAAATATACAATTATTTGTCTCAGTTAAAAATATTTTAGATAGGCTTGGGGACAGCTTTTCATGTCTGATTTCTCCCTAATTTTTGCGAACAGTTTTATTTTTCTGTGATTTCAAGCTCTATGAAATATACATTAGCCCTAAAAAAAATCTATGTTCACCATAGATTATATGTTAGTCACTGAAGATGAAGTATAATAGTTAGAACTTTTTACCGCATCTAAATTTTTACTGCTGTATCTTATTTGCCTGAATCATATTTATGCATTTATACACTCCATAAAAAATAAATTCTCTGGTGGAGGAAAACAAGCAATGAACCAAAAAATATTTAGTATTTCAGAGATGAATATAATAAAGAAAAACAGGGGGCCATGGATGTGACTCAGCAGTAGAGCACTTGCCTTGGCCTTGTGAGGCTCTGGGTTCGATATCTGGCACAAGAAAGTAAAGGGAAAAAAAGGGGAAGGGGAGGGAGCTCAATTATAGAGCAACGGAGAGCAACCCGGCCTCTCTTGTTTAAGATAGTCTGGGACCTGAGAGCTAAATGAAGCGTGCTTAGGAGCTGTGTAGTTGGCTGTTGAGTTTTAAGCCGCACAGGAAACAGCAAGTGTCAGAGACCCCAAAGTGGGAAAACTCTGGACATTTTCAAAGAAAGATCAAAACTGTAAGAGCAGAGCATTCACAGGAGAGAAAGAAGGTGAAATCTGAGAGAAGTCAGGACCAGATCTTGTGAGGTCTTGAAGAACAGTCCTAAGTATGAAGGGGGTGTTTTGTGATTGAAAAGGTTGTATGTGGGGAAGTCTGGGACTTTATATTGTTGAGTGGGGACCATCCCAGCCCCTGCAAAGAAAAAAAAATGTTTTGCAACATTCCTCAGTTCTACTGTGTGTTTTTTTTTTTAACCACTTGGACAGTAGTATTCTGTGAGTTGGGCTTGGAGGTGAGAGATATTTTTCTAAGGTTTCTCAGGCCCAGGAGAAAGCCCAAAGAACTGGAATATTCCTTTGCATGTGGGAGATTCGGGTTTGGTCCTCTGCACCACATGGTCCCCTGACTACTGGGAGTGGACCCTAAGCAGTGAGCCGGGAGCAGCTCCCGAAAGTACACCAGGCCCCCACTCCATCCAGTCAGGTGGTGATACAGTGGCTAGAGAGAGGCAAAATCTTAGCAGGAAGGATCTTTGTTCTGAGATGCCTCCGCCTCCTACATTTTGAAATAATTCAGGACTCTTCTATCCACTTAAATCACTGGAGGTGATGACAGGTAGTATCTGACCATTTAATGCTGACAACACGCCGTGTAAAGCTGATTCCAGGAGAAAAGGGTCCGGGGTGCAGTTGGCTCTGGCACCCGTCAGCAGAGATGGATTCATGCCACTGGCCCATAGCATGTTATTTGTGACGTGACCACAGGTGTCCCAGGGATGTCTCCTGTTCAGAGAGATTTAGGGAAGAAACCCCCAGGACAGGAGTCCACAGATAAAACCATGCCATTAGACCTTCACTTTCCAGAATGCTTTAAGATTGTGTTTAGAAGTATTTGTCTAGTAATAAATTGCAAAGGATGAAAAATGTGGGACTATAATATATCGTCCTTCCAGGCAGACTGAAGATTTGTTACCAAGAATAGATTTGATTTTTTTCCCCTCACATAAATAAAGGTGTTTGTTGATGCTTTAGAAGAATGTAAGAAAACTTTTTTAGATTCTAGTTTAAGTAAAATCTTGTCAGCATGGTTGTGTTGTACAAACAATTTGTTTTGAAAAAGACTGTTTTGAGGGGGTTTTATATTCATGACTTGCAGAAAGATTTGGGTGACATTTCTGTTACTTCTGGCAAGATTTATTAATAGAGGAAAAGTTACCTCTGGAAGTTTTATTTGTCTGCTGCTGTTCACCTGCACAGAATAAATATTTGTTGAAACATTTGTTCCAAGTTTATTCCATGTTAGGGGAATAGGATGTAAATTGGGTATGCCTGTATTTGGGCATAAGGTAGATGTGAATACAAAGAAATTATGATGAGTAAAACCTCAGTAGGGCCCGATAATACAAGTGCTTGCATGTGGCTAACCTGGGTTTGGGCCTCGCCATCCCATATGGCCCCCGAGACCCGCCAGGAGTCAGCCCTAAGCACCACCAGGTGTGGCCAAAACAAAGAAGCAAATGGATTAAAAAAAAATCCCAACAAGAACATAACCACTCTAATTTCTGAATAGAAAAGTAGTGAAAATTCTAAACTCTCTTCATTCACTTTTCAAGTCACGTAAAAATTAGAATACTGCATGCTAGTTCTTTGGTTAGGTAATCAAATAGTTAACTTCAAAATTCACGTTGAAAACTAACTTGAAGAGTGTCTTAGTAGTGGGGCTATTTCAAGTCAGGTGCTGCCAGTAACTTTCCTTCCCTCAAACCTGCGCACAGACCTCTCAGACCTAGGCACAGCAAACCCACCAGGGAGGGTGTCCGGAAGGAACGTCCTCTGCTGTGTGACTGCAAACGAAGCATTTATCCTTCCACTTAAGGGAGTGGCCACTGGGTGAAGCCTTGGGACAGGATGAAAGCCAAGTATTGTTGAATGCTTTGCTTGGTAATAAGTAATGAACAAAAAGTTTAAAAACCTAATGGTTTGTTTTCCAGATTTATGAAATATGTATGAATGTTATAATGTCTGCTAATGTCAAAATGGCTTTGCTGTAATGTCCCTGATTTCAAAAGCTCATAAGTAAACATCTTGTCATCTCCCTTCCTTTGTTTCTCTTACCAGAATTTCAGAAATGTGGTCCCTTCCTCTGGTAGTTTTTAAATGTAAACAAAGTCGAATAAAGCATCAGAGAAATTATATTTCTTATCTATCATCTCTTTTTTTCCTTCTCCCTGCCCTTTTAAAAACTATTGCAAGAATTAGGTTGTTAGCATGGAACCAAAGAGGAAAGATGGCAGGAATTATACAGGAGAATGATTCAAATCCTCATGAATATTTAGTAGTCATTTAACTGGGCAGTTCACACTGAGGCAGTAGAATTTCATCATGGAAGGTGTATCTGGAACTCTTTGAGGTTTTAAGATCGTGCCTTACTTATACCTTTAATGATTTGAATCAGTTTTTACCTGCTATACTCAGTCATGTCACCATGAAATCATCGACAAAGCCTAGATCAAGAATTCAAATATCCAATCTAGCCTTGAAAACTAGTCTTAAAACTAAAAAAACTAAAAACAAAAAAAATTAGTTTAATACCATGATACCTGTATTCTGTTTTTATGCAATGCCAAAAAAGCAGCCAATTTGCCTTTGTGTCCTAAGCTATAAAGTGGGCCAACTTAGGAATTTTCCGAAGAGTTTGTGTTTGTGTGGTTAACATGTCTAATTTCATTCTGAATTGCTGTTATTATCTTGAGTGTAATATTTAATGTAGCTTCTTTATGACAGTTCTGCTAGAACGTATGCTCAGTCTTCATGGTAAAGCAGAAGAACATGGTTAAATGGGGTCCATGAGACTTTTCCTCTTTCCCAATTCTGTTCACATGGAACATAACGGTCTCTGTAGCTAAAGAAGAAATTTCCAATTTAATCCTTCCCGGTGTTTGGCCTTTCTTTCTTGTCTCAAGAACTTCAGAGGGTATTTATAATTCGGAAGTTGATTTTTGTTGAAAATAGTTACCAGGAAGCCGATGTGGTATTCTGTATCCTTTTTTCTTTCTACTGAGTCTAAGATCACTAATGTGAAACTTTTTTTTTTCACCTCACTAGGTGAGTCGTAGCAAGACATATTTTAAAGTATGTGTCAGCATTGCCTTTGATCTCTGAATCGTGTTGCTCTCCCCTCTCCTGCTCAGGTCATCTCACCTGGTTGCTCTGGTTCTGTTGTTCAAATGTTCCTGCAGGTTCTACATGGTCAGCTATTACGAGCGGAGTCACAGGATAGCCGTTGGAGCCTCGCCATGGTTCAGTGGCCCTGTACGACATCCGGACTGGGAAATGTCAGGTAAATAAATCATCATGACTTCTTCTCCATAAAGCGTGCAAGTTATTGAAGGGAGGGAGAGGCTATCACTTCACCAGTTGACGTGCTGAGCTGCAGGAACATTATGGATAATGCTAAAGGGATCAATAGTTTAATGAAGGACTCAAAGAATAGAGAGCTCGACTGTCTTTATTCACTGCCAATGAAGGGCCGTCACAGATGGGCTCAGAAGGGAGCCCCGGTGAGGTGCTACAGCCCCCAACTACTTTACAGCCCAGCTCTTCAGCAGGGTTGGCTGACTTCCTTACATCTGCCACGCTTTTTTTTTAAAGAAACTTAAGTGATGCTTTATTATGCCCAATGACTAACAAATTAAGTTTCTAAGTAAAATGGGATATTTAGCAATTATAAGACAGCCTTCTAGTCAGACTTGGAGAAAATGAACCAAAATAGAATTAGCAATACTCTATAAAAAGGAAATTGTTGCTCTGTTTGAACTGCATGACTGTTTGTGGTCTTTTAACTCTTTATACTATTATAACACTTTTTTTTCTTGATGAAAATTCCTCTTGACTTTGGGCTGGACCATCATTTGGTTTTGAGTGTGGAATGGTGTGAACACAGAGATAATCTAGCCCTGCTTTTGAAAGAAATGCATGGAAGTTCCAGCATGTTGAATCTCTGTATCCCAGAATCAGTTAGTTAATAGCAAAATCAGGGCTGGCACAAAAGGTGAGTGAGTTTCTATAATTCTAAATCATAGCTCTGATAGTTCTAAATCATAACTCAGGTTTCATTGTTGCACCTGTAAGCCGTGATTTAGTGGACCATGTGAGGAATTATATTCACAAATATTCAATTGATATGAAAATCATAAAGATGGGACTAAATTTTTTAAAGGATCCTTTTGCATTTAGCAAGCTCTTTGTTAATTCCCTAGAAATTTCTCTGGCTGCTTCCAAGAAATAGTTCTAAGAGGTTATTACCCCAAATTTGGGGGTAAAAGTTGTGAGCGTGAGACAGGTGTCAGGGTCCTGTGTCAAGGCTAGTCACGTTCTGCGTGCCAGCCCTTTCCTTCGCCAGTGTGGGTAAGTGCTGGGTACCTCTCTCAGGAAACAGAGAGTACATGCCACATGCCTGCTTGTGGAATAATTGAAGTGTATGTGAGTATATGTGTGTGTTCTATGATTATAGTGTATGTGTATGTCTGTGTGCATGAGTGTGTCTATGAAAACAGTGTGTGTATGTGTGTGATTTTCCCCCCCAGATTCAAACTCCTCCCCAGTTACCTTATTTATTTCAACTCTTTCACCAAGCTGTGAAAACCAGTCTGTGACTCATTTTAAAATTCAGTCACATTTTGCTTATAACATTTTCTCCTAAGAGACAGATTCTTCAAGTACCATTTTTTGTAATCTCCTTTGGTAAGATAGTTTTTTAAAGTGTAGGCTATATCCCTGCTAATAGACCCTACTAATAGATCTGAGAGAAATAAACCAAAAATACCTACTGTATCACTGTATCACTGTCTTCCCGTTCATCATCGATTGGCTCGAGCGGGCACCAGTAACATCTCCATATGTCCTGTCTCATGCAAGTAGAGCCCAAGGGCACCTACTTGCTCCAGGAACATAAAGAGCCTCAAACCATTCCATCAGGTCATGGGAATGAGGTTTTAAATTGTTACTGGTATTTGGCATATCAAATAGGACACGGGTAGCTTGCCAGGCTCTGCCATGCGGGCAAGTCATCTCTAAATCCAGCATTTATTGATGAACTGCACAGCCACTTGTGGCTGTGCGAGCCAGGCTGTGATAGACTTGTCTGCTGGGTGGAGTTCTGACTCAGAGGGAAGTTCGGATGTGGAAAATGGAGGCCCTCATGGAGTGGGGGTCGCCTGGCTTGTTGCAAGGCTCTGCTGGGGTGGTGGGCCAGGGCTAGAACCCGCCATCCCTCCTGGGTGCCTCGTGAGCGGCTGGGCACAGGAAGAGCCAGTAACAGCTCTGCCCTATGTCTGTGAGTCTCTGGATCAGCATACCTGAGCCGGATTTAAAAAAAGACTGCTGCAGGGTGGGGGAAAAAAAAATACCTACAAGGTAGAAAAATACTAAAACAAGGGAACCTTTTAGAACTTCTTTCAAAGCGAAGAGGGGAAGTCTTAAAGGCTGCACTTGGTTAAGGGATGAGGCACCTTTACCACCCACAGAAAAGAGTGACTGGTGGGATCGATGCAGAGGAGCAGGGACTGGCAGAAACAAAGACCAGCGGGAAGGGCGGCATCTCAGAAGCGTGTTTCTTTGTGGTTTTCTTCCAATTACAGTGAAGAGCTTGGTAATGTGCCCCCCAACGCATGAATAATATGAATGCCACATTCTCTTTATTTAAATTACTTGCACTACACATATGAAGCACAGATGTTCGTTAGCAGAATTTTTGGGGGGGGTCACACCCGGCAATGCTCAGGGGTTACCTCTGGCTCTTTGCTCAGGAATTACTTCAGGCAGTGCTCGGGGGACCATATGGGATGCTGGGGATCGAACCCGGGTTGGCCACGTGGAAGGCAAACCCAGCAGAATTTTTATGTCATTCACTTCCTGTTTTCTTTCTGTATATCGTTTTAGTGCAGGAAGACCTTTTGATACTCCCATGATTTGTTGGGGGAGCTGAGTTTAGACTCAGAGAACACAGATGCATGATGTGAACTCTTCCACTGGAGCCACTCCCCAGGCTTAACGCCCCCACACCGCACCCCCACACTAGTTGCCATGATTCTTTGATTAGTTTCCTAACCACAGACACATTTCTAAACTTCCCGAGATGAGCATTTCTCACTTTAATAGTGATCATAAATAGTATGATTAATGTATAATTCTCAGCACAGCCTGCCCAGTCCTTTGTATTCAGTAAATATTGGTTATCAGGATATTAAAATAAGCTTGGAAGTATACAATGTCAGACTATATCCATCTTAGAGAATTTTTCAAGGTACAATTGAGTTGTTGGGGTGTTGGCAGATACTCTACATCTGGTTGGTGTTCACACTCCTGAGTTAGAGACTCGGGGTGGGCTGGGGTGGGGAGAGACTGCCTAGCCCGGCCTGGGCCATGTCTAGATTCCCTTCGTCTTGCCAATGGTGTCAGCCACAGGTTCTGATTATGGAAATCAGTAGTTAAAATCCTGCTGTGCTGTTGTTGACTACAGTTTTGACTTAGCAAGTGGTAGCAATTGAGTAATTTATGTGACTCAAAGAAGGAGAGAGGGCAGAAGGAAGAAGAAGGGAAGAAGGAAGGAAGGAAGGAAAGAGAGAGGGAGGGAGGGAGGAAGGAGGGGAGGGAGGAAACTCCCCATGTGAGCTTGAATTTCATTGGCATGGCGTCATTCTTGGCAAAAGGCCATGAGTCCATAGAACTTAAGGTACATGAGTTTTTAGAACTATAAGCATCTTTTGGTTAGCTCAGCAGGGAAACCTTTCTAGCACAATTTACCTTGACTTGGCAGACTTGATACAGAAATGAGGGAGAGCTGGATACAATCCAGACTTTTCCAGCAGTTACACAAGCCTAGGAGGGAAAGGGGAAGCATAGACTTATTTATTTATAATTTATTTATTATAAATAAATATGTATTTATTTATAAATGAACACATATTTATTTATAAATAAATAATGTGTTTATTTTACATTCATAAAATAAATAAATGAATAAAACCTAAAAATCAAGCAGTCGCTCCTATACCCAACGTGTTTGGTATAGGGAAGCCATTCATCATCCCAGTCCCCACCCTCCCTGGTCAACAAGGCTCACTCCTTCTCAAACTGCCTCATTTCCCAGAGCACAGGATATCACAATTGGGGATGTAGCTTGGTGCTAAGGCCCTGAGTATGATATGAAGGAGGAAAAGGAGCGAGTGTGGCAGAAGAGCATTAGCTAGGCTAGTCTTTTTTCAGACAGGCATCCATGAAACTGTAAATAAACTAATGAGAAAACCAGAACTACAACAAGCATCACACATCAAGTGAATTGGGAGTTTGAAGATTGGCTCAACAGCCTCCTCTCAAGCTCTTCTTCCATATTTCCAAATGGTCTTTGCAAAATCATTTTGAGAATTAGTTGTTTTGATGACCGAGGACTGGAGCATATGTAATTTTGGAGAGTTTTGTTTAAACAAAAGGAATCCGATACCTGTTGAAATCTTTATCTATATAACTTGATTAGCTTCATGAGAAATCCTAGGTCTTGTGATAGAGTTAAAATCCTTTCTATAGCTGCCATTTTTTTTCCTGTTCCCGTTGTATTGAATGAGCAATCGGTGCAGCCCCTCTCCTTTCACAGCCACTGAGACCAGGCACTCCAACAAGCATCAACAGGGTTTTCTCCCTCACCACATTGTCTTGCCTTTGAGCCCTTCGTGACGCCTGCTCGGAAGTTGACTTCCCCCTCCCCTCCGTCTGTCCCCGGCTTGCATAGCCCCATCACTTGTCTGGGTTTCATTCTGTGATCTTTAGTGGAACTTTTCCATTGCTTAGAGGTAATTCTATAACTTCAGCTCAGAGAAGGGAACATTGGAGGAAAAACTCAAATGCTGTTTTTCCTGACTTTGCCAAGAATCCACATCTTCCTATTGACCCTGTTCTTCTGAGCATTGCCTCATCAGGCCGGCACAGTGGCACATTTTCACTTTTCGTTTGGATGATCTGTGCCTGTGCGTATTCACTGTGCTGCTGGCCCCTAGAGCCGCAGCCTTGCACTGGTCTGGTTTCTAACCTGCCTGTCGGTGCTGGTGGCACAATGATTCGACATCACACCTCATCCTTCCCTGAATGTGGATTCGGTCACTCTGTGCAGTCAACACTCCAGCACTCTACCTAGATTCACGGTTTTTCTCTGCTAATGGCCTATATTAGCCCACTAACTTAGTCCTCGAGCTCTTTGAGATTCTTTTTTTTTTTTTTAGGAGGGAGGGCAGAGTCACACACCAGGCAATGCTCAGGGGTTACTCCTAGCTCTATGCTCAGGAATTACTCCTTGTGATGCTCAGGGGGACCATATGGGATACCGGGAATCGAACTCAGGTCGGCTGCATGCGAGGCAAACGCCCTACCCGCTGTGCTACTGCTCCAGCACATGAGATTCTGACTTTGCTGATTGTGTCTCTAAATCCTCTTCCTCTCTGCTACAGTTCATCCAGTAAAACCCTCCTCTGTCATTCCCTGTCATTGTCCTCTCCGCTTTACGTAGGAAGCCTTCAAAAAATACTGGTCAGATACTCAGTTACAAATGCAGTTAATATTTCAAAAGATGCCTCTCTCCAGTGATATTTATCTTTAGAGTCTATTAGCATGTCTGGCCTCACTGAGAGGTTACAATCACAAGAACTCAGTAGGGAGACAAGATGCCTACTGTCTTTCCTCAGGGATGAGTGTATTAATCTTGGGGCCCTTAACCAAAACCCCAGAAGAGCACTGTAAAATAAGGATCAGTTAGTGCAAAAGCTAAGGTGGTGGCATTTATATTTTCCCTTCCATTTTGATCTTATTTTCATTCATTCATTCATCTATTTATTTATTTATTTATTTATCTGTCTATCCATCTATCTGTCTGTCTGTCTATCCATCCACCCGCTCATCCATCTGTTTATTTATCAATCTATCTACTTTTCATTCATTTATTTGTTTGTTAGTTTATTTGTTTATTTATGCCTTTGGGTCACACCCGGTGACACTCAGGAGTTACTCCTGGCTCTTTGCTCAGGAATTACTCCTGGCGGAGCTCGGGTGACCATATGGTTTGCCAAGGATTAAACCCGGGCTTGGCCACTTCTAAGGCCAACACCCTACCTGCTGTGCTATCGCCTCCAGCCCCTCCATTTTGATTTTAAAAAGGATTTTTTTATTCTTCATTTCATAACATTGGATTAATAAACACACAGCACCTCTGTTGAAAAAAAATTCTCAGTGGCATTGTTATTACTATAGACTACCGTATTCAAAAATAAGGTGATCTAACATGTTCTTAATCAAATATCTTATTCACTTATTTTTTCTGCTGATGAACTATTTGGGCTAGTTCAGCTTTGTATTCATATCAAGAAGGCTATAATGAATATTTTTGAATATGTGTCTTTCTAGACCAGTGCTTTTCGTTCTGTGGAATTTTTCCTAAAAAGGAGATTGGTTTTGAACCTCTTTTATTTAAGATTACTATTTGTTAGATCCAGGAGAGAACTCAGTGGGCTGGAGCTTGTAACTTTGCGTATGAATGGCTCAGCTTCAGTCCCTGGGACTGCCTGGTTCCCCAAGTGCTGCCAGGAGTCACTCTGGCTTGAGCCCTCTGCAGGGAACAGCCCTGGGCACCCCCTGAGAGTACCCCCAAAAGTCAAAAAGAAGCTCTACTGTCTGCTGTGTTTCCAGCTGGGACGTTGTGTGGGTAGAGAGGAAGCAAAGAGGACAGATAAAGAATAGCTTCTGGAAGCGAGCTGACAGGTACTGATGAGTATCCAGATGTGGGATGCAGGGGTTGGGTGATGAGGAGAAAGTGGAGCAGGAAGACAAGCGTTGAGGGTGACTTATGTTTGCCTCACAGCCAGCCATTTAGGGTAGGTTGCCTTTAGTAACCCGGGTAAGGAGGCGGCTTGAAGGTCAAGCGTGAGGTACTGGACATAGCAAATTTGACTTTGTGGTGATTCCAGTATATAAATGTCAAGGAATTCATTAGTTTCTTATCAATAAACATTTATCCTGCTTACCCCCATTTCTCACCATTATGAAACTGCTTCGTTGAAGAATCTTCCTTATATAAGCTTTTATGCTGATCTGATTTTCTAGGGTAACGTTCCTGATATATAGGTCAGAAGATATACGCATGTCACCAGCAGAAGTATTTTCCCTCAGTCTATAAGTATTGGTTTCCCACACCCACCAGTATTTTTTGTGACTACCCATGGCTCCCACCCAACTTTTTCTCATAAAAATGGAAACTGACTTTGGCTGCTTCATTTCTTCTCCTTCTCATCTTAGTTAAAAGACTATTCCTTTACCAGGATTTATTCATTTTTATTTCTTCACATCTGTTATGCTGGCTCTTCTCTGTGTCAGGTACCATATCATGTGCAAGAGATCAACAAATAACGGTGAGCTGTTCGTTCCTGAAGGAACTTCTAATCTGGCCCAGAAGATACACATAAAGCCATAATTGAAATGCTGTGACCATCCTTCCCAGGGAAGGCAGTCGGGTGTGTTATGGGAGAAGCCAGGAGGCGCATTAAGCCTGAATTGCTTAGGTGGCTAGGGGGAGAGTTGGTCTGGAAAGATTCTCTGGAGCAGAGGATACCTGAACTGAGCTGTTAAAAACTGGGAGATAGACAGAGAAACACAATAGACTGTATGTCAGTCCCTTAGGGACCACTTCAGAAAGCCTGGAGGAGTGGGTAGGCCCTGGGGAATGTGTCTCAGAAGCTACACAAACCACAGAGATGGCGTCTCGTCTATGCGAACGATTCATTGTGGTTCTCCAGTTAGGGTTGCCCTGGAGATAGCACAAATTTTTAAGTGAGAGTGTTATTCCAATATGTGGAAGCACCTCTTATCTGTGACTTATTAAAGCCTAGATTTTGTAAGTAGGATACATAACGTCAGCGGTATTACAGTTAATCCAAATGCTGGCATTCATTTTCCATCAACAAAAAAGTTGTATTTTTAGGAAAAGAGGTGGTAAGTAAACATGTCCATTGTGGGATTTAAACGTTTCATTGTCTATACTATAATTTAATTCTGTCAGATACTCTAAGGCTACTACATATCCAGAGACAGATGATAACTGAAATGTCAGGACTTAACGGAAGTGTCCACAAGCACATCTATCTAGAGTCACTGAAGTTTGAAAAGCAGTGTGTCCTCCCGAAAACCAAAAATTGCCCTGGTTTGGTAAGAAGAGCAGTAGACTTCAGGGATGGGGGGTGGAGGGCGCTGAGCTGGATTTTCCTGAAGGCAGACTTTTTGAAGCTTTGGGAACAGCTTTCATTGAGCCCAAGTCTATAGTGCTTGTACATCAAGGGCGCTTAGATGGTGATTGCAAAAAATTGCAGTGTGAATTGACTAGAGTACTTAGTCAGACAGTGACATTTTAGGTATTTTCTTCCTGTTCTTTCAGCAGCTGGGTTTATGGTAGATGCTTCCTATGACATTCTGGTGCACCCGCCAGAAATACGGCTTCAAGGGTGATAATAAGATGAATGGTTGGTGAAGACAATGGCTGCCTGACAGTTCTGAAGAATTGCCTAACGAGCTTCCCGTTTTTTTAAAGTGAAATGCTATTTAGAAAAGAAACTCTAGGAAGAGAAATAATAGATCTGGAGCAGTGCTTGACTTTAGATCTTCATTTATTCTGGAAATTTCAAACTTTTAAGAATATTTTTAAATGACTACATAGAGGGAATTTATTTCTGTTGTTTCTTTACCCTTTCATGTAGTATTGTTTTGATTCATGGTTTACTTGGAATGACAGCATTCAAATCTTTTGTATTCTCCCCCAGCTCCCCCAGCCTTCCCAAAAAATAACCCCAGGAAATTAAGTTTTTATTGATCCTTATAATTGGAACTTTATGAGGCGGGTGTGCTATGGTTAGAAACCCACTGGTTATTAGAAACTTTTCTATGTCCATACCAAAGCATTAGTCTAAAGTGTATTCTAATTCTCAAAAATTTTATCATTTCTTATTTTCTCAGTGTCATTTAATTTCTTCAGCCAACCATTCTCTCCCCTCTTAGCATTCACACACAGGAAAATATAAATGCAGTCATATATATATTTGTTCCACATTAAATGTTTCTATATATACATCTATTCATTCAACATATATTAGGCCCACAAAAAATCTCTTTTACTTCTTACTGCCTCATATTCTTTACATCCATCCACCCTTGACATATTACTGAGAGCAAGACCTGGCATATAGAAATCACTCAAATATGAGTCAGAAGTATTCTAAGACATCTGGAGGGAAGACTTGACCTCCTACTTCTTGACAGCTTCAAAAAAAAGATGTTGAAAGCAGTTTAAAGGATCTTGTCAGAAGTTGGTCACCCTCCTCCTCTCGAGAAGAATTTCTGATAGAGCTCATTGCTCGGGCTCCTTTTGGGGAGGGGTGTGGGAGGACACAGACGTACAGGTGCCATGGAAGCCCCTCCGGGTCTGCCCAGTTAGCCCAGAAGTTAATCCGTCCGTTTACAGTGTTGCTGGAGACTTTATTTAAAGGAATACATACCGTAAACAGTTATCTTTAAATTCGATTTTAGGCACTGTGCTTTACAATACTGTCCACGACAGACCTTCATGCAGTACCCAGTCCTATTCCACACCCCCCCCCGCAGGGCCCCCCTTCCCTCCAGCATTCTCCCCATCGCTCTTCCCACCCATCTCTCTCCCCCCCCATTTCTTCCCCCCAATTCAGTAAGCTCTGGGAGCTTCCTACTGAAGACCCGTTCTCAATTTCTGTTCATTTTCACCCTATCATTTTATTTTCTGTCTCTTTATTGTGAGAGCAATGTCTTTTTCTGTAGCTGCTCCATTGATTATACTTCTACAACACTTCCATCCCAAACCATACACACTTCTGTTTAAGAGGATTTAGAAATTAAAGATAATTAAAAAACAATCTTAGGGTATATCCTAGGTATTTAGGATCTTTCACGCCTGGTTTCATGACCTCAGAGGTATGTCTTTCTAACACCATCATTCCACGCCTGCTCTCTAATGTGGTAGAAGACCTAGTTCAGCTCCGGTATTTACATTGATTAGCACAGCTTTGGTGACTTGGTGTCCGAGAGTTGGGGGGAGCAGTAGCAGGAAGACAGATCAGAGTGTTATCTGGATGTTGTTGCTGCTGCCGTGACAGTAGGGATGGAACTGGCTCTCATGCTTGTGAGGCTTAAGGCTGAGCCACACCCCTGCCTAGTAGCCCCTGACATTCCTCACATCTGTCAGCTTGGTTTCCTGGAGGGAAGAGGCAGTATTACTTGGCCCAATGATCCGTCAGCAAAATGGAGTGATTGTGCCACAATACCTTCAGTGCCGGGGGCTTAGAAGTATGTACATGGCTCTGTGAAGTGTGGATGGGTGCAGCGAAGGCTGACAAGCCACAGGAGGACGGGGCCAAGTCTCTGGTGGAAGGAATAGGGAAAGGTCCGTGAAGAAGACAGTGGTCAAGCTGACGGTTAGTCAGTGGATTCCAGAGGCACACATGGAGAAGGAACATTTCTGGGAGCAGAGAATCAGCAGCCCAAGCCCAGAGACGACGTGGTGGCTTCTAGTGCATTACAGGAAGCATCAGGGGATTTTACTCTCTGGGAAGCAAGTTTCCAGAGGCATGTGGAAACGCCGCCTTTAGGTGCTAAAGGCAGAGGGAGGGGAAGCCTCCCGTAGCCAGGAGAGAGGCGATCTGGTAAGACACTTCTAGACAGATTGCTTTGTGTTTGTCGTCTCATAGGACTGCAGTGACAAATGGAAATGCCTACCAAGACCAAGCAAATTGCAGAAATTAATGAAATGTGGTCAACCCTCTTGATTTATCTTCCATTTCCCTATTTTTTGATAGCACCATCCAAGAATGCCTTTGTCTTCCTTTTTTTTGCTGCTATTCTCTCCACAGCGGGTGTACACCTTCATTCCGATGCAGCTAAGGTTCTACTTGAGTGCTAGGGACAGAATTGTAGGGCTGAGGACTGGCATCAGAGAGCACATGTCTGGGCTCAGGGACCTTCCAAATGGTGACTCCTGTCCATTGGTGTCCTATGAGTGGTGGACCTCCTGTTGTCTGAATTTTCAAGTTTTCATGGTTTAAAATGCAGGGCCTGCCATTTCTTCTGTGGAAGTGTGTGATTCACAATGTTTTCCAATTATGAGAAACCATTTGGAGGGCATATGAGAGGCCTTAACAAGATTGAGATTCCATATGGGAGAACAAGACTGCAGGGGAGAAGCAGAGGCTTGGTAAGAGGGTAGCCACCACCCCTTTGGCAATAGCTGGCCCCAACAGGGTTTGGTTGGTCTCTGGTGAAGGGAGAAGAAAAGGAGTAGGAAGAATATATAGAGCAAGTATGCTAGATAAGCCATGAAACAAGGTCTTTTAATTAAAGCATAGAACAGTATCATAATGGAAGCATAATAACGACCCTTTTCTGCAAACAAAGAATTTTGGGCTATGTATTAACTTGTTGCGAAGATATTCATATATAAGAAAAGGTTTAGTTGAAACACTGAGGGGAATTTTGAAGTCGAAGACGAAGACTTGGAAGGATTCAATGGTTTGGATATTTCTTTTTTTTTATTGTAATGTTTTTTATTCAATTTTTTATTTTAATTTTTTATTATTAATAAGAGTGAGATACACAAGTTACAAACTTGTTCATGTATGGGTTTCAGTCACAGTGTTCCAACACTCATCCCTTCACCAGCATGCACTTCCCACAACCAGTGTCCCCAATTTCTCTCCCTTCCCTCCCCTCTCTATGGCAGGCGCTTTATGGGAGTTGAACCTGGGTCAGCCACAGGCAGGCAAACACCCTCCCTGCTGTATTATTGCTCCAGTCCCTCTTCCTATTCTAACTGCCCCTTTACCGCCCACAGAGTTGAGGGGCGAGCTTGACCAGTCCCTCCTGGCCTTGGATATTAGTCTCTTGATCACTATCACTATCACTATCTCCCCGTTAATCATCTATTTGCTAGAGCAGACACCAGTAATATCTCCATATGTCCTGTCTCATGCTAGTAGAACCCAAAGGCATCCGCTTGCTTCAGGAACATAAAGAGGCTCAAACCATTATATTAGGTCATGGGAATGACCTAATATAAATGTTACTGGTATTTGGCATACAAATACACACAGCAGCTTGCAGGCTTGCGCGCGGGTGGCATACTGTTGTAGTCACCTCTAAATAAAGCATTTATTGATGAACCGCGCAGCCTCAAGCGGCCGCGAGCCAGGCTGTGATAGTCTGGTCTGCTGGGTGGAGTTGTGATGAAAGGGAAGTCTGGATGTGGATAATGGCGGGCCCCATGGAGTCGGGGTCGTCTGTCTTGTTGGCTTGTTGTGAGGCTCTGCTGGGGTGGCAGGCCAGGACTAGAACCCGCCATGCCTCTCGGGCGCCTTGATGATTTTTTTTTTAATATCCTACAAATGAGTGCATTCCTTCTCTGTCCCTCTCCTTCTGATTGGTTTTCATAGTCTCCATGTCCATCCTTTATAAGCAAATTTCATGACTTCATCTGTCTTATCAGCTGCGTTGTATTCCATTGTGCGGTGTGAATATTTCATTCACAGAGGTCTGGAAGCTGTAAGAGCCTTTCTCCAAAACGACACTTGGAGTAGACTGGGAAGTGGCAGCCCAGCTGGATCCCCAAGAATCACTTTTCTCTGGTGTTCAGGGTGCAGCAGGCTCCCCATTACACCATCGTCCAAAGGCAGAATGGACTCGCTCCAGCAAAGATGAGAAAGCCCGTTTCATGACTCAGCTGAACCAAACCTGGCCTGAAATGAGTTTAAGAAAAATACCCACTTTAAAGCTGTTGCGGGCAAAGAAAGGAGAATTGCACTAGCTGCCTCTTCCTAAGTCCACCCCACATTTGCCCTCCCCCAGGGATCCTGGCTGGACCCCACAGAGTAAACCTTGTAAGGCAGAACAGGCTGGAAATGGGCTGGTGCAGAGCCAGATCTGGAGTCCTGCCTTGCCTGTTGACCGTCTGTGAGACCTTGAACAAACAGCCAGCCCTCGTGACACCACTCTCCTAGCCTGCAAGCATGAGACTCATCTTAGGTCTTCTTGCCGATGAACTGAGCTGATGGAGGTAGCATGTGGCTTCATGGTTCATTTTTTTTTTTAATATTTTTATTTTACCACCATGAGAACAACATTACAAAGATGTTCCTAATTGGGTCTCAGTCATATATTGTTCCAGCACCCATCCCTTCACCAGTGCCCCATTCCCACCACCAATGTCCCCACATTCCCCCTCCCAGCTCCAGAGCAGGCATTTCTTCCTTCGCTCCCTTTCTCTCTATGTCTCTCTCCGTCTCTCCTTCATCTTCCCAATCCTTATTATACCATGTGATATATAGAATTACAAGGATGTTCATAATTGGGTCTCTACAATACAGTGTTCCAGAATCCATCCCTCCACCAGTGCCAATTCCACCACCCAATTCCCAAACACACCCACCCAAACCCTGCCTGCCCCCCATTGCAGGCGCATTTTACTTATCTATCTCTTTGTCTATGTCCAATATTTCCCAATCTCTCTTCTATTACACTATATGGCTTGTCCTATGAATACTAATAATGTATGATGTATCTATCTGATTATTTAATAGTGAGTTCTAGTGTGACGTCATAATTCCTCATTCCCCATAACCTCTCCAGTTTGATGCAAATAGAATGATCGTTGAAGTGTACAAGTGAGAAAGATCCTGAAAGGACCTGGTGCTACAATACATTGAGTCAAAGATAAAACCTAGGTGGCAGAGCCACCGTGCGCCTGCGCAGCCTTGGGTCTGGAGTCTCTGTCTTGCGGCAGTTGGCTGTGGTGGCTGGAGCTCAGGGCCACACCCACTGGGCCCGGAGGCTGGGGACTGAGTGGAGGCCCTCAATCCTTGCTCCGAGTCCAGCAGGCGCGGCTGCCTACATGGCGAGCAGGCCCTAGGAGCTATGTAGGACATGACCAGGCACTGGCCGGAGCCTTTTACCATGGTTCTTTATTCTAAGTGCTTCGTAAGTGGCGACAGTTGGGAGATCGCTCATTTCCTTGAGAATGATCCAATTTTGAGTTTCCAAATTTGAAAGAGCAAAACCTTTACCAAGAGGAAACATTTGAAAAGTTACAGGCTGATGAAGTACACACAGTTGTCAACGAGGTAGTTGATGTAGGGGTGCTTTCCCTGGTGCCTGCAGAACAGTGTTAGCACCGCAGCGTGCAGGAGAATCCCCTCCACCACCACCCCCCAGATCCAACTCTGCCCCTTTCCTTCACGCCTCCCTCTTGGCTGAGCTCTGCCCCAGCTCCCCATGAGCCGCTAAGAGGCCCCACTTGAAGCCAGGGTAGGTGCGTAGAAACAATTTATGCCTCTAAACTATTTTGCTGTTCTCTAAAGTCTTATCTCAATCTCGACTTCATTAATGCTGTAGAAGGTATTGAAAACCAGAGTTTACTTTCAGAGGAGTGACAGGAGCAAGAAAACATCGGTAGAATGTTGCCCCGCCCCCTGCACCAAATTAAACGTTGCTTTCTTACACAGAGTGGCCCTTTGTAGTGCTTAAGAATACCAACTCGGGGCGGGGGTAGCCCACAGGTAGGGCGTTGCCTTGCGCGCCGCCCAGCCGGCCGGGTTCGATCCCAGCATCCCATATGGTCCCCGGCACCGCCGGAGTGATTCCTGAGTCAGCGCCAAGTAACCCCTGAGCATGGTGGACCACAAAAAAAAAAAAAAAAAGAATACCAACTCCCATCAGCCTCTCGAGTTTCTCTGGGCAAACATCCCATCATATGGCATTGCTACTATGTTGCAGTAATTTATGTAAATGCCTTGTCAGGGATGAATTAAAACATATAGTTGTAAATCTTCAAGGACACAGCTATAACTCACCCAGATTTATTACTTGTAGACATGTATATCAAGCTTCTGGAATTACTGCCTTTACTGTAGACAGGGGTTAAAGAAGAAGAGGTAACAGCTGACATGTCATTATACATATACAGCAGTTTGTCATTCACTGGCGCTGGTAGGAATACAAAACACTTAGGTGGACCTATGTTCGCAGTATATTCCTGCATAGACTTTAAAATAGATAGATAAGATTGCAAAGTTTGGTGGAGGTTTTATTGGTACTCCTTTCTGTGCAGAAATTTTGGTGACTTCTGAGCTAAGGTCAGAAGGCATAGGTCTTCCTGTTTCTTTGTAGAATTTGGTTTGATAGTTTTAGGTTTGGGGGTCACATCAGTGGTACTCGGGGGCTACTTCCAGCCCAGTGCTTGGAGTTGCTGTTTGGGTTGTTTGTGAAACCAAACCCATGGCCTGCGTGACGTGTGCTACCTGTTATGTGACATACACAGCTGCTCGTCAACCTCGAGGGCCAAGGTTCTTATAGGACCTTGTTTTTTCTGTGCCAGATGGCACTTCTCCTGTGTGTGTGTGTGTGTGTGTGTGTGTGTGTGTGTGTGTGTGTGCACACCGTACCCAGTGGAGCTCCGAGCTTATTCCTGACTCTGTCCTCAGGAATCCCCTGAATGGCTCAGGGGACATTACGGGTGCTGGGGGATCAAACTGGGGTCGGCCACATGCATGGCAAGCGCCTACCCACTGGACCATCACTCTGGCCCCACACCTGCCCAAAAACACACAGATGAGCTTCCTGTTCTCTCTCAGGTCTTTGCTCCGGCAACTTCTCTGTTCTTCACATTACAGCATGAGGGATCCTTTACCAGATAAAATTGCTGAGAGAAAAGAGATTTGTGAAAGTCACCAATATCTCAAGTTTTTATATAGACTCATTAGGAAATTTCTCCCACTACCCAGAAGTAATACATGCTTCAGATTTTTCTCCCAGTATGTCTCACAATATTTTCTCCTGCTGCATTATCCATTACAATAATTTTTATTCATTTAAGTTGTTTTGTATTCACTACTATGTTAGTGCTAGTCTCTATTAAAATAAGAAAAATCTGTTTACTCATGATGGGAAGGTGATACTGCCTCCAGAAAATAGCTGGAAGAGTATTGCTAATTGCCCTGCTTTTTTCCAAGTTGTGAATCAACTGAACTTCATAGAGCTTCTCCCTTACTTTAAAACAAAACCTAGTTTGTCAATACATCTTTAATAATATACTAATGTATTGCCAAGCAGGACTGAAGAGATGGGGATAAGAGCTCGGTCCCAAAGGGCCTCATGTCATGCATGATGAGAAATTCTCATATTATTTCACTAAAGGGAAAATAGGGAGGGTTTTTAAGCACATGGCCTGTTCACATTTACCCTTTCGTAAAGGTCTCCTGAACTGTTGGGAATAGGTTAAAGGAAAACAAAAGTGGAAGTGGGAAGACCAGAGCCGGCTGCTCCACAAGTATTTTAGGCTCGAAATGGCACCGGTCTGGACCAATGGGAGACTGTGAGGTAGAGAGCAGTGGATTGATTTCAGATGAGTCTGAAGAGGAAACTGAACTTGCGGATGTATTATAAGAGAGGGAGGTTTTGAAGAGTCTCTCATTCCTGGTGGGATCAGATGAATAGGAAGGAAGCATGGAGGAGGAATGGATGTGTGGAATACATCCAGTAATGGCAGAAAATGAATCTACCACTTTAGAATTAATGCCCTTTCTGATAACTTTGGGTTGCCTCATGAAGCATTCCTGGGCAGCCGCCAAGCATGTCACTACCCTCATGCTCTGGCACAGAAGCCCGTGTTGACTGGAGAGAAACCGTTAGCCATCACTGACAAACTCATGCCTAGAGCCAGGGCAGTCGGCATCTTAGCTTGAGAAGAGAAGCAGGCTGAGAGGAGGCCCTTCCTGTGCAGCGCTTAGAGATGAAGTGCAAGGGACGCCACACTGCAGTCGGAGAATGACTGGTTTTGGGGGCGTAGAAAATCAGAAGACGGTGACGTTATCAGATGAGGGCAGATTCTCATACAGTTAATGCTCCTGACGCTCCAAGAAGGTTAAGTTGAAAGAATTCATCAGCAGGATGTCTTTGCAGAAGCAGAGTCAGTGTGGGGTGAAATCCCGAGTAGGAGAGCAGCCTGCGGGTAGCTCATGCCCAGGAGTAGGAGAGCAGCGTGCGTATGGCTGACACCCGGAGTAGGAGAACAGCCTGCCGGTAGCTCATGCCCGGGAGTAGGTGAGCAGCCGGCAGGTAACTCACGCATGAGCTCCACTGGAGACTAAGAGACAGAAACCAACAGCCCATGAGGTTTCTTTGTTCAGATTTGTGTATCTTTATATTATAGATGTTGATATTATATTGTGTTTATATTATAGATCATATTGATGTGTTCCATATTTTGAATGTGCTGCAGCATGCTCCAAGGCAAAGCAGTGTAAAATAAACATAAGCCACAGTAAAGCATTAAACAACAGCGTTTAAAAGCAGATATGAAATCTACCTCGTTGGATTTGCTATGAAGGGAACACTGCTCCCTGCTGTTGGGTTAGCGATCTCTGTTAACACTATTATTCAGAGCCACTGAAATTGCTTTATCTGTTTACTTGTTTTGGTTGGAGGCCACATCCCAAAGTAAAGGGCTTTCTTTGGGTTCTGTGCTCAGGGATTGCTCCTGGTGGGGTTTGGGGGTGGGGGGAGGGAACGTATGCAGCACCAGTCATCAAACAAACCCATGTTGGGCACCTGCAAGGCTAGTGCCTTACACACTGCTCTCTCTCTGGCCCTGAAATAGCAATTGAATGCAAACTCAAAGAAGCAAAATGGCATGTTGATAATAAAAAAGACCATTAAGAGGGCCGGAGCCATAACCCAGCGGGTAGGGCGTTTGCCTTGCACGCGGCCTGCCTGTGCCGGCCCGGTTCGATCCCCCGCATCCCATATGGTCGCCCGAGCACCGCCAGGAGTAATTCCTGAGTGCAGAGCCAGGAGAAACCCCTGAGCATTGCCGGGTGTGACCCAAAAAAAGCAAAAAAAAAGAAGAAAAAAAAAAGACCATTAAGACAGACCTTTGAGATCGGAGCAAGATGAAGATTGCATATCAGGGCTCGTTCTTGAATTAATTTAAGGTCATTTGACCAGGGGTTCAAAGATGTGGATTATTTTTAAGTTTGTGGATTTCAGAAGCATTTATACTTAAAAGACCTTACTCAATAATCAACAATCCTTGTTACTTTCAAGATTAAAGGGTTTATCTCTTTTTACCAAGCTTGCAATATTATTGCTGTGTGGAAAAACCATTCTTTTCATATTAGCAAGAAAGAAACATCAAGTTCGATAAGTAGAGTTTTAGAGGCCTTATTTTTCTGCAGACAAGAAAACACAGATTCAGTTTTCATTTCCCAATTTCCACTAAGGAAATGCAAGTGGATTCACTGATCTGAGCAATTTCCTTATGGTTTAGCTATCTCACAGACCAAAAAAAAAAAAAAAAGTTAGTCTGATTTTCACCTTTTCCATAAGGCAAATACAGAGATGTTTACAACAGCCTTTGTCTGGCTTTGGCATTGATTTTAAATCACCTGGATTGATCATGTGGTTATGGGACGCTTAAAAAAAACCTCCCAACACCAAAGCCTCAAAACACAATTAGAATTGAGGGATTTTTAATCTGCTAGCATGATGTCCATTGGGGCACATTTTAAATAATTCTTAACTTCTGTTTAGTACATTTTAAATACTCCTTAACCTCTGTTTAGTTTAGGTGGGAAAGAGCACCATCCTACTGCCGGGTTTTATAGATGCTCTGTAAGCACACGATGTTCCTAGTTTTCAGAACGAGGACGGATGCATCTAAAGTCCGCGTCTGCCTGTGTCCCTACCAAGGCAGATCTCTGGGCCAGTAAGAGAGCAGAGATGCAGATCAGACAGCTGTCACCTCCTACTACCCTCCGTTGCAGGACAACGCCCGACAAGCTGATCTCAACCAGATTTGACAAAGAGGTGGAAGGTCTAAAATTAAATAGGTCCACACAAATTCTGCAGTGATGGTGGATGCGGTAGGGCAGTGAGGGGATCCCAGAGGAAAAGGGCTTCGCAGACCGCTGATCTGCTAAGTCCGGATCATTGTGTTTGGTGAATCATCTTTTCACCAATTGCTCTTAGGCTATTTCCATAATATCAGTGTTGTAACAAATTTTGATATTTATAAAGCTTTAATCTATGCGAAGAAGTTGACTCTCCTTTAAGGCTATGATTTTTTTTCAAAGGCTTGTTGTAATAGTACTTCAGTTTCATTGTCATGGTGACTAGGCAATATAACTTACCCAAAATGGTACCAATGATTTAGTCATATTGCACCAAGCTATTAACCATATATGTAGAAATCAGAGTTTTCATTTTATACTTGGTTTTTCACCTAATTGAATCTAAGTTTACCCATCAAATATCAGATTTCTCTCTCTCTCTCTCTCTCTCTCTCACACACACACACACACACATGCACGCACCAAATTCCACACTAGTAAAAATATAGAAAGAAATATATATAGAAAGAAATATACTGATTTTGAACTCTTTCTAAAGAGCACAAGTCCCAGATTTAGAGTAATAATAAATTAGGAATATTCTGATGACAACATCTTACTAAACAATACCATCCTCTTTCCCTCACCACCACTAAATGATTATCAGTGAATAAAAGAAAAAGAAACTAGCAAGACTCTTCCATCGATAAGCTGATGAAATAGATAACCTTCTTTTACAATTCAGTTGTAGTCCTAAAAGGGATCAGTGCTTTGTTTCCTAAATGCACTCACAAGCCATTTTCTACAACTGTTCTTGGTCGGTTTTTCTTTTAATATTCTTTTGCTATTTTAACAATGAGAATACAGTGCTGTTCTTCAAACACTATGTTGGAGAAATGCTTACAGTATTTCGAGCTTGAAGCACTATACATTTTAATACTCAAAGATGTCATCTTGTCTGTTTAAAAAACCCTGAAAAATAGTAAATAAATCTTAAAATGTTTTCTGCTATAATTTTTTTTCTTCCAACACATTTTCTGCTTGCGTTAAGAAAGATGACTTTACATAGTAACTTAGAAATAACATCTAATGATTAACAGAATGATGGATGTGATGAATCACCTTTTTCTTGAGAAATAATAAATCAACATATTTCTACCTATAAATTTTTACTGAAAAATATGAAATATTAGCATCATATATTTAACAAGGTGTCAGATACACAAGCTGTCGACAAAAAATTGCCCTCAGAATCAGGAAAATATATTAAAATGTTATATTCTTTTTTTTGGGGGAGGAGCATAGTGGTTAACAATATAATTATATTTTCCTAAATTGAGCTTGCTTTTACTCTATACTTTTCTGATCTTAAGTATCAGCATGACTTGCTTGAACATTATCAATATTAGGTCACCAAATTAAGAAAATAATTCCCCCATAAATAGCATTTTTAACTCACAAAATTCCTTGATAAACTTTCATTTGAGCATTATAAACTGAAATGATCTTAGGGAGTCTATTTGCTTTTTTTTTTTTTATTCCACTTATTCTATCCTGGGTCCTTTGTAGGTAGCATCCCTCAGCCCCTGACCCCTCCCCCCCACCCTCCACCTGCTCTTGGGTATCTCTGGAGACTGGCTTTCTATTGAATGGTTGGGATTTGGGGAGAATCCCATCTGAAAGGTGAATTTGGGACTGCACTAAAGGATAGTTGATTGTCAGTTGCAGCGCAAGTTCGCTTTCTTCTTCATTTGGGGGATATTTTTGCTGGAGCAGCCGCAGTGGATTGTGGGAAGCCGAGCCCGGCAGTGTCCTTCCCTGGCTGTATTGATTTGCCCTTCAGCTGTGTGCAGTGCAGAGAGAACCTCGGGCCTTGTTGTTGATTAGCTACACAGAGTCTCCGGGAGCATTATTGACCCATTGCCGCTGACAGCCTGTGGCTCTTGATTTTTCACACCGTCTCCATGACACTCATAATAAAACATACTATCTTATTGCCGCCCAGCCCTGAGAGCCATCAGATCGAGCCTTAGAACGCCCGGACCGTTTCTGGAGAACGTTTATTGTATGTGGGCTAAAAGTGTTGAAGCAATTTTAGGTTTCTCTCTTGTTCTGGTAGATTTAATGGGAATCCTCTACCTACACTGTTCAATTTTTAATGCTGAGGGGGAAAAGCCAATGCTGGCTTTACATATATTCTTACCTTGAAATTTTCTATTATTTGTTCAGAATTAATTTGCAGGCATTCTTCTGCCTTAATCTTCAGCCTCACAGTAGAGCATATTTGTCTTTAAAGCTAACATGGAAATCTATCACAGATAACACTGATTTGTTACTGTAGTGATTTTTTTTTATATTTCTAAGTATCTTTTATATTTGTCATAATTTTGACCTATTAAATGACTCTCCATTGTATACTGTTACTTTTGAGAGATTTCGCATGTTCTTTTAAAACAGTTAAATGCCCTTTCTTTTTTATTTATCTTGGAATACATTTTTCTGTTTAGCCTGTAAGTAGTGAAAATGTTCTTTTGAGCACCATCGACCTTTTGTTTGGTTTTGGAGACTTTTCATATTTTACCTTTGAATTCCTTTAATTTTCCACATACTGCCCAGCCCCCCAGTTATCACTAGTTCTTTTGTGCTCTGCCTGTTGATTAATAGTTGCGTGGTTGAGAAGGAGCCCACAGAGCCTGGTACATGGCCTCTGATTTTTTTTTGGTACTGAGAAAATAAAATACATGTGGTCCTTAAAAATACCTTAGGTGTTTATCAAATATTTAATGGATAGACCAAAAAAGCATAGTATAGGTTATAGTGAACCACTACTGGACTTTATTTATTATTTGGGGGTGTGGCTCACACCTGATATGCTCAGGGCTAGTAACTCCCAGTGATTTGAGAGACCATGTGTTGCCAGGGGCCGAACTGATCCCACTGTGCAAAACATTCGTAATAGCCCTTTCTGCTATCTCCTGGGGGCATTTTTAAATACAAAAGATAAGTCAGAACAAGAGTTGCAGCTTAGGTACGTGTCTCTGGCTCCTTGGTTGTTGGACTACCCCTGGCGTTGCTCAGCGAGCCTTATGGGATGCTAGGATCAGTACTGCTACTCCAGCTCCTATGGGCTGTTGACGTTGTTTAGTTTGAAGCGCTTTCATTAAAACAAAGAAAAATGTCTTTAAGAACTTATTTTTAGTAAATTTGGAGAATTATAATAAAGTCAGTTTCTGTTCTCTAGTATATATTCAACTCATGTATTTGCTGAACTAGAATCTCCAAAATTTTTTGCTAGAAACTACTAACAGTGTATTCAAATTACCACTGCAAAACGTTAATGGCACAACAGTTTACAACCTGGGGTTTGACCATTTAGTATTTTACCATTTTCAAATCATGATTCATTGGTGTTGGTTGACATACACACTTTTGGGAAGTAGGGTGGGATTTTTGTGTATTTTTTTTTTGTAATCAAACTTTAGTAGGAAGGGTTTGTGTTATAAAAGTACAGTTTTCTAGTTGTATACTTTTTGAATCATCAATGATGATCACTTCACTTGATCACTTGAATCCTGTTATTCATTGATTTGCTCGAGCAGGCGCCAGTAACATTTCCATTGGACCCTATCACGTGCCAATGTAGCCCAATGGCATCTGGTTGATTCAGGAATATGAAGAGCCTCAAACCGTTCCTTCAGGGTCTTGACAAGGAAGTCTGACCATCTTGTAGGTGGGCGGCCACATGATCTTTTGACATCCCGTGGGATCCAGTTGGTAATGGCTCTAGTCCAGCAGTTGTCTCCAAATCGCATTACATGTCCAGCCCATCTGATTTTCAATGCCTTGGCAATCGAAAGAAAGAGCTATCAACGATGATAGAATGGGGATTTTTGAGTGGATGTTTTTCTCAAGTGGCTCGCCACGGCCTCATTGGGGTGGCTCAACAAGAAACCCCAATAAGTTGTCTCTGATTTGAGTCTAGATGCTCCTGTGTTGATTTTGACTTCTGTCATGCAGTGACTGAAAATCTCATACCTCTAAATTCATATTGTCCTTCCCAATTCAAAATCAATTCTCCCAGGATTCTGCTCCCATAATGTTAGGGCTTTCATTGCTGTGCAATATTAGAGCATCTCTGATGAGGATCCGTATGCTCAAACCTCTCCACTGCCTGTGGATCTGTTGCAAATCCAGGTTCCCAGGCTCAGGGGAACCAGTACCATTCCCTCTGGGAAAACAGCAGGGGTGAGTTTGGCCCATTTCTATACAAGCCTGGCTTCCCGCACCCACCTTAATGTAAATGAACTCAATATTCATGGGCTTCAGCACCAAGTCTACAGCAAAACTGATCACAGAGGGTTTTGTGCCCCACCTGATGGGGTTTGGAACACGAAACTTGATTTCTCTTCAGCCTCAGTATTTCCGCATGTCTTTGGACATGCAGAACTACTTTACAATGTGCGCCAATAAGGCTTCCTCTCACCAAGTCAGAGTTACAGGGTTAAGCCTGCACCAACTGCACAAACAAGCAAACAAACAAACAAACAAACAAATAAATAAATAAGGTGAGGTTTTATCAAAAACTTCCATCCTCCCAACCTTTCGACCACAATTTGATGATTATTATTGATTATTTCACAGCCTTTCACTCATGCTCTGCCACTGCGGCCAGCCCTGATATACAGATAGGGCTGCAGTCCAGCTAAAATAAGACTCCATCTTGATAATGGACTGAGATGAGATCCTGTTATTTGATAAAGATAATTGATGTTTCACAGTGAATTGGAAAGCAGCTTCAAGTGCACCGTTATTTGAAGCTACCTTCTATCCACAAATATGGCAGCTGTTTATAAAAATAGAACAAAAGAAGTAAAATCAGACAGTGCGGCACGACTCTCCAGAGCCGCACTAGATACTGTCCTCTCCACGGTTGATCATTTTAAATTCTAGTGGGCAGAAATATCGGGAGGCACCGAGCTTCTTAGCTCTTTGGTTGCTGCTTAGTTTGTTAAAATCTTACATGATGTGGCTGTTACTGATCGCCTCTTTTCCCGACTTCATTGCTAAATTCTGTTTGGAGTGTATTGAATCACTGCCATGCATAAGCTGGGTAGCCTAGGTCAAAATACAGTTTCGTGTCACCGTTAGTTTCTTGAACATTTTACGTACTGCATGGAAACACAATTTAAATTATTGATCATAAATACCATGCCTCTAGCAAATACAATCGAAATCATCGGTGGGTGCAGGTAAGGTTTCTCCTCATTTATTATTAACCTATTTCTCCAGAAATGAAATGCATCGGACTGTATGGGCTCATCACGCCGCCTTCAGCCAGGCTGAAGTTGATTAAGGTATCATTCATCTTCTACGGTTCATCCGATTTCTTTTAGTCTTATCACCCTCGTAACCCCTAATTAAGCAATAAGGCTTGACAGGGAGTATGGTTATCATGAGATAATGACACCCCAAGTGTGTTGTGAGGCGCCGCTTTCAGCTGAGTGCATCTAAACCTCTCGGGGTGTGATTATCTCATGATAAACATGCCACGTGGATGCTCCTTGATAGCGTCATTACACGCACAAACTACTTGGAGCGGAGGAAACAGACATTTCCTTACCCAACTTCTCACTCAACACATTGTCGATGTTATAAAATTACTGGTTCAGGTCTCCAACTTATAAGCCAAAGTCTGAACCCGTAATCTTTTGTTTTATTGTTTAAATGATATCAGTTGACCTGTGAGTACATCTTTTGGGTGGGGGAATGGGAACAAACTACAGATTTAATTTCTCTAGAGGTCAAGTTTCCCTGGGAGAAAGCCCTCGCACAAAAGAAATGTGTATTTCTGTCATCACGTCACAGCAGTTGGTGGCCCCGGTCCAGTGAGCAGTGAAGGTCTGGGTGGTGGGCAACCTCGCAGGGCGTGCGAGGTACTTTCATACAAATGAAACTATTAAATAGTTGAGTGTTTTAGAGCATGTACAAATTGGATTTGGGGTTTGGAAAATTGGTCTTAGCCTATGATTTATTTTGGTGTGGCAGCCACTCCAAGCAGCGTTTGGGGCTTATTCCTGGCTCTTTGTGCTTTTAGATCAGTCCTGGCCGGGCTTGGGAAATCATCTGGGATTCTAGAGATCAAACCTGGACCAGCTGCATACCAGGGAAGGGCCGGCTGCATGCAGGCAAGGACAGTTGTACTGTCCTGTGCTCTCTTGCATTCTCTCTCCACTCTCTCCTCACCCTTTTTAGTTTAACCCTTTTAAACCCGTTTAACCTCTCTCTGCCGAGAGAGTGCGATGGCTTGATTTGTAGCCATTAGCTAGCTCAGATTCCTTGTGAATTGATATTTTTCAGAAGAAGAATATTGTAATTTTGTGATGTAGACTCTAATTGGATATTGAAAGGGGAAATGGGGCTATCCACATAGCTAGCTACCTCTAGGTCTAGGGGCTAGAGATACAGTACAGAGAGGAAGGCCATTAGTTACCTTACCTGGCTATCTCCAGGCTACGAGCTGGAGAGACATACAGAGAGGGAGGAAGTTATATACTTTACCTGGCTATCACCAGGTCTAGGGGCTGGAGAGACAGTATAGAGAGGGAGACAGTTAGCCCTACCTGGCTATCTGGAGAGCCAGTACATAGGGAAGGCTGTTAGTTACCTTACCTGGCTATCTCTAGGTCTAGGGGCTGGAGAGACAGTACAGAGAGGGAGGCAGTTAGTTACCCTACCTGGCTATCTCCAGGCTACTAGCTGGAGAGACAGTACAGAGAGGGAGGCAGTTATATACCTTACCTGGCTATCTCCAGGTCTAGGAGCTGGAGAGACAGTACAGAGAGGGAGACAGTTATATACCTTACCTGGCTATCTCCAGGTCTAGGAGCTGGAGAGACAGTACAGAGAGGGAGACAGTTAGTTATGTTACCTGGCTATCTGGAGAGCCAGTACATAGGGGAAGGCCGTTAGTTACCTTACCTGGCTATCTTTAGGTCTAGGGGCTGGAGAGACAGTATAGAGAGGGAGGCAGTTAGTTATCCTTACCTGGCTATCTGGAGAGCCAGTACAGAGAGGGCAGGCAGTATATACCTTACCTGGCTATCTCCAGGTCTAGGGGCTGGAGAGACAGTACAGAGAGAAAGGCAGTTGCCTTATCTGAGTGAGGCTGCTCTGGCAGCAGTGCCCATCTGAATCCCAGCACAGAGCCAGGAATGGCCCTGAGCACTGTTGGATGTGATCTCCAAGCCCAAAAAAGCAAAACATAATGTCCAGTAGCTCTGTATGACTGAAAAGGACAAGTAGTCCACCGTTTTTGATGATGCGTCTTCTCAGGAGATGTGTATCAATGTGTACTGTTGTAAAAAAAATTGATAATAATGAAAGGGGTAATGAAAATACTGTGGTATTTTGAATGTTTTCTTATGCATTTAAGTTCAGCTATGAATTTGAGCACAGCTATTCATTTATTCTGGTGAAGAAAATACTCTGGACCTGCGCTGTTTGACCAATACAGTAACCACTAGCCCTGTACAGCTAAGCTAATGGGGCTGAGGAAACTTTCATTTCATTCTAATTAATTTATATTTAAATAATTGCTGGAGGCTAATGGCTTATATTGTTAACAATTCTAAAGCAAAAGAAAGAAAATCCTTGCAAATCAGTTGTCTTGAACTACTTTGCAGAATTTTTTGAAATTCTTTCCTCTTGAAATGCTTGAAATAACTTAAGAGGGTATTTTCAAGTTATTCATTTATGGTCTTTGAATGTTCCAATAATGATCAAAAATTCTTTCTAGAAAAATCTAAAATTCTCGGTACAATTTTACTATTCACTACAGATCCCTTAGAAGTTTCAATTCAGTAATTATCTGGTGCTTATTGAAACGATTTATCTAGCTGTGAAATCAGTATAATCACACCCCAGGCAAAGTGTGAAATACTGTCTTAAGAAGAATTTCTGTCCACTGAAACTATTGGTGCTTTTGGTGTCTTAAACATACTTAAAAATCTGTAGCTTTGGGCCCGGAGCGATAGTCCAGCTGATAGGGCGGTTGCCTTGCACGCCCATGTCGGCCTAGGTTCAATCCCGGCATCCCATATGGTCCCCTGAGCAAAACGCCAGGAGTAATTCCTGAGTGCAGAGTCAGGAGAAACCCCTGAGCATCTCCGGTGTGACCCAAAAAAGCAAAAAACAAACAAAAAAAAAACAAAAAAACTAGCTTTTTTAAAAAAATTTTTGAGCCACACCAAGCAATGCTCAGGAGTTATTCCTGTCTCTGCACTTCAGGAATTACTCCTGGTAGTGCTCGGGGACCATATGGGATGCTGGGGACCAAATCTGGGTCAACCACATACAAGAACATCCTGCCTGCTTCACTATCACTCTGGTCCCATTTTGTTTTTCTTATGACAAGAAAATATAGTTTCTTAATAAGAATTATTGTGCCAGAACTTGCATTTGTTCTTCTAAGTGAAGCTTCCTGTTTCAAAAAATTCCCAAGTGTAATTTCAAATTTGCTGCTGTGTGGTGAGCTTCGCCTTCATCACATACTAGTCCTAGCCTACTCATTCTGCAGACAGCCCCTGGATTTTACATTGAAATACGTTCCAATCCCCTGTCTTTATGTCCCTGGCCTCAGCAAGAGCACACAGAAGTCTAGCAACGTAATGATTTTCCTTGAGTAGAAGATAAACCCTTCTTATAGCATAGACTGGACCTGATTTGTTTCCATATTATTTAAATTCTTAAAAAATAAAATTATAGCATAATTTTATGCTAAAATTAAAAAATAAATTATAGCATCTCACACAGAAATTGCAAGCCAAATTGCCATAAAAGACAGAGAGAGAGAGAGAGAGAGAGAGAGAGTTGAGAACAGACCCTGAACACTGTCAGCTGTGGCCCCATCGCTAACAAAAATGAACCCTATACTTATACCATGGGCCAAACAAAACCAGTTTGTGGACAACACTGAGCCTTCAGGCAGGCATGTAGATGGGGATAGATAGATGTGTAAGTATGGCAGGAGAAATAAAAAGGAATCTTTGTTCACTGTCAATATCTTATATGTCTATTAAAATGTATTCTTTGGGCCAGAGAGAAAGACCTCACCAACTGGGGCATGCGCCTTGCGTGCAGGGGGCTTGGTTATGGTCCCTGACATTACTCAGTTCTCCTGATTGCTGCTGGAGGCTTGGCGTGTTTATAGCGTCCCTGACGATTAAACTACGACCGAGTTCTCCAGGCGAGTTCTTGGCCAACCTGGGTTCGATCCCAGCCATAGCCCCTACACCAGTACTTCCAGCCAGGCATGCCCCCCACCCAAACAAAAAAAAAAATAAGTTAATAAATATTAAATAGCAGCAGTCCCTGAGCTGTAAAAACACACTTAATCATTAAAATGTAAAAGACAAAACCGAGGACCGAGTTCAGTTCTCGATAAAAGTCACTAGACGGGAGGGCATTTGCCTTGCGATGTTGGCCAACCTGGGTTCCGAAGAATACTCCCCATCACATTCACCATCTTGCTGTCCACGCTGAGCACCGCCAGACAGAGTAATTCCTGAGTATAGAGCCCAGTCAGTAACCCACTGAGCATTGCCAAAAGTAGTGACCCAAAAAGCAAAATAAATAAAGAAAGTAAATCGGAAGGAAATAAATAAAGATCAATACCCTGCTAAAGGTGATCTAGAAATCACATTGAGATCATTAAAGGATGGGTGTTGGAACACTGTAGATCTCTCAAAACTCAGAGGACCTTCAAGTTCAAGTAATTCTGGGACATTAAAAAAAAGTGCACATGTGATTTTTTAAAATGTTCAGACTGTGCTTTTCAAAGCATATTATTTATGCCATGTTATAGGTATGGTTTACGAGATTTTTTAACATTCTCCATTTCTTCTTCCAAATTGCCATATTAATCAATTAAAATTGAAGCCAGGAGGCCTGCTTAGTGTAAAGAAACCTCAGGCCCAGGCTGTTTAATTTTGTAAAGCACTCATAATGAAAAAAGAATAATTCAGCTAATCAGATGACAACTTCCTTTCTCCTTACCTATCTTGATTAAGGCTGGTCTTCTGCAGTCACTCCTTCAGCCAAAGAGTCTACTCCAGGCTAGACATGTGTCATAGCAAAATGCACTAATGTGACCACTTTAGACTTGGGAAGATGTGGCCACTCGCCTTTGTAGAACGCGGACAAGACTTCGCGACTCAGCCTTTTGCAGATTTCAAAGACTTATCTGTGGGAGGAAAGGAAGCATACCTTTATAAAAATAAAATTACCAATTGGAGAAGGCGCTTGCCTTGTGTGTGGCTAACATGAGTTTGATCCCTTGTACCCCCAAGCCCGCCATATTCCCTGAGTAGAGCCAGGAGAAAGCCTTGAGCATCACTGGCTGTGTCCCCAGTTATCTGTGTGGGATGGTTTCTAATAAGCACCAGCGTCAAGGCAACAAGGCATTGCATGGGGCCTGAGGACGCGGATTATTCTCAGACAAGTGAATTTCAGTTTGCTAATTGTATTTGTTTACTTCTATGGACTGTTTGAGTCACATCTAGTGGTTCTCAGGGATCTTTCTTGGTGATGCCAGGGCCAGCTGCATAGAAGACAAGTGCCATAACCTCTGTAATTCTCAGGCTTCTGCTCTGCTCTTTTTTTTTTTTTTTGCTTATTTTTAAATTAAGGTTTAAGGTTTGTTTTATATTTAAATAAAAAAAGAACAACACAGTTTCAAGAGTACAAATTAAGTTTGAGCATACTACTAAGTTAGCTCTGAAAAGATCTTAATGAGAAGTGTTAATCAAAAGATTTTGGTGAGCAGCATTTGGCAAAGTTCTAAGGAGACCTGGTTCAAGTGATAATGGGGGTAATTTGTTTAAGGCTGTTAAGGCAAAAATAGTCAGCTGAGACACGGTTGACCAGGATTATCTTTCTGTGACTTCTTAAAATCAGATTCATCCCCCAAATATTTCACTGACTCGGATTCAGGGAGAGGGAGAGCAAGAGAACCTGCGAATGTGCACCTGTGTGAATTTTCTGTCAAAAGAAATGTCCCACTCTGGGCATTGTTTGCACTTCACTACATAGATGGAGTGTTATAGTGGCCAGAATTCACATGTCCTTCACGTGGGTCCAAGACACAAACCAGCTGTCCGTAGTGACCTCATATTTAGTAAAATTATTTATCTCCCAAACTCAGATCTATTGCTGAGAATTGGGTAAATGTTGTATTTATTTTTACATAATTGAAAAATAGATGTCATGAAATAGAGTAAAGAGGTTGAATGAGGGGAGACATTTCGTAGACCAAGACTCTGACTTCGTTAAAAGAAAAGTAGGACAGCCTCCCGAGCTATTTGGGAAACACTTGGAATGTTTCAATATACATCGGTGAGCTTAAGGAAGATGATATCAGTAGCAAGAATTTGGAATTCAGAAAAGAAAACATCCTTTTTTCGCTTCAGTTCTGCCCAATACATAACTCTTATCAAAGAACAATTTGGCAGATGGATGCCCAGGTTGACATAGTAATCAATTTAATTTTTTCTTTTATTTTCTTTTGGAATGATGCCATTGGCTATAATGAGATGGGGCTGCCTGGAAAAATAGCGAACTTGCTGACCACTCCTTGAAGCCACATACTGTGATTTTAAATTTTTATTATCGTAAAAAGTGTGACGTCGTGTCTAGGGGAAAGGCTCTTAAAAAAATTGAATTTGTATCAAAAGAAATGCAGAAATGTATCTCGTTTGCCTCTGTCTCCCTGGATGGGCCTTTTCAGCTTTTAACTCTGTAAATGCTCCATTTAAGTACGTTGGCAAAGCACTTTGGTTGAGGCTGTCAGAGGGAGCATCTGTCTAGGGAAGATGGGGGAATGTGGGTGGGGGCGGGCTTCTGTTCACACTAGTTTATAGGAAACACTCCCCAGGAATGGCGCCTTCCTGTAAAGTGATCAGTCATCTCCCAGGATAGTCTCCAGGTTACTGGATACGTATTTGTCAGGGATCAGGCAGATAAATCGCTGTCAGTCAGTTGTATGGCAGTTGCTTAGGGAGATGGAAGTCTTTCTTACCAGTGTCCCCATTTCACAGTTTTGTGCTTTGGAAGATCGCTTTCCCAGTTGCTCTGGGTGCTGTGGAAGTTGCTGAAAATCCTTGGAAACTTCGGACTCTGCCGTGCTTACAGCACTTCTGTGGTCCTTGGTGTACTCTTCTCTTCTCTTCTCTTTCTTTCTCTCTCTTCTCTCTTCCTCTCTCTCCTCTCTCTCTTCTCTTCTCTTCTCTTCTCTTCTCTTTTCTCTTCTCTTCTACTTTTCTCTTTTCTTTTCCTTTCTCTTCCTTTCTCTTTTCTTTTTTTTCTTTCTATTCCATTCCTTTTCTTTTTCTCTCTTTTTAAATGAACCTGCCCATTTTTGACCGCTAAATGTAGCCTTACATCTTTGTAACAGGACCGTTAGCTGTCCAAGGACTTTTTCACCCCTCCATGTGTTTTCTTTCCTAGGCTTATCCCTGAATAATTTAAGTGTAAGCTCTCATGACACCAGCACTGTTTGCCTTTGCAGGAGTATAATTTAACAGGCTTGGTTGTTTCCAAAGAACGGTCAGCGAGGTTTTCCAGCATCCTGTGGTGGTTAAACTGTTCATAGACCTTTCTCCACGGTGACCATTGAGACGGAACATCACGTGCATGCAGGTGTAGCACATGTGGAACTTAGAAATTAAAACACTTCGGGATTGAAGACTTCGAGATGATAAGAGGGATTTTAACCAAACTGCCATATGCTAGACAGACTAAACTTCTAGAAGGCAGCTGGTAATTTATTCATTCAACAGATATTTTGAGAAATAATGAAGCCTACTTAGAAAAGTTCTCAGGGTACTGTTAGAATTTGAAATCACTAGAACAATTTAGATTTTTTTTAGCTGCTTATCAAATATTTGTTCTGTTGAAATAATTTAAAATATGAGACAAAAGCAATTTCTTTTTTAAATTCAAACTTGTAGATATGCTGAGGCTGGCCTGAAGCCAAGTATCTTAATAGATCTTGTCTTGTATCACTTGTCTTCCCGTTGTTCATCGATTTGCTCGGGCGGGCACCAGTAACCTCTCCATACGTCCTGTCACATGCTGGTGTAGCCCAAGGGCAATCTAAATAGATATAAACAATATATTGACTATATATGTGTATATATTTATATACATACATATTTATTTACATATATAATATATACATGTATTATATATTTATATACACATATATAGCCTATATATATCACTTGTATCATTTGTCTTCCTGTTGTTCATTGATTTGCTTAAGCGGGCGCCAGTAACGTCTCCATTCATGCCTGTCAAGTGCTGGTATAGCCCAAGGGCATCTGCTCACTCCAGGAACATGAAGAGCCTCAAGCCATTCGTTCAGGTCATGGGAATAAGGTCTATTATTGTTACTGCTTTTGGCATATCGAATACAACACAGGTAGCTTGCCAGGCTCTGTACATAGATAGACAGACAGACAGACATATATTTACATATCTATATAGTTCACTTGATCACTTGACATCCTGTTATTCATCGATTTGCTTGAGCGGGCACCAGTAACATTTCCATTTGACCCTATCACGTGCCAGTGTAGCCCAGTGGCATCTGGTTGCTTCAGGAATACGAAGAGCCTCAGGCTGTTCCTTCAGGGTCTTGACGAAGAAGTCTGACCATCTTGTAGGTGGGTGGCCACGTGATCTTTTGACATCCCGTGGGATCCAGTCGGTAACGGCTCTAGTCCAGCGGTCCTCTCCAAATTGCATTACATGTCCAGCCCATCTGATTTTCGATGCCTTGGCAAGCGAGACAGCGTCCCTGACTCTGGAACAGCGATGGAGGCCAGAGCCCAGATTCCTTCTCTCACTTGAGTGAGGTGTGATATTCCAAGCATAGCTCTTTCAATTTCTCTTTGGGAGACCCAAAATATATATATCTATATATACTTATACGATATATATTTATTTATATATATATATTATATATAGATATATAGATAATAGAATATAGATATAGATATGATTGATATAGTATAGATATAGATATGGATATGGATATGGATATGGATATAGATATAGATAAATACAGGCTCTGTATATATCTGTGTCTGTATATATCTGTATCTAAATCCCAGGATGGATTTAGATATATACAGAGCCTGTATATATCTATATCTATCTATCTATATCTATATCTATATCTATATCTATATCTATATCTATATCTATATCTTGCCAGACTCTCTATAGAGACTATATACCCAGTATACGCGATATAAAGGCTGTCACTAGCATGATGAGTACCTGTGCATAAGATTTAGGATACAGAGTAAGTTATGGGAAAGAGGAAAACGGAAGAAGCCTGCTGAGATAAAACCTGACTGTTTGCTTCCACAGAAATACACAATTTACTCAAATTTGGAAGTTGGGTGCCTCTTCATAATGGCTATTCCCTGTCAAAATCAAGTTAACTTGTGGTTTTTCTTTTTAAGATATGTTTAAATGATCATTGGTGTGTAGCATTTATCTATTTGATAGGAGAATCTGATAACCAAGAAATACATCCTAACTGGAACTACCTCTACCAACACTAAAGTATATTTCAAGTATAATTCTGTCTACAGTAGGGACCACTGGGATTGCATGAAATTACGGATTTCTTCCAAAGCCGTGTCCATAACTGCCTGTTGCTAAATCATTCCTGATTCCTCCTTAACTCGCAGACTTGCTCTAATTCCACACCTACCTCCAAGCCATTCACCTCAAACTCCTGAAATGTAACCTTTGATTGCAGAAGTGTCCCAGTTATTTCATTGCAGAGTTCAAAAGAACTTCCAGCATCCAATTTCTGAAGTCCACAACCCTTACTTTCATTCATACCACATTCCTGGGCTCCATTACGCGTCCCAGGATGGATTTAGGCAGGATGCAGCACCCAGCTGAGGATTCCTTGCCCAGAGCATTTTCATGGAGCTCCAACCTGATGGTCCCAGCAAAGGATGCTTTGTCCAATAAACCAGCCAGAGATGAGGATCCACAGATCAGGTAGTTGGAAATCAATGCACCAGTGACCGCTGTATTTACCACACCAGTGGCATAATTCACCCACACATGGTAGGTGGGTCACCTGCTGTTCCAAAGGTTTAATGATTTCTAATCAGAGACCGGAACAAGACATTGGGACGCCTGACAGAGGAGCTGGAATTTCAGCACATCCCACTTTGTAAAGGGAATCCAGACAGATCTAATAAGCTATGATCCTCTCCACGGTCATAATCCAGCCGTGTATTAAATATTCTCCTCTGTGCACATTGATTGAAAATCTGTTTCTGTCCAAGGCTGCACACTGCCCAAAGTCTGACCACCTCTTCTTTTGTTTAGGTGACTCCCGGAAAAGGACAATTTGCTTTCTTTTTGTGTGTATGCCTAAGAAGAAGTAGGGCTTCTCCTCCTAGGTTTTGGTCTAGCATGCCAGAAGTGACCACTGTGTAGTTCACAAGTTACTGAAAACAACAAACTTAAATTTTCAGAAAGGAAGTTCAAAGGCTATTATGATAAAATTGACCAGAGAAATTGTGTTCCTTACTTTGGAGCTGTAAAAAGATTTAAGTAGCTTTGACAAATAAATGCAATTAAGAATATACTTGCTAGGATAAAAATGAAATGAAGCTACTTGACAGATATGGGAATTGTGTCAAGTAGATGAGGCCATGTGAAAAATGTGGGTTGTATTTTTTTCTCCAATTTTGAAATGGTTGGTATAATAGGGAAGAGACTCTCCTGGGAAATTAATTAGAAATGTCCAGAAATATTCAAAAGAGGACAAGGGAAATAACCTTCTCTCTTCTTTTCACTTCGTCCACCAGTGCAAAATGGGGCTTAAATTCCAGGCCTTCTACGAGCAGCAAGACATTGTATGGGCATAATCTTTCATTCTTTTTTGGCCTTCATGGTCATAAAACTTTTCCATTAAATTTTTTTTAGAATTCTTTACTATTTCACTTGAGGGGTAGAAATGAGCATGTTGAAGTGTTATAAAAATTGCCAGCAAGTAGCCCAAGAAAAAGGGACTAAACCTTTGCCACACGTAATGCAGAAGGAATCACATTTCCAACCTAGAAGCCATGTTGCATGAAATTCATTGTTAGTGAATGTCCTGGTATGTAAATCCTTAATTGCCTGCGCATTAAATTCTGACTTGCATGAGACCTTTTTAAAAATCATATTTGAAACAAACCTGGGTTAAACAATGAGTTGTTCCGAGGAGAGGAAGCAATTACTTTTCAGAAACAACATGTATCCTTCTCCATGGTCTCTGGCAGAGTGTTTTCAAGTATGATTTGATCAATAACCTCACAGTAGTGGCAGATATAGAAAAAAAAATAAATGTTTATCACACTTGTAAACATCTGAGGTAAAACTGAAAGAATTTGCTGAAAAGGCAACATCCGTTCTCAAATTTCCCCATGGATCAGATGCAGGGGCCCGTGAAGGTGAGGTATGGAGACGTGGGGAAGGGTTTACCATTACATTTGTAATAATGACTGAAACTGGAAGTAGAACTGACAATGCCTGTTTATCCTAAATATCTGACAAAAGCGAAATGTCCAAAGAGTGTTTCATTTTCTTGTCAATAGGTAACACTCACCTTGGACAGCCAAAGGGAGCTAGGGAAAAGTTGTTTTAGTTTCATTCTTTTAAAAACAAACAATAAGGGCCGGAGTGGGTAGGGCGCTTGCCTTGCATGCGGCTGACCTGGGTTCCATCCCCAGCATCCTATAAGGCTCCCGGGCCCGCTAGGAATGACCCCTGAGCATAAAGCCAGGAGTAAGTCCTGAGCACCTCTGGGTGTGACCCAACAACAAACGAAAATAAAAACAAACAATAATTTGCACTCTAACAACCATTCCTCTTGGAAGAGAAAAAAGGACAACTGGGTTATATTTTTGGCATTTGAACTGGTCCCTAGATTCCGTCTCTTTCAGAAGACAGACATTGCTTAGATTACACACAGATTAATATTATTAATAATTATAAGATATTAAATACCTGCACACAGAGCCAGGGGAGGCCGTCAGTCCTGCAGTCTGTTCTAATGAGATGATAAATGTGCGTATGTAAAGTGAAAGGATTTTCCTCCTGATCCTGGTCTCCAGGAGGCCACTTTTGCTCATGCTAGGTCTATACAAGAAGGACCTAAGAGAGGGGAGAGAGTCCTTATGGAGACGCTTCCTTTATATCTGCGGGTACAGGAGTGAAAGCGGAGGACACAGCAGTGCATTAGGGCCTCCTGAGTCTCCTCAGACCCGGGCTAGCAGGTACTAAGGTCCCACGAAGGTGTCTCCCAAGAACAGGTGTCTCCCTCCTGCTCTCTCTCTCGTTCTCTCATTCTCTAGCTCGTTCACTCATGTTCTCTCACTCTCTTGCTTACTCTCACTCTCTCGCTTTTGCTTATTCTCGCTCTCATTCTCTCGTTCTCTCGCTATCTCTCTTGCTTTCTTGTTCTCTCTTGCTCTCTCTATCTAGCTCATTGACTCTCATGCTCTCACTCTCACTCGCTCTCTCTCACTCTCACTCGCTAACGGTCTCACTCTTGCTCTCTTTTGTTCTCTTGCTCTGGTTCTCTTTCACTCTCACTTTTCGCTCTCTTTTTATTCTCTCTCGCTCTGGGTCTTGCTTTGAGAGCTGATGGCCCCATGTTTCGGCATGAGAGACCTGAGTGTTCAGGGCTTCGTGTGCCTCCACCCCGTTGCCTGGTAGAGGCTGGGCCCAAGCTGTGTGTGCTCTGGAACTCTCACAGGCCTCAGAGGGCGAAGGTCAAGTACCGCCTTCTCTCGACACATGTATTTGACACGGCAGTTGTAAGCATAATGCAGGTTTTTTTTATGGGCTCTATTCTGCCAGGTCAGGGTAGACTCTTAAAACCAGAGGAAGGGGCATACTTCACGTGGGGCAGAACCGTCTGCAGGGAATGAGCTATGTTGCCCTGTGCACGGGAAACCATGTGACCGCAGTGGCTTTGAATTAATCTTTCCATTTCCAGACCTCTCCACTGTGCAGTTGGCTCCTGAGACTCCTCACGCGGGAATTCTGGGGCGGCACCGGGGAGGTCCATTCCCAATGACTGTGACTCCTCACGCGGGAATTCTGGGGCGGCACCGGGGAGGTCCATTCCCAATGACTGTGACTCCTCACGCGGGAATTCTGGGGCGGCACCGGGAGGTCCATTCCCAATGACTGTGACTCCTCACGGGGAATTCTGGGCGGCACCGGGAGGTCCATTCCCAATGACTGTGACTCCTCAGCGGGAATTCTGGGGCGGCACCGGGAGGTCCATTCCCAAGACGTGACCCTCACGCGGGAATTCTGGGCGGCACCGGGGAGGTCCATTCCCAATGACTGTGACTCCTCACGCGGGAATTCTGGGGCGGCACGGGAGGTCCATTCCCAATGACTGTGACTCCTCACGTGGGGAATTCTGGGCGGCACGGGAGGTCCATTCCCAATGACTGTGACTCCTCACGGGGAATTCTGGGGCGGCACCGGGAGGTCCATTCCCAAGACTGTGACTCCTCACGTGGGAATTCTGGGCGGCACCGGGAGGTCCATTCCCAATGACTGTGACCTCACGTGGGGAATTCTGGGGCGGCACCGGGGAGGTCCATTCCCAATGACTGTGACTCCTCACGCGGGAATTCTGGGGCGGCACCGGGGAGGTCCATTCCCAATGACTGTGACTCCTCACGTGGGGAATTCTGGGGCGGCACCGGGAGGTCCATTCCCAATAACTGTGACTCCTCACGGGGAAATCTGGGGCGGCACCGGGAGGTCCATTCCCAATGACTGGACTCCCACGCGGGAATTCTGGGCGGCACCGGGGAGGTCCATTCCCAATGACTGTGACTCCTCACGCGGGGAATTCTGGGGGCGGCACCGGGAGGTCCATTCCCAATGACTGTGACTCCTCACGTGGGGAATTCTGGGGCGGCACCGGGAGGTCCATTCCCAATGACTGTGACTCCTCACGCGGGGAATTCTGGGGCGGCACCGGGAGGTCCATTCCCAATGACTGTGACTCCTCACGCGGGGAATTCTGGGGCGGCACCGGGAGGTCCATTCCCAATGACTGTGACTCCCTCACGGGGAATTCTGGGGCGGCACCGGGAGGTCCATTCCCAATGACTGTGACCCTCACGGGGGAATTCTGGGGCGGCACCGGGAGGTCCATTCCCAAGACTGTGACTCCTCACGGGGAATTCTGGGGCGGCACCGGGAGGTCCATTCCCAATGACTGTGACTCCTCCGTGGGGAATTGGGGCGGCACCGGGAGGTCCATTCCCAACTGTGACTCCTCACGGGGGAATTCTGGGGCGACACCGTGGAGGTCCATTCCCAAGACTGTGACTCCTCACGTGGGGAATTCTGGGGCGGCACCGGGGAGGTCCATTCCCAATGACTGTGACTCCTCACGTGGGGAATTCTGGGGCGGCACCGGGAGGTCCATTCCCAATGACAGTAGTTGAAAATATTTGTCAAGTGTCGTCAGTCAGAGCTTTTCACCCCACAATAAAGTTTACCATGTCGTACACAGAAAAGTACTTTTTACCCTAAACAATAGTGCTTTTTGTGGATTTAAAAGTGATTTAAATGACTTTATATAAAAGAAATAAATGAGTATATTCTACTTATTGATAGAGAAATAGATTCAAAAAATTATAAATATTGACTCTTTGGTGTCTTATTCTTTATTGTCCAAAATTCTTGCTAATATAGCACTTACTCACTAAGGAAAATATACTTTGGCATGGTATTCTATCTAATTAGCTGGTATGGATAATGTGTCATACAGAAGATATAATAATTTGTCCCACAATTCAAGTATCTGGTGGTGACTTCTTCCTAAAGTTATAAAAAGAGTCATAGTCTTGTATTAGAAAACTCAGCATGAGGGACTAGAGATATGGTACAGGAGTTCATATGGCAGATCCCCGTTCAGTCCTCCACGCAGCACGTGGTCCCCGAGCACCATCACGAGTCCTCCATGAGTCCAGAGACAGGAGTAAGTCCTGAGCACTTCTGGGAGGGAGGGAGAGAGGAGGAAGAAAGGGAGGGAGGGGGGAGGGAGGGGAGGGAGGGAGGGAGGGAGGAGGAGAGGAAGGAAGGAGAAGGAAGGAAGGAAGGAAGGAAGGAGGGAACAAGGGAGCGAGGAAGGAAGGAAGGAAGGAAGGAAGGAAGGAAGGAAGGAAGGAAGGAGGGAGGGAGGGAATGAGGGAGCGAGGGAGGGGGAAGGAAGGAAGGAGGAGGAAGGAAGGAAGGAAAGAGTGAGGGAGGGGGGAAGGAAGGAAGGAGGAGGAAGGAAGGAAGGAAGGAAGAGGGAACAAGGGAGGGAGGGAGGAAGGAAGGAAGGAAGGAAGGAATGAGGGAGGGAGGAAGGAAGGAGGAGGAAGGGAGGGAGGAAGGAAGGAACGAGGGAGGGAGGGAGGAAGGAGGGAGGGAGGAAGGAAGGAAGGAGGAAGGGAGGGAAGGAGGGAGGAAGGAAGGAACGAACGAACGGAGGGAGGGAGGAAGGAAGGAGGAGGAAGGGAGGGAGGAAGGAGGGAGGGAGGGGAAGGAGGGAGGAAGGGAAGGAACGAACGAGGGAGGGAGGAAGGAGGAGGAAGGGAGGGAGGAAGGAGGGAGGGGAGGGAGGGAGGGGAGGGAGGGAGGAAGGAAGGAAGGAAAGAAGGAAGGAAGGAAGGAAGGAAGGAAGGAAGGAAGGAAGGAAGGAAGGAAGGAAGGAAGGAAGGAAGGAGTGAGTTAAGGATGAAAAATTTGACAAAGGGTGACAGTGAAATCAATCTTGACTGTCCAGCTGTTTAGTTTGAGGCGAGACTTAGGACAAACAGTAGCAGGGTTATAAATCTGTCGCCTCCCATTTTGGCTCTGTTGCTCCCATTTTGGGATTACACCTGGAGAAACTTGGTGAAGAATTTTGAAAAATAATTTTGCATAACAGAAATAAGAAACCAAGTTTATTGTCTAGGTGAAGATATCAGAGATAAACATACTTTAGGGAAAAAGCGAAGCTTAGGAAGTAGCCTGTATGAAATGGAAATGGTGAATTATTTCTTAACCTTAGTTAGAAAGAGTAATCCCCACAGGATGCTCTGAAGGCAAATGTCCTGAGAGCACTAAAATGATGGGGAAAGCTGGGGCGGCTGTTTTACCCCTTCTCTGTGAGATTCGTCTCTGGTTTAGTATGGGGCATCGGGGACCAAAGGGGTTCAAAAAAGGAAAAAACTTGTACATAAATACATAGACCAGGAAAAAAAATAAGATCTTCGGAATAAAGGTCTTCTTTTGTGTTGACAGTCAAGAAGTAAACACGCTATGATAAAGAAAAAATCAGAGAGTAAACCAAGACTATTAGGAGAATTGTGTCTTCTTCCATATCATCTCACACAGTAAATTCAGAAACGCAGAGGAGTAGAGGGGAAGATGCAAGACCGCTCCCTGACTAGGAGCCACATGTAGGATTTCAAAGACTTTCCAAGCCAACGACCTCCTGCCTGGCCTTAGGAGTTTCAGAGGCTTGGGACAGTGGTCACCTCAGGCTTCTCCATCTGCCCTTGGCAAAATCCCCCACTGTGGTCCCCCCCGGTGGAATTTTCTGTGGCAAATGCCTAAACTCTGGACCCAGAATAGAACCACACCTGGATTGCCATCCTGGTTTCCTGTGGCTGGGACGGATGTGACAGGAAGAACGGACTGTATCCAGCACGTGTGAACTCCTGTGTTTGTAGATAGAGCATGGGAACATTTAGGGAAAGTGCCAGAAGCCAAAATCCTGACAGTATAATCCTTTCAAACTGGAGTTTTAAAGAGATTGATTAGTACTTGTATTTAATTAACTAGAATCACATTCCTATTTTTAAAAGCCTGTCATAAACCAGAATTTATTCAGTGATTAGGCGAGGGGAGGCCCTAATGAATAGTGGCCGGCTCGCTTCCTATCTGGCTTTACTCCTCTATTTATTAGCTTTATGAGAAGTTGGGCGCTAAGGACACATTTTGATTTTTCTTTTTTTCTTCCATCAGTGAATTCCTTCCCCCCCCCACCCCCATGCCTCTCTGTTAGGGGTTATTTTATCTAGATGTACCCAGTTGGATGGACAGATTGGTGGCTTCTTTTTTTTGTCTAATAAGCCTGAATCATTTTCCTTTTTAATAGTTTTATCTTCTTCCTCTGGGGATGAATATTAGTGTTTTGGAAAATTGGTAAACTGGGCGTCTGCTCCCTGGTGGCATTGCTCTTTTCGAGCTCTCACGGGCTCCAGGGAAGGGGGTAGGTGGTTTGTTACAATATTTATAAGTGATTCTTATTCTGGAAAAGGTGCAAAGTGTCCTTATGTGTCGGCTAGCTGGTCAGTTCCGGTACTGTGCCATTTACCAAACGGAAACCTGATGTCTGGTGTCCATCTGGAATATGTTCATATGGACATTCATAGATTCTAGAATTTTTTAAAACACTCTCTTGTGTCATTTTGTATTAAACAGAAAGATTTGTGTACGTTCAGCTTAGGGGTTTCCGGAAGTTTAGAATTATTTGGCCCAGCAATCTCGAATCAATAATCAGCATTATAAATTGAGCCAAAATGCACAGTTTGTATTAAAAAAGGAAAATAAGTGTCACTGTGGTCGGTGCGCATCGAGGCGAGAGTGGTGAAGACAGACTCAAGGAAGAAATCACTTTTGGTGGATTTACAGGAAAGGTCTTCTTCCTGAGCTGTAGTAAGTGTCCCTGGGGGAAATTGTGGCCGAACTCTCTATTGAGCCCCCATGGAAACTAGCAAATGCATCCCAGGGAACAGGCGAGCCTCCGAGGGCTCCAAGTAATTAGCCTTTTGCACATCCTTTTCCCAGGGCTTCTAGGCCATGGCGTCAATAGCTTCAGCTGTTACACAGTTCACCCTAGACAAGTCTGTCTGGTTTTCTGGCTTTCCATCCTTGTAGCTGGTTTTGTGGGGTTTGGTTTACATGTACTTGCACCCCTCATAGTGCAGGTTCGGTGTGTTTAGGCTTGTCACCTCACTGCTGTCCTGTTCCACGCACGGGCTTCTCTGCACTCCTTCCCTTCCTCCCGGCCTCCCCTTCTTCCTCTGTCCCGGATCTTCTGAAATTCTGCCTGTGGACAGTTTCATTAAGTTGCATGGCATTTTCGTACCTGAGTTAGTTAACTTACCGTCGTTGCTTGCGTTTGCTCACCTCATAGCATTTTCTGTGTGACTCAAACTTCCTGATGCCACACCCAAAGCCGAACCCTTCCCAGAAAACGGGGCTTCTGTGTGGAAGCAGAAATCCTGTAGCCCGTTCAATAAAGGGAAACCCCCCAGCACCCTGTGATGGCTCTGTAGGAGGCAAGTCACTGTTCCTGCAGTTGGTTTTCTAGACTTCGTTGTTATTCGTGGGGTTTTCCTTCCCTCTCTCTTCCCTCTATACTGCTTGCTAGTATCTGTGTGTGTGTGTGTGTGTGTGTGTGTTTTAATTAAAAAGGAAAAATTGCTTTGGCTTTCTGCATTTTGTGATAATTTCACTTCTCTTGTAATAATATGCTCTGCCCCAAGGTGTCTCTGACCATGACTGGAAACCAGTGGGTCAGAAAATCCTCATATGAAAAAAAATAAATTGAACGCAGCTTAAACCTTTATGTGACTGTACTCTAATTTTCTTTACAGCTATGAATGTATCTCTAGGACAAGAAAGTGAGCTAACGAATAAATCTTCTATTCACTGCCCAGGAAAAAAATGTGAACTGTGTGTTGATATCATAAAAACACGGCAGGAATTAGTTAACTCTGAGAGTCACAGTGGAGCTGAACAAAATTTTTATTATATCTTTTCTTTAGTTATTTTGGGGCCATAGCTGGTCATTTCAGGGGTTACTCGTGACTCTACTCAGGGATCACTCCTGGTGGTGCTCAGGGGACCATATGGGGTGCTGGGGTCAAACCTGGGTCAGCTGTGTGCCAGACAAGTGCCTTACCTGCAGGGCTCTCTGCAGCCCCATGAATACTTTTTTTTAAAGTACCCAAGAACAAGTTCTCCAGTGTATCTTTTGTTTGTTTTTGCTCTTTTGGGTACACCCAGCCCTTCTCAGAAGTTACTCCCTGTCTCTGCATCAGGAATTACTCTAGCGGTGCTCAGGGGATCATATGGGATGTCAGTGATCAAACGCGGGCCGGCAGCATGCAAGGCAAACACCCAACCTGCTGGACTATCCCTCCGGCCCCATCCAGTGTGTTTTTACGTTGTTTATCTGCACCCTGCACGCATCGTCATTTCCTTAGAAAACTAAGTGGGGCGGGGCCTCTGAGTTGCTGTCTCCTGTGTTGCTGAAACATGGCTTTCCACGGCCGAGCAGGGTGACACCGTGAGATCGCTTGTTGGCCGTCACCTTCCTTGATGGCATCGCCCCTCTTACAAACATGTGTCATATGTCCTGAAACAGTCGAGTGGCTGCAGCTGTAGCTCATTTTTTCTGGATTAAGTTTGGTCAAGACATAAGCAGCCCCATTTTCTAGTTTTCTTTTGCCCAGGAAGTAAAAGCAAATTGTAATGAGGGAATCGCAGTGGGAGAGCCTCCTAACAGATGAGAGGCAAATATTGACTGGCAGCCAGCATGCCATTTCAGTGATAAATGTCTTTTTATACACTGCTGTTCAAGGTCATTTACTGTGGTCCTTGAGTGCGCAGCCATCAGAAACCACCCACTTCACATTCTAAACAGTCCTGAGGACCGGGGCAGAGAGGCCTGCCTTAAAAACACAGGCTCAGCCCCCCATGAGCCAGCACGCAGATAGAGATCTTTAGCATGTGTGACTGCGTGGTCTTCCTGCTACTGAAAGTTGGCTAGAAGTCAAAAGAAATGTAAATTTCTAAGACAGTGTGAGGCATCTTTTGTGTAGCAGTGGCAGAAGCCAGTTTGTGGCTGCTGAACCTCCATTATTAGCCCTTCTTTCTTGTTGTTGTCTCAGTTTTCAAAAAGTATAAAGACCTTAGCAAAGAATTCCCAAACTCGTTTCATTTGAAAACTTCTAACCGATATTTCCAATTGGTTTTAAATTAAAAATGCTGAGAAGGGCATTTTGCTTTTTGACTATAACGCCAAAGTAAATATGATGACTTAAAAGAAAAACACAGAGGCCAGAGCGACAGTACAGCAGGTAGGGCATTTGCTTTGCACGTAGCCAACCCAGGTTTCATCCCAGATGGACCCCAAGTACTGCCAGGAGTAATCCCTGAGTGCAGAGCCAGAAGTGACCCTGAGCATCGCGAGGTATGATCCAAAGAGCCAACACACACACACACACACACACACACACACACACACACTACACTTTAATATGTACTGTGTAGTGATGTGTAGTGACTTGGTAAGAAAATGAGTAAGCCCTGAGTCAGACAAAGCCCTGACCCCTGGGTGTGGGCCCCAAACAAACAAACTGAAAGCAGAGTACCCCAGCTCTAGGGTACCCCAGCTCTAGGGCCTCTTTCTGGTTGTCTGCTCACTCCCAAGACCGGAGCCAACTGCATGTGTGAGCAGGAAAGGGCCAGATAGCCTGTGGCAGGTCATGGATGCAGCAGTGAAGAGGGAGGGACACGAGAGAATTCTCACTCCTTATCTCTATACAGTTAGTGGGCACGAATTCGAAGAACAGGAAGTTCTCGTAATACTGATCTTCATAATCTCCTAGATAACGCTTGCCTTACTGTCAGCCCAGATTTCGAACTCTTTCACGGGCAAAACAGGCCACATGAACCAGGCTCTTCATGAAATCATGAACTTTCCAGAGATCCAGAAATGGTATTTTCCGTTCATTTTTTTTAAGTCAAATCCCAACTGTGAAGATTTACAATGGTTTTAAGGATCACACAATAGGACTCTTTAAGGCATATGGGTTGCTTGCTTTGGAGTTTAAGTTCCTTGTAAAAGCAGTTAAAAACTGACATCTGAGGGGCTGGAGTGATAGTACAGTGGGTAGGCGCGTTCGTGCATGGAGCCTATCCAGGTACCATCTCTGGCTTCCCATGTGATCCCCTGAGCTCATTAGGAGTGATCCCTGGGCGAAAAACCAGAAATAAATCTTGAGCACTCCCGGATGTAGCCCCCAAAACAAAACAAAACAAAATAGAAAAAAACCCTCTGACACCTGGAATGCCAAAAGTTAAACTTGATAAGTGCAAATGGATTATTATGCCATAGCAGGAGAGCTCAGTGTGCAAGGTCGGGTCCAGACATTAATCTCAACTGTTAAATGAAGCCACATCATTAAACGGTTACAGTATTATAAACAATGTGTCTTCAGTTGTAGTATTCACGTTTTAAACTGGGATCAGGATTGATCTCACAAAGACCCTCAAGTATACCATGGGGTCTGGCCCCATTCTATGACAGGACGGACAAGCTCTTCTGTATGAGTAGTGTGGCCCCAGGTGATGGTGTAAATCCGACATGGCCTTGGGCAGAGCAAAGTCTTCCCAGTCTTGTTTTAAAAAGAACTTGCCCTAAAAGCACAGGCTTCTTATTGTTTCTCCAGAACAACAAAACAGTGAGGCTTTATCGTTTCCAAGGTTCAACTAAATGAACTAAATATGCATCTAGTGATATTTGTAATGTTTTTTAAGTAGAAGCCAGTTTGCGGGGAGGGTGTGCCCTGACTGTGTAAGAATAGTTCTAAAATGATCTGCCTGTGGTGACTTTCAAGTCACTTTCAAGACTTTCAGATTTCAAGACTTTCAATTATTTATTTATTTATTTATTTATTCATTTATTTATTTATTTATTTTGCTTTTTTTTTTGGGGGTCACACCCAGCAATGCTCAGGTGTTACTCCTGACTCTTTGATCAGGAATTACTCCTGGCGGTACTCAGGGGACCATATGGGATGCCAGGGATCGAACCCGGGCGGCTGCGTGCAAGGCAAACGCCCTACCCTCTGTGCTGTCACTCCAGCCCAAGACTTTTAAATTTATAGAAACATTTGCTAAGCAAATCTAAGCAAATGCTCCTAAAAATTTACATAATAAGTATATAAAATAGTGCAGTGGAATAGTACTGTTCAATTTGGCAGAGAAAACAATTTTAGACAATTGTGTTAATGCTTGTGGCTTTGTACAAGATATTTTGTTTGTTTGGTTTTGGCTTTTTGCGTCACACCCAGCAATGCTCAGGGCTGATTCTCGGTGCTGCACTCAGGAATTATTCCTGGCCGTGCTCGGGTCCCATATGGGATCTGGGGACCGCCCGGTTGGCCGTGTGGAAGGCAAAGGCCCTACCCACTGTGCTGTTGCTCCGGCTCCTGTACAAGATTTACTGCACCTCCGCCGCCCGCATCCCAGGTGTCCAAGAGCCTGCACCCAGTCCTTGTGTTCCTGTCGAGGACCCCTCTGCTCCCCCTTCAGGAGCTCCCTGCACTGCTCAGTAGTCACAGCTTTGTAATCTGAAGCCTCACTTGTCATTGTTTAGGACAGCCAGGAATAGGAATTTTTATTCCAAATTAGAAAATGTTTCTTGTCACTTGTCACTTGTCTTCCTGTTGCTCTTCGATTTGCTCGAGCAGGCGCCAGTAACGTCCCCATTCATTGGGAATGAGGTCCTTTATTGTTACTGTTTTTGGCAAATCAAATATACCACAGGTAGCTTGCCGGGCTCTGCCCTGGCTCTGGGTTCATCCCAGTCTTTTTCTATGTCAAACCATCAACCATCCAGGGTCCACGGGGCAGAGCCCTGGGTGTAGACAAGCCTGTCTCCTGTCTGCCACCTGCCAACGCAGCTGAGCACCACAGTCACACCTGCAACACCTCAAGGGGGTAGAACATCACCAGGTATGACCCATAAAAGCCTAAAAAAAAATGGCCTCAAGAGGCCATCTTGGGGCGGGGGCGGAAAGATAGCCCAGCCGGGAGGGCGTTGCCTTGCATGTGGCCAACCCAGGTTCCATGGGATGCTGTTTCATTCCAGTAAAATAAATCTTCATGTGAACTTAAAAGCTTTTCATATGTACGTTCATGTGTCACCCGACTAAAGGAATCTGCAGCAGAAACAGAGGGAAAGGAGGGGGGGAGGAGAGGACGGAGGAGTGGGAGAGGGTCCCTTAGTGAAGGGACCCTCACTAAGGATGATGTACCTCCGCCATCACTCATGATGCCGGAGGTACATTCAAAGAAAAGGGCCCAGCCCTGAGGACGCAGGAGGGTTGGAGGGGGTGGGCGGAAGCTAGTCCAGCACTGTCCTCAGGGGCCCCTGGGGACGGCATCTCACTCTCCTCAAAGCGCGAGTGAGCTGAGAGGGCAAGGGTGAGGGGAACAGGGCATCAGGGCCCTAGGAGGCAAGGGGCAGCCGCGCTGGGAAGGAGCTAGACACAACTAGAATTAAGGCCAGAGGGGGCCATTAGAGAAAAACTGATGAACTCATGACGTCAAAGACAGGCCCACGGACAGCCCCGGAAGTCTGTACCCCATGTGGCTCTTTCCTCCCCAGGACAAGGAGTTTTACAGAGTAAGACAAAGGAGGTCCCGAATCGGTGGCAGGTGCCTCTGGACAGGCGCCACTCATTAGAGATCATTTCCAGCTTCTCTTTGTGTGGTGTGTTCAAAGAAAAAGGAATCAAATGGAAACCATGTTTCTGTTCAAAATCGTCATTGCTGGCACCCCGAGCACCCCTGAGGTGGGCCTGGTGGTCCCTGGCACCGCAGAGCCTGACAGCACCACGTCTTCTTGGCCGCAGCCAACGTGGTTGATCAGCTGCGGCCCTGCACCCTGAGCACCCCTTGGGAGGCCGCGGATAGGGCAGCGCTGACAAGTGAGTCCTTTGGGCTAATGTGGTGTTGAGATATAGAGCCTGTTAGCCGGAGGAAGTATGGCCCCACCACCTCCCATATGCTTCCTCCAGAAAAGTAAATATTACATGAAAGGAGGAGTCGGTGCTCGCTTTGCATGCTTCCCTTAACGAGTGAATAACACGGAGTGCGTGCTGAGAATGTTTTTCTAGTATCTAATAAAGCATAAATCTTATTTAAAGACACACATCTGTGGTCAACATACATGATAGCAATTATAAGCAGATTACTACAAAGTGCATGCTGAGTTACAAACAAAAGCTTCAAAGGATTCATGTTTGCTTGGGAGGAACATAAATTAAAACATCAAAGCAGTTTGTTTCCCTTAAGGATTGTAGTTATTTGGATAGCTTGTCAGTGCGAGAGAGTGCAACAAGTAGGCTAGTAGTATTGATTTTCACCTTGTGTTACCAAAACATTTTTCATTGACAAATATTAATTGCTTATTAAGTGCTAGAGAGTTTGATGGTCCAAATATCGAGCATGATAATGAATTGGCCTTTTAGTTTTGCTAATCACTAGGCAGAATGCACTAAAGAGGCAAAGGTCTAAGTATATCTCCCACTTTTAACATTATCAGGTAGGGCAGGCAGAGAGCTCTGAGGCTGGTGCTTGCTTTCATGGTGGAGCCCCCACATTTGGTTCCCAAGCACTGCTGGGTGTGGCTCCCACCGAAATTATCAAAATATGTATCTGTGCAGAGACTGAATTGTCTTCCACAATGCAAAAAAAAAAATGCACACTCTAACCTTGACCCAGTTGTTACTGTTGAAATCTTAAAAGCATTCTTTTCAATGTTATATTAAAAAATTAGGAGGGTGATTTTATATTTTTTAAACTTTGGTGTCTCTTAATTTAACAAAGAAATGCACCTTGTAATTTAGAGCCATATTAAGGAGGTTATGTTCCAAGATAATATGATTTTTTTTATTTTAATAAGTTTTAGAGGCCTAATGAAAACATGGTTCCATTTGATCCTTTTTCCTTGAAAAGTAAAGAACACGGACACACATGTAGACATATGTTTAAAATGCCCTGACCTGGATTATGAATACGTATCATTCTCCAAAGTAAATAGAAGCTAAAAGTTCTGATAGGATATTGCTGAATATAGTTTTGATTTTTAAAAATGTCTCTACTAAGTTCATTTTATTTAACAGTTCCAAATCATTTATCTTTTTTTTTGTGTGTATTTTGAATATCGAACATGCTAAATCCTTCTCAAATTCATTTTTTGAAAACTCGGTTTTCTGGCTGTAGTGCAATCTGCACACAGTCTTATGACAACCTTGTGTCAGTAGGCACGACGCTGTGCCTGTGGCAAAGAAAAGGACAGAGTGAAAACCTGTCGCCCCACCCCCGTCCATCCCCATTTGGAATCAGTGCCCAGGCAAGGTGACTCCATCACGGTGACTGTTTCTGGAGGCACAGGCTGTCCCGTGTCTGCTCGAGGGCCTGCAGAGCTCAGGGCTCCCAGGGCAAACCTGGGACACCAGGCCCCTGCCGAAATCCTGGCAGAAGCGATCATGTTGCTTTGTTGCTTGTAGTACTTATACAGGTTTTCCTCCCATCTTCTTTGGATATGCATGGAGCCTTTGAAATGTTTGTCTAGTTTTTAAGAATCCTTTGAGTACTTATCATCAGAAATTTCAGCTCTACCACACAAAAACGTCTTGGTAGAAGTTCTAGCATGTGTCTAGATTCGTATGACAAATACCGTTATACAAAAAGAGCTCAGACCAGGTGAGAGCACAGAGAGGAAGGGCAATGCCCCATAAGGCTTGAGGCCCCGAGTTCCATCCCCACCACAAGGCCCCAAACACTGAACTGTCAGACCCACACAACTGCCTGAGTATTGTCCAAAGTAACCACCAGGTCCCCAAGTTCTGCTAGGAGGCAGTTGCCTTCGCTCCCAACCACAAAGACAAAAGCCTTTTATCCACCCAAATCTAAAGAAAACATTTTCTGTAACTTTGTAAGCATATTGAGTTGTACTTTAATTAAAGTATTTTATAATTATTTTATATCAGCAATAGAACATTTGAAAAAAATGTACTCACTGCCATTATTAAAAAGGAATCACATCTCTAAATTACACTAGCATTCAGTGTTTGAGTACCTGAATAATATCTAAATATAACCATAATTTTTAAGTGTTGAATTATAATGAAAAATGTTGCCGTTTGATTTGCACCTTTAGAGTTTTTTCTCCCTTAGGTTATCATTATTGAGCTTAGGAGTCTGCCTTGCCATGCAAATAAACTGCTGCATTTTTTTAAGTCAAAAATTATTTTTTAATTGAATCACCATGAAGTACAAAGTTATAAAGATTTCCTGAATTGGGTTTCAGGCATAAGCCAGACATTATTGAAGGTAATTATGTTCTAAAATCACTGGGAGTTTTGTGGTATTTGGGATTCTTGGAAAACATAAATTTCAAAGTAGGATTCTATTACATTGATCATTTTGGCATGCAAAAAACTAAATGTCAGTTGTGTACCATTTAATTGGATATTATGTAGATGCTTCCATCCTCAGAATATTTGGCTTAGTAAAGGAGAAGGGGGTGCATGTGTGTCTATGTACATGTATGTGTACATGTGTGTTCCCATGTGAGAATCGTGTATGCCTGTGCAGGCAGCATCAGCTTCGGGTTATTAGAGGAAGAACAGGGGGAAGAAGAATTCAGGCATGAGTGGTTAAGACTTAAGAAAAATTTAGTCTTAGAATCTGAGGGGCCGGAGCTATAGTCCAGATGATAGGGCGTTTGCCTTGCGCGGCCGGTCCAAGCCGCCCGGGTTTGATCCCGGCATCCCATGTGGTCCCCCGAGCACTGCCAGAAGTAATTCCTGAGTGCAGAGCCAGGAGAAACCCCTGAGCATTGCCGGGTGTGACCCAAAAAGAAAATAAATAAATAAATAAAAAAGAATCTGAAAAAAGTTCTTCAATTGAATAGAAAGGGGCAACCCCCTAAAACCAATATTATAGAAACCTAACCGAAAACCTAACATAATAGAAATTTAGGAGTGGAAAACAACTATTGAATTCAATGTTTTTAAAATTAATTTTTAAAATTAATAAATTAATAATAAGTAAATAGGTAAATTAAATAATTAAATTGATTAATTATATTACAATTAATTAATTTTAAGATACAATGAATTTAATGTTTTAAAAATTAATTTTTTTAGAGTATGCTACCCACACGGCAGAGCCTGGCAAGCTACCCGTGTCATATTTGATATGCCAGATACCAGTAACAATTATAGACCTCATTCCCATGACCTGATGGAATGGTTTGAGGCTCTTTATGTTCCTGGAGCAAGCAGGTGCCCTTGGGATCTACTTGTATGACATAGGTCATATGGAGATGTTACTGGTGCCGCGCCGAGCAAATCAACGATGAACGGGAAGACAGTGATACAGTGATACAGTGAAAATTAATTTTTCTACATTGTAATGCTGTTAGGGAAAGTGTGAATGTCTCAAGAAAACGAAAATCTGAAATGATTATTGCTGTACAACAGAAAGCCATCTATGGCACTTAAGTCATCTGTTACTGTTCCTGGATACGGGTATTATCTGTGTATATGTGTGTACACATTCATAGCAGTACAGTGTTGTTTCCATGTGTGTGTGTACACATTCACATCAGTATGAGTGTTGTCTGTGCATGTGTGTACACATTCATATCAGTATATAGGACGCATATGATATGATATGATTCTCCACTAAAGAAGTCCCTGTCTGTTTCTTGTGTCTTTATTGATGGCCGAAATGTAGATATTGAAAAGCTCTTATAATTCATCCCTGTCAGTCATTTTATCCCCAAATGACATTTAAGTAACTTTCAGGAACTGAAAACGAGGAATAAATGCTACAGAGATTTTTAAGGAATAAAGTCTCTTTACTTGAGGCATTTCGTCTTAAAAGTTAAGATAGCCCACTTTATTACATTTATCCTGAAATCTATTTTCCATTAAGATGTTAAAATGATACCAAATCCACTTGTCTTTTGCCCTGGATGTGTATTCTTTCCAATTAGAGAGTGACAGAAAGCAACTCAGTTCCATCCCGATAGCCCTGGGACAGGAAGGGCAACCAAGGGACAGCTGCCTCGAGGTGGGCAGGTGCCACGTGGCTGACACACCTCGCGTGGCCCTCCGTGGTCCTCCCTGCACCTGTGAGGCCACAGTGGAGCTGCCCGGGCGCTGGGCTGCCATTCTCTTTGCAGGCCCTGGGGCACCAGCACAGAATCTGCACCGGCAAGGTCTCAGTCCCTATGTTTTGTGTCCCAGGCAAGAACTGGTCAGGCCTGCGTCACATCATGAAGCGCTTCTTGATGGTCCCAGCGCCTCTTTGGGGACAGACCAGCTTAAAGACGGCTCCTATCCCCGAGGGGAGCCCTGCACCCCCCTCCGCCCTGGCGGCCGCCCTCCTCCTCACCGAATGATGCAGCGGGGCGGGTAGGCTCACCTGCACCGCAGTTCTGAGGAGCTTCGCCTGCTGGTGCGGGTCCCAGAGAATGTCTAGCCGGCACTGTGGCAGGGGCCCAAGGTCCCACCTCTCAGTGCTGTGTAGTGTTGGGGGTAAAGGGCCCTGCAGGATCCAGGCCTCTTGTTCTACCAGCGGGGATGCAGGCCAGTGGCGCCAGAGGGAGGCGGCCCAGGTACTCCCAGATAGTGCAGGAGGTGGAACTGGTCCAGCCCTGCTCCTGGGGTTCCCCCGCTCCAATACACAAGCTGCTGCCCAGCCACCTGGGCCCTGCGTAGAGCTAAGGGAGGCCTCTGGTACTGAGGGCACCCCCCCCCCACAGCAGAAGCCCCCCCCACCAGAGCCTAGTTCCTACCCAGAGCCCAGTACCCCCAGACTTGACTGCCATCACCACCCCTGGGCAGGGAGTTGCTGAGCAGCCTGACGAAGGACAGACAGACGGGAGGGACAGAGGCCTGTGGCTTCCACACAGCGGGCGGGGTCTGGAAACCCAGGACTGGCCCTGGGTTTGCTCGCACCCGTGTTCCGTGCTGCAGACTCTGTGGCCAGACTGCTTAGATGGAATCAGAACAACCTACCGGGGCCTCTGCCACCCCGTCCATGAAGACAGGGCTCCCTAGAACCTTCCCGGGGCAGCCTTGGGGACCGAGACATCAGTGTGATGTGGCTTCAGCCGTTTACAATGCCCTGCACACTCTCCGCTTCTCTTCCTAGCAGCTCGCCTGCCTCAGCTCAGTGTCTGGTTTTCTGCCTTCACAACGCATCTGGCATAGCTGACCTCAGAGGCACAGCCTGGGACATGCTGGGGTCGAGCCCACAACCTGCCTCTCTCGGTCTGTCACAGCACATTGATTTTTTTTACTTTGTTTCAGCCACATGTGGGGTACTCAATGCTTGCTTCTGGCTCTGTGCTCAGGAATTATTCCTGGCAGTGTTCAGGGGATCATATGGGGTGTCAGGGATCAAACTGGGGAAGTCCACCTGACCGCCCTGTGCTGTCTCTCTGGCTGTATCCATTCTGGCTTCTGGTTCGCAGGTTGTTGGGGGAACAGTAGCAGATCTGGGAGGCGGCTCAGCATCTGGCTTCAAAGTTTAGAAGCCCAAGTTCAGATCAGACATGGGAAAGGACTTCCAGAAGGCCAGCGTTCCTGGGCAACTTCTTGTGTACCCTTCCTGATGAGTCTTAGGACCCCAGACCATGGAAGAAATGAGTTTGAATTTGATGTTGTTTGTAGAAGAATCACGCTAAGTGCCGCAGGGGTCGTGGCTGGAAATAGGGGATCCTTGCAGCAGGGGTTGGAGGCAGGTGCTTCTCCCTCTCCCTCCTCCCTTCCCTCCCTTCTCCTCCCTCCTCCTTCCCCTCCTCCCCTCCCTCCTCTCCTCTCTCCTCTCCTCCCTTCTCCCCTGTGTCCTCTTCTTTCTTCCCTTCCTTCCCTCCTCTTTATCCTCTCCTCCCGTCCCTCCTCTCCCTCCTGTCCTCCTTCCCTTCCTCTCTCCTATCCTCTCCCCCTTCCTCTCTTCTCCCCGTCCTCTCCTCTGATCAGGACGGAGCCTGGGAAGTAGCCAGATGTCTTTGTGGCCCAGTGGATTTGCCATGCGGACAAGGTCAGTCCTGGGCTGTGGAGTTCCTGTTGTTTCTGGGAAACTAAAAAGCTTCTTGTACCTGAGTTTCAATGAGCTGGACTGTAGGTTCAGAAAACACATTTTAAAAAAGCTATAGTGCAGGTCAAAGTAAATATGTCATCACTGGTTTCAGCTTTGGGGTCTTCTGGCTGCGGGGGGTTGTGGAGCACTGACCCTTCTGGGTCAGTTTCTGACATCACAACACCGCCTTGGCCAATAGAATTTCACATTTTAGCAGAACTGAATCTTGATTTTAAACAATTTAGAATGTTTCTCCAGGGCCAGAGCGATAGCACAGTGGGTAGGGTGTTTGCATGCGACTGACCTGGGTTCAGTTCCCCAGCACCCCATATGGTCCCCCCAAGCATTACCAGGAGTAATTCCTGAGTGCAGAGCCAGGAATAACCCCTGAACATTACTGGGTGTGACTCAAAAAGAAATAAATAAACAAAAATATAATGCTTCTCCAAAAAGCAAAAAATAAACAAAAATATAATGCTTCTCCAAGTTGTTCATTAAATGGGCCCAGAGAGGGGTGTGGCTAGTTCCCTGCATTCCCTTGTTTGTGCCTCCTGCCTACAGGAGTTTTCAGACAAGCTGTGGAGATGCTCGGCTGGCTCAGAGCAGCAATTATCTAGCCAACTCCTCGCATTTGTAGGCTAATGTGGATGGTTACCACATCTGTTTAATAAAATGCCACACTCTGAGATCTGCCTAGACCGCCCAGGATTCTGTGATAAATGTTAGGGCAATTTTTTTCTCACTTTTACTTTCTCTCCTGTTTTTTTCTTTATTAAACAGTATACCCAGGTAGCTGAGTTTGACTGTTTACAATCTTTAATGAGGGATGATACAAATATTAATAGTACATATTACTATGTGCCATTCATTTCAGAGAGCATTGTATATGTGTGTTGGTATAACTACACATATACAGAGTGGGGGAAAGAGACAGATTTAACTTAATTTTCATAAAATCTCTTAGAAGCAGTATCACCATATCACCATCCCTTCCACGAGTAAGTGGACAATATAACTTGGTCCCTAGAGCCCACAATTAGAGCAATGGAGCCCCAAAGCACCCCTGAAGTCTGACTCAGAAGGGTGTTCCCTGCCATCCCAAGCCCAGAACTCTGTTATCAGTATGGTCTTTTGTTCCCTAAGTGTGAGAAAAGGAATTATTTCTTAGCCCATCATACTTTGAAAGCACCTTGATGGTGGGGGTAAGAACTGAGAAAATGCAGAAGCTTGCTCTCTCGCTCGTTTGCTCTCTCTCTCTTTCCCTTTCCTCTTCCTCCTCCTCTTCCTCATGCTTATCAGTCATACCCGAATCATCACTCTGCCTGAGATTCACGATCCGCGTAATGAACCTGCTCCCATCCCACAGAGGCACAGTCTTTCCTCAGACACAGTTGATGCAGACACACCTGCCGGGAAACACATCATCCTGTTCCTTTAGAGCTGAGGGAAGAGGCCCACTATCCGCTTGTCCTCAGGCTTAACACTGGTTCATGCTGTGGAGGAATGGTCTATCCTCATCCAGTGCAGGGGCACTAACGTAATCGTATGCAAGTGTGCTCTGTGTCCTGGTGTTTTTTAATAATCATTAAGCTCAGTATTCATTACTAATATCCTTTTTATTATTAATCATCCTCCTCTTTATGATGCATGGTGAAATCAGGGATAAGTATTTGGCAAAGGCTCACAATTGTTCCTGTTGGCTTGTGTTTAATAGTATTTGATTTATGTGTGTGCCCCCAACCTCTGCCACATGCGTGTGTGCACGTTTACTAATTGCAGCCCCGTGCATTTAAGCAGTGTTATTGGTAGTAAATGGAGCATAAAACATGAAAAATGTAGAATGGGTAGAGAGTTGAGATCACAGTTGTTAACACCTCCAGAGCTTCTGCCTTGATGACCTTCCTTTTGAGGTGAGCAGTTCCCCCAGAGAGACCCGGTGATTGGTTTCTTACCTTCCTAATTTCTTATAAATTGTCATTTGTTGCATTCCTTAGTGGACATAAACACCTTGAGGTTTGCCCATGCTTAAATGCCTCCCTTTTGGACTCATGCTCTCCAACCAGGAGTGGGCAGGCCCAAGAACATCACCCAAACCCTTGGAGAGATGAGGGGGAAGAGAAAGAGGGAGGCGAGGGAGGAGGGGGGAGGAGGAGGGAAAAGAGAGGGAACTCTGTTGGTCTCATACAGCAGAACAAAAATAACAATGTCTGACATGAGACTGTAACTTGTTCAGCTCCCAAACATTTGCATGTGCGCATGGAGCAGTTCTGTGGAGTGTGTGCCATCAGTGACTTGGGATTTTCTTTCAGACAATCCATGGACACAAGGGACCAATCACTGCAGTGGCCTTTGCTCCCGACGGGCGGTATCTCGCCACCTACTCCAACACCGACAGCCACATTTCCTTCTGGCAGGTAAGCATAGACGACAACTGCAGGTGCTTTTGCCTGGGAGGGCTTCCCATGGAGCCTGCCCGCTCTCCCGCTTCTGGAGGTGGCCCTGCACGTGGCTCCCTGGGCGCACCCCTGGAGGGCCGCGTGCGGGAGCCTTCGGAGAGTTCAGTGAGTAGAGAAAGGGCGGCGCTTCTGCTCTCCGTCTCAGGCTTTGGTTCTGAGGGAGGTGCAGGTACATGAGCAAGTCCTTGTGATACAGGGTGGAGCTGGCAGAGGGCTTTGGGAGATGCTGCAGGGGCAGTGACATCAGCTGCCGAGGAAGGAAGGGCAGGAAGGTGGGATGTGGGGGGTCAGGAGCCAGGGTCCTTGGGGAATGCGAGGAGCTGGCCTGAAGCATCTGGACAGGGCAACACGCTCAGGCTGTTCAACACCCGGCGTGGACTGTGGGAACAGGCAGCGTCCTCCCGCCGCCGCGGTCCTGTCTTCTCGTCTCCTCTGCGTCTCCTTTCGTCCCCATGATCAAGACTTACTCTGAGCCACTAGCTTTGTCGCCCAGCGTGTCGGTACTTCTGGTGAAGTCTTATGAAAATGAATGGTCGTTTGTACCCGTTTAGAACTTGCTTAATCTTCTGCCGTTAGTCTCTCCCCCAGTTTCTTTTGAGTGTTCTCACTCTGGAGAATTAACCCAGAAGGCAAACCCTTACCAGCCTGGTCCCCAAGAGTTGGTTGAGAAATTTGTTGGCTACCTTGATTTTTCCCAGATGCGAGTATGTTTTCTAAGACTGACTTTATTGCTTTGAAAGCTAATAGAAAAAACAAAAGTTTAAACAAGGCTTCAGCTCAAACTTGATGATGGTTTCTAAAAAAAAAAAAATCAATAGCTAATAAAATGTAAAACAGATACAATAAATCACGTAATTAACAGCCTGCTATTAAAGCACGGCAACTTCCAGATTGGTCAGAGACTTTTCGACCCTTCCTTTCATTTAGTTTTTCAGCTTATATTCTCATTATCCTCCCTTCCAGAAACTATCTCCAACACCTTCATTCGATCCTATTAAGCCCCTTGGCTTGGCGATCTCCGCCGTCTGTGTGTGTCTTAGTGGGGCGCCATAGTGCTCATATTTTATGCACTGAAATCCCGCCACAGGTTCATTCCATGTCCATACACGGCCTCTCCACAGGCCAACAGCACCAGCAGCAGTCCTGGGTGAACCCACTGGGTCTTCCGGAGAGGACCAAGGTAGGGAAGCAGCCCCAGCTCCAACTCCACGGAAGTCTGGTGAATTTGGCCGCTGAGTTCTGCATACCTGGGCTTGAACACAGCTTCTCTCTTGGGTGGGGCTCTGACGAGTTGTGGAGTTCGGACCTTGAAAATGGCTGCGTTGTGGTGCTTGAGGTGTTCCTGGCCTTTAAGGGTCTGTCCAGGAGGCGGGTGAGGATCAGAACCTGCCCCCTGCAGGACACCTCGTCAGCCTAGCGCCGGGACAGCCAGCAGCAGCTTGTGGCCTCTGCACCTGGAATCCTCAGAGACCTCCGCCCCTGGCTCCCCACTCCTGCCTGTCCCCCGCCTGTTACACCCTTCTGCAGTGCTCCTCTGCCTCCTGTTCTCTCAGCATCCCAGAGAAACGTTCCTGCAAAGGTTTAGCCCGTCACCATTCATTGGGAGTCCAGGGCGACAGGCTGGCCTCTGCCCTAAAGAGACACAGATTCAGCAGACCCATGTCCCTGCTCTCAAGGAGCTTATGTTTTGCCCACACCACCTCCTTTGGGCTAAACAAACACAAGTCTCTTTTTGCCCAACTCTTCTTTTTCCGACTAAGAAATAAATTCCTTACGTGAAAGAATACTTCCTCGAAGAGCCAGAGTGGGGGCTTTACCCAGCTTTAACCGAAGTTTCACTGCCAAAGCGGTCAAGGCTCTATTCATCCCTTCTTGGTCATCCTCTTTCTGTGCCCCTGTGACCAAGTTCTGTCTTTCCAAGATTCCTCTTTGCATCTTCAGCTCTTCAGGCCAAGGCTGTTACAGTCTCCCGCCTCTGCGGGTGCATCAGGAAGCTGTCACTGGAGTCCTGCTCGTCCACTTCAGACACTGCGGTGTGCTCTCTGCACACCTGGCATCGAGCAGACAGCACTAGAGCAAATCGGGCCATGCCAGGTACTCCTGCTCGAGCCCACAAGCAGAGTGGAAAGTACTGCCCTTCACTGAGACACTGCCATTATCCTCGGTTTAGTCTTGTCATTTTAAGTGAAGGCACAGACACAACACCATCTCCATGCTATCATGGAAAACCCAGTTATACATCTTCCCAAGGAAAATAGCAGATTTTGACCAATACTAGCTTATTGGTCAGTACCAGCTCATTTGACCCATACTAGCTTATGACCTTGCCACAATTTTATGTCCGTATTTTTATACTGGTGTCAATAAGATAATTGATAAGGTATAATCTTATTTATCCTTTACATTAAAAATGTTGATACAGTTTAAAAAAAATAATGGCTCTTTGAATGAGAGAGTCCGAGGGCAGTGCTGGGCTTCCCTCTGACCCCACACGGGCTGATACACATGCTGGTTAGTTCTTACAACATACAATGATACTGCTGCACCGTTCCAGTAAGTGGACTGTAATATATTTTGAAAATGTAATGAAGCTTTATGAATACAGAACCCTACAAAAGCTCTCAGCTATTAAAATCTTTGTTGAGAAATGAGTGCTAATGAGCAATATTGGTTGAATAATTACTCAAGTGAGACTTAGTAAAAGGTTGAGTGTGGCGTTCTTACACTTAGAAGAGCACTAAAACACTTCCTGTTGTGATGAATTACGTGTGTGTGTGTGTATGTGTGTGTGTGTGTGTGTTCAGAAAATAATCATCATGGAGCTGGTTTTCTTGAACCTGTCATCTGTAAAGGGGGAAACAAGTTTATAAATGTGACTCTGGAAACAAGATTTTTGCTTTCTTATCCTTTTCTTGTCTGCACTTTTTCAATCAGTATATGTCATTCTGGTAATCAAGCAAAAAATTTATGTTCTTGAATATTATACTTCCAGTTGTCATACACTCGAGGCGTATTCCAGTCGCCCCTTATGGTGGCATGGTTTGTTAGACAGCCAGTGGCCAAGAAAACATTAATATCGAATAAGGGAAGTGGCCTGTTGTTTCAGAGAGACTACTTGGTCTGAGCTAACTTTAAACATTAGTGCTGACCCTTTTCTGCTTCAAGGAGGAGCAGGAGGGCTAGTCAGCTCGAGGGCCTTAGTGCAGCATTTGTAACCATAGTGCACTTGTAGAATTCTACACAGCCCTGTTCACAAGCAGGTTGACTGTTCAGCTGTACCGGAGGCATTTATTTCTCGATCAACTGATTTCCCAGCCTGTTGAGGGATATCTCAGCTTACAGGGGATTCCCAAATATAATAATGGACTTTCTGAAATCTTCCCATTTGTAGCATTTCGATAAGCTTTTTTCTCTCTTTCTCCTAAGTCTTCAGCCTGTTCCTTGCACCGGGCCAAACAGGGAGGAAAGCATTAAAAAATACGGACATGTCTGAGCCTGCTGGAAACCCATAACAGAAGTCAAGCCTCATACTTATTTTCATAAAAAATCCATAAAGAATGAAAGACAATACTCTGTAGTTATTTATCAACTGAGAAATTTTTTTTAAGAATGGTATGCCTGTTGAGTCCAGTTTAATTTAACCAGCAGTTTTCTGGACCATTCGCATCTGCTCTGTGAGAGGACTAAGTTATTATGAATAGTTACTTTATGTACAGTCAAGTACTTGGAAATCAAACTCACCCTCATTATTTCTATCAACACTATTTGGTAACCTCTAGAACACTCTAGGGCTCTGATCTTTCTATCTCTGTCTATCTGTCTCTGTCTGTCTGTCTGTCTGTCTGTCTGTCTCTCTCTCTCTCTCTCTCTCTCTCTCTCTCTTTCTCAAACCCCTGGAGTTTGAGAAAAGAGAAGGAGGCAGCAAGGAAAGAGGATGGTATTAAGGACCTGGCTAGCTCTCTGGCTCTACAGCGTGTCAGCAGAAAGAGTTAATGATAACCATACATTTGGTTTTAAAATGTGACCTCGCACACTAGTGATTTTTTTTTCACCTCTGTGTTGTGTTCGGCACTATTATTAATGCAGGAAAATCAGTAACATTAGTCATCTTAAAAGGGTTATTACTCAAGATGATTTAAATTGTGAAAATGTCAGTGGAGGCTGCGTGCATCCTGCCGGAGAAGCCATGATTTACACCCTCTGACACCCTGGCCGGGGCGCAGGGCCAGGAAAAGCAAGGGCTCCTGCCCCGCTCTCATCCCGATGCAGAGCATGTCACGGCAGCAGCCACACATCTTAAATGTCCGAGGGTTTGCCAAGGTTTCAGGTGTCAACCACTGGCACGCACTGGGCCACCTTCTGCATGCTGCCCTCAGAACCCTGGGCTCTGAGACACCGAGAGAGGGCTGGGAGAAAAGGCTCGCCTGAGGGAAATGGGTGGGAAGAAATGTTGAGCTTCTGGCTCCCTGCTTTTGAATCTGCCCCTGTGTGATTGTTGTGGCTCAGGAGCTGTGTGGGGTGGAGGGTGTGTGCGCGGTGTGGAACTTGCCAAATGAATCCTGCGAACGGGAGGGCTCCTGCGAGACTCCGTCACGCAGGACAAAGGCCACCAGCGAGCTCCCTCTGCGCGATGTTCATGCTGCTTCTCGGGGCTATCGCTGTCATGTTATGTTCCACTCTGATGGATTCAGAAAGTTTTTGATGAAAGTGGAATCCAGGAGAGCTGCGCCCCACCCTCACCCACTGACCAGAGTATTGGTGATGAGGGTGGGAGGGATGCTGGAAGCCCTGCCCCAGAGCCGTGAGCCCCAGGCCCACGGGGCTGCAGCTGGTTTGGGGGTTTCCCTTCAAAGGGGACCAGAACTTTCCAGAGACCGGTTCTTAGAAAAGCAGCTCAGATGGAGGTGTGGGCAGAGTGGGACCCGCATGGGGGGTGAGGTAGAGTTTGAGCTTTGATTCAGTCAACTTGGAACTACAGTTTGGCCTCGTTTTCCAGAATCAATTAGAACTTCGCAAACCCCTGCTCGCTCCCCACCAACTTGTTTTCCTGGGTTCATCCTCCAGGGGATGCGTTTAACTTCTTGAGAGAGCAAAGAGGCCTTTGTTCCGAGTGCCACAGCCCCCAAATATGACCCCCCATATTCCTCTGTAGTCCTCCGCGCCAGGTGACAGGTGTGTCTGCCCCAGTCAGCCGGCATGGTGGTGGGGGCCGGGGCTGGGCGGCGGCTTCTCCACTGACCTGTGGCCTCTCCTGCAGATGAACACCTCTCTCCTGGGGAGCATCGGGATGCTGAACTTCGGCCCCGCAGCTGCGCTGTATCAAGACCTACCAGGTGCCGCCCGTGCAGCCGGCGTCCCCCGGCTCCCACAATGCCCTGAGGCTGGCCCGGCTCATCTGGACGTCCAACCGCAACGTCATCCTGATGGCCCACGACGGCAAGGAGCACCGCTTCATGGTCTAAGGCTCCAGCGCCTCCGCATCTGCGTCCTGTCCTTCACTCTCCTGGCCGTGACCCTGCCCTTCTCCCCTTTGCCCTGGACCATCTGCCGTAGCTGCCCACACTGGGGTCTGCCCGGGGCATGGCCAGTCTCTGTCACTCCTGCGTTGTTCCCCAGGGCAGGTAGTGCTCCACGCCACCTGTAACGTGTGCCTGGCCGCAGGAAGTGGCCTGCTGGGTCACCAGGGAGCACTTTTTCCCTGTCCAAGAGGGAGGGGAAGCCCAGAGGGGCCAGGACCCTCCTGGTGTCTGGTGTGCCGGGAGCCCGAACATCAGCGAACACTGTGACCGCAGCCAGGCCTGCTTTTGCCTCCCTTGCTGGGCTCTGGCTCCTGGCCGTGGAGACGGGTTCAGAGGGACACGGGGCAGCCCTGATAACCCATACTCTTCCTTCGGCTGTCCTCCCACACGCTGTTGTTTACCAAAAGGATTCTGTGTTTACATGGTTCTTTTCTTCCAAGTGATTGTAGTTTAGCCACTTGACCTTCTTTCACATGTCACCCAGTTGATGAGGAATCTCCCCCTTCCCAAGATTTTTTCCCACCCCTCCTTCCAAAATGCTCATGTTCTGCTTAAGTGATAGAATAGTTAGTCATTTACAAAAAAATTCAAATCACTATTTACAAGTTAGTTATGATAATCGTCCAGTCACTAAGTCTAATATCCTGAATGGGCTTTTGGAATGGGGAGCCGAGCGGCCACAGGGCGCACCCTTGAGAGGAGACACTTGTCTCCTGCTGAAGATCTTTGCCTTCAAGCTCGCGCCATCGAGGCTGCAGTTTCTTATCATACAATAGTTGCAGTGCCCCTCGGTCAGAGCAGAACTACGGCAGCGTTTCTTTCCAGTGGCTACGCTAGAAAGCACTAACAGTCAGGAGCACATGTGACACTGCCGGGATGCTCTGGGGGGCTGCTGCGAGGGTATTTTTGGCACTGAGAGTGAGCGGGCTCTCGAGCTGTCTCCCTCTTCTGTCCGCCATGTTGGTTCTTGTTCATTGTAAGAAGTGCATAAGAGCGCTTTGTATGAATGCTCCTGACCATCCTTGATCTGTAGATAGTGGGGATTTGCTTGGTTAATTGATGATGGGATGATGAGTTGGGCAGGATGTTGTGTTAAATGTAAAAAATAGAAGATGACCTGTGAAATTTGTAGAAAATGTGAAGTTTTTAAAGGAACTGAAAAGCTGAGATTGTCAGAATATATGTACTATATCCCCCAAAAAAATGTGGGATTATAATCCAGGAGCAAATATATGTTATTTCACTGAAACAGATTTTTTTTCAAGAATATATGATGAAATGAAGGCCCTTAGAATGTCCCATGTAGGTATAGATAGGAGGTGTTTTTCTGCCATTGCTGGTAAACCCACACTGTTCCTTGGTTTTCAACTTTGGGTGTTCTTCCAAAAGTGGATTTGTGCCACTTGCATGTATGTACATTGTATTTATAAAGACTATATATGTAGTTTTCCAGGAAGAACGAAGAACTCTACAGTGTAGACTTTGTTTGGTGAACCTACTCTTGTGTGTACTACTGGTAAAGAAACCTGGGGTGAACAAAGCTTGTTTGTTATCCAGTGGACACCTTGACCCAGTTCTTGAGACCCAACACTTTATTTGATGGGCCCCAGTGGGGATGCATTTATTCTGGCCATTTGGGAATGAGGAAATAAATGTTTACCTTAGATATGTTTAAAAACAAAGTGTTTGATACATAGGTGTGGGCCAGGAGGCTGGCCAGCACAGAGGCAGGATGGAACGACCAGGGAATGGCAGGGCAGCAGTGCCCACAGTGAGTCCAGGCCAGCCTCTCACATGCACGCCCTGTCCACAAAGCCTCCATTACTGGCCTGCCGACTGTGGGGGATGGAACTCTGGGCTGGGTGATGTTTGTGGGGGAGGCCAACCTCTCCAACTGCTAGATCAAGATCTGCATTCTTCTTACCACAGACCTTTCTCCTGTCTTCGCCACCACAGTTGTAAATTTCATTCCACCTTAGATTTCTCAACACGGAGGTAAGCTGTGTCCAGTCGTCCTCACCTACAGTCTTAGTGTGTTATCGATTTCCTTGCGACTGTATTTGGACCTGTCCTTGTAAATGTGGAGACACATGTGGCTTAATTGGACTTTTAAAAGCAGAAGTCAGGGTGTGACACCCATGTGAAAATGGAGCAAGCACGCTCACAGTGTCTGGCTAGTAGCTGAGGAGGTTCTATCTCTTGAGACGTTTCTTGATGATCCAATTTAATTGATCTTGTAAGTGTTGAATGTCCCTGTGTATATACATATGTGTGTTAAATAAAAATGAATTGTACTGAAGAATTGCTTTCCTCATTTAAAAACGTAATATTTTTTTCTCTTCAGCATTTCTGAAATTCATATGCTGTTCACTTCCCCCACCCCACCACAACCCCCTTTGATACCAGATCTGGCGTTTCTTTCTGATGGATCATTTCCGGAGCTAGCTCGGGAAAGACAGACTCAGGCACAAAGGACGGTAGCCCTCCAGAGCAGCTACAGGGAACCCGAGAGAGATGCTGACCAGAAACTCAACAGCGCCCTCTGTGGTTTGGGCAGGGCCATTGCAAGCATCCTGTTTCATCTCCACCCCAAGTTCTTTTAGATGGATGCTTCATCGTACCAAATTAAATCTTGTCAGATCTGATGACATGGGTTGGCTGCCCTGTCATGAGGGGCTGAGCTGAGATAATTACATCCATTTCATTTAATGCTGAATTTGAATCCCTGAAGGAAAGGGTGTAATTAGTTTTCAGAATGAAAAACAAAAGTAGCAAATGAGGTCCTCAAGGCTCACTGAGGTTCCTACTCGTTCAGGGAGCACGGGCTGCCTTCAGCTTCAGGAACCAACATGGAACAGCTTGAACAGAGTCCGTCATGTTGCCCGGCGATGAGCATCAGAGGAGTCACGGATAGTGGCCTTATCTTTACCCCGATTCAAATGTCCAGTGTCCGCCCCAGGAATTGGCTTCCTTATAGGGAAATAGGGGCAGGTGCAGGAGCCCTGTGTGATTGGTGATCACATAAACTGATCAAATGTGGAAAGGCCATGACATTAATAGGAAGGTAAAGCCAAGCAGTGCTGAGTGAACTTTCACCTTTCACCCCTTCGGCTGACTGACAGAGCTGAGTGTTGAAGAAAATCAATACTTTGGAGCCAGGAGGGAAATATTTCCAACCTCTAACTAGAGAATGTATTTTGACAAGGCCAAGATAATCCAAGCTGCACCAGAGAAAGAGAAAAGAAGACTCATTTTTAAAGCTTGACACTTCAAGGTGTTTTTATACAATGGTTTTGAGATCGTCAATACATACAAATACCAGAGGTCAAAAAGGAAAGCCTGAAGAATTTCAAAAATGGAATGTTCAGTTCTATTTGCTATTTACTAACTCAAAAGACCCCAGAGAGGTCTTTGCTTGTAATTATCATTGAAATGAGCCGAGCTCCCAGTTGTGTGCTTTGAGGTTACCATCCCTTTTTAGCCAAATCTTTCGCATTGAGTCAACACAATAAATGTTGAATGCCAACAAGGTGTGTAGGTGTCCTGCCATGTGTAGAGAGGGGCCTGAGCAACTATATCACTCCATCGTCTGGTGTTAACATTCCCAGTCTCCTTTGTTGGATCCAGTTGATCCTGTCCTGATGTCTTCACAAATCCCAGCCCCTCCTTGCCATTTGGTTCCATCATTTATTTGCTTGGGAAAAGATCCTTTGTAGCTTAGGAATGGGAATGGCCTCTAGTTTCCCAAGGCCCTTTAAACAAATGACTGACAAGAGTTCTAATGAAGGCCAGTTGTTCTTTGGGTTCTGACCAGTAAGATTAGCTCCCTTCCTGGTGGACAGACGCTTCTGTCAAATGGATAGTCTTTCGTCTTTCTTACCCTCTTACCAAGTCAAAGAGTGCCTATATCATCCAACCCAGCTCAGCAGGACAAAAGAATCCTGAGTACTCCAGGAATCCAAAGGAGTCAAGTTTTCTCAGGAATGTGCTTCACTGGGGCATGCTAGAAGCATATATTAATGATGTGATTATGAAAGTAACAGTGAAAAGATAGCAGTGAAGCATATTCCCTCTTGTGAAATAATTCAAAGAGCATTGACTTAGCTGGAGCTTTTGTTTCAGAAAGAAAACCCTGCCAGCCACAATATTCTGAGATTTCCTTTGAAAGACCAGGAATCTAACCCATACCTGATTTTTTGTAGGTGTAGGTCATGTATTGTATTTGTTCAGTCCATGAGATTATGTCAGCTAAATGCTTTCTCTCAAGGGTGGCACATAGGCAGACTCTACGTATGAGTTAACACTTTTAGCAAATGTTTAGAAGTCCTTATTTAGCATGAACGCACACTATAAACATTACATGTATTCTTTAGAAGATGTCACAGTTTCCCTTTGTGCGGTGCTTTTTAAGTGCTGGGCTCCAAGAACAGACCTGGGTATCTTATTCAAAGTGGAAGCTCCATGGTGTCTCCCTACTTTACCAGGATTTTTTGACACAGGGCTATCTGTGTCCCTTTTGCCTCTCTCCCAAATTTGTGGGCAATGAGGAAGGCCCAAGATGTATGTCAGAGGACTAGTTACGTTGACATTAGCTGCTAATGTCCAGACTGAGTCTTCAAAGAAAAATCCCCACTAGGTTTAGGACTCAGATATTTTAGGGCTGACTTTGAGTTCTATAAACTGGCACCTTCCCAATATACATCCCTCAAGATTGAATAAATTGTGGAACAAGATGTTACAAAGGAGGATTCCCAGAACCCCCATACAAGAAAACTGAATATGTACATTCTACATTCTATTGTTTCTAAATGGTGGAGATAGGATGGCAGGGAGGGTGGGGCTTGGAGCCACACCCATTGGTGCTCAGGCTTTATTCCTGGTTCCTGCTTGGGGGACTATGCATGCTGGGGATCCCCCTGGGGATGCCACATGCAAGAAGTGCCTTAGCCCCTGCCTCATCAAGATGGCGCCATGCTTCCATTGTTCTAGTTGTGAAATGTCTGACCTAAACCATGTCCAATACACCATCAAAGGAAAAGTAAGAAAAGTCCCCACAATTAGGCATTTTTACTCAACCTCGAAGCATTTATTGGATCTTTTGGCTATGCCGAGTCTAGGTTCTCTTCTGTATTTTTCTCTTACAAATGGATTCACAATCTAGCAAAGAAGACAAATACCGTGGGTAAAGAGCCCAAACCCGAGATGGGCAAAGACAGGTGGGAGCTCAGAAAGGCTGAGGCCTGAGGGACAGTGGCACCGGGATGTCCCTCCACCCAGCTCCATCTGCAGCTCACCACACTGCAGAAGAGGGCACCAGGCCCAAGACCCTCAAGCTCTAGAAGACAACAACTTTCAGGATTTCAGCAGAGACCCCATCGAAGGATTTCTCCAACTGTTCTTAGTTTAGTTTTCTATTTTCTTTCATGCTTTTTCTTTATCTTCCTTTCCTTCCTTCTTTCCCTTCCTCTCTCCCTCCCTTCCTTCTTCCTTCCCTCCTTCCTCCCTACATTCCTTTTCTACTGTCCCTTCTCTCCCTCCTTTCCTTCTCCCCTCCTTTCCTTCACTCCCTCTTTCCTTCCCTCCTTCCCTCCTCCCTCCATCCTTCCTTTCTTTTTTTTTTTTTTTTTTGGGTCACACCCAGTAATGCTCAGGGGTTACTCCTGGCTCTGCACTCAGGAATTACTCCTGGCAGTGCACGAGGGGACCATATGGGATGCTGGGGATCGAACCTGGGCTGGCACAGGCCAGCCGCATGCAAGGCAAACGCCCTACCCACTGGGCTATCGCTTCTGCCCTCCATCCTTCCTTATTACACCTTGACGTCCTCCTGACTCTGCAGGGATCACTCCTGGCTGTGCTTGGGGTACTATACATCAGCAACACACCAAGCATGTACCTTAGCCAGTACAAGCCAGTCAAGTTACCATTTTCTTTACTTAAAAGAGCTGTAATACCCTTTAAGCATTAATCCTGCCCCCTCCTTCCCTTCTAGTGCAGGCAGTGTGGCCGTCCCTGGCCTCCCTCTGCATACTAAGCACATGCGTCCTATTGGCATCAATAATTCCCTGCTGAGTCCCTCTCTGGCAGTCTTGCTGTCTGAAAGCCAGACTCCCTCCTCTGCAGGCAGTCATATCCAGTGATGGGTCAGGGAGGAGGCAAAAAGTCTCAGTCCCAAGATTCCACCTTAGAACTGCTTAGAAGGGCTTAGCGCACCCTGGGCTCCCAGTGAGATCAGCCGAAACCTCCGGGAGCTGCCTGTAGTCCAGCTCTGCTCAGACCTGCTTCCTGCAGCCCTGAAGCTGCTCTGGCTGAGGACAGGCTCCCTGGACCCCTCTAGCTCACAGTCTGAGTCATCCTGCCAAACTCAGCCTGGAGGGTTGGGGTTCTAGGTGCCAGGAGTTAGTAGTTTGGAAACTGGGCCACCTCCCTGGGCAATGAGGAAGTGATGATGGATGACCAGGGCCTATGGGGAGGGGACTGCAAGCAAAGCTCATCCCTGTGATGCACTGGAGTCGCATGTGAGTGCAAGGGGAAGCATGATGGAAGAGGGAGAGAAAGTGTTGCTCGGCAATGGGGCTGGGCTGGCTGCTTCTGGACACCGGGTAAAGAGTGAAGAGTGAGGGGTGAATCCTCAACTGACTGATGGGAAAGAGAGCGTGTCTTTCAAGTTCCTTATGCAGACCCTGACTCATGCAGTCAACCAGGTGAGAGCCCAGCGCAGGAGAAACAGGGCTACCCAGGCATCCTGGACCCCAATGCAGCGCCTGCTGGCTGGCCCACCCTCGCTAAAGCCCAGGCTCTCCTCTGCTTGAGGGGCGAGACGCAACACTGAGGCTCCTCTCCAGGGCCTCAAACCGTTAGCAGGGCTGCAGGTGCGACAGAAACCAAGTGGGAATTGCTGGGAGAGCCGGATTCCAGGGCTGGACCCTGAGGACCCAGATGCTGGGAAGCCCCACAGGAGTGCGGGGACACCGCGGTAGATCCTGGACGGACAGGTAAGGGGAGACAACATAAAAGGGGACAAGACAGTTTGTTGATGAGATTTAACACCCTGACAAGGACTGGAACCAGCTCCCGCCTGCAACTCAACCTGGAGACTGATGGCAGCTGAGGGAACAGTGCTTCCTGCTGCACTTCCTGCTGCGCCCTGCTGTTTCCTGCTGTATTTCCTGTTGTACTTTCTGCCGTGCTTCCTGCTACACCTCCTGCTGCGCTTCCTCCTGTATTTCCTCTTGCACTTTCTGCTGTGCTTCCTTCTATCCTGCTGCGCTTTCTCCTGTATTTCCTGTTGCACTTTCTGCTGTGCTTCCTGCTACACCTCCTCCTGCGCTTCCTGCTGTATTTCCTGTTGTACTTTCTGCTGCGCTTCCTGCTATACTTCTTGCTGCATTTCCTGCTGTGCTTCCTGCTGCGCCTCCTGTAGAGCTCCCTGCTGCATTTCCTACTGCGCTCCTATGCACTTCCTCCTACACTTCCTGCTGTGCTTCCTGTTTCCGGCACGGAGAGGTGGGACCTGGGAGTAGGGTGTGGCCAGAACCTCTGTCCCCACACACCCTAAAACATGCCTGCACGGGAGCTGGAATGGTTTCTCAATCTTTTCCCTATAGTGATTCTATCCCCAGCACCATTGATGCTCCTCTGAGCCCCACCAGGAGTGGTCCGTGAGAACAGAGCCAGGAGGACACCCTGAGCACTACAGGGTGTGACCCCACAGTGAGTCCTAAGAGGGACTACAGTCCACTGAAGACCAGGTGTGTCCTCTGGGGACATATATATATTAGAAGGTAATATAATCTGGTTTTAAGACATGGGGTTAGATAGTCCTGATTCTTTGAGAGACAGGCCCAATCTGGAGCTTCAGGAAAGGGCCAACTTCTCATCCCCATAGGCTGAGAGGAAATGAACTGCCGTATCCTTAAGGAAAAGACTCAGAGGCCGAGAACTAGTAAAGAAAGGACTTAAGGCACTTGCCGTGCACAGGGCAGGCCAGGTTCAATCCCAGCACTGCATATGGTTCCCAACTCCTCCCCACCCCCACTCTCTGAGCCCTGAGCAGCACCAGTGTAGCCCCAAAAATCAAGAAAAAGAATGAGGCAAGGCCGGAGAGAGCACAGGTGTGAAGGCACTTGACTTGCACACAGCCAACCCAAGTTCAGACCCCAGCACCCAGGGCCCTCCCAGGAGTGATCCCTGAATGGAGAGCCAGGAATAGGTCCTGAGTATAGCCAGGTGTGATCTAAAAACAAATAAGAATCACATAGAAAATGGAGAGAATTGGCAGTAGGCAGACCAGCTCTAGCCTGACCTAGAGATCCCAAGAACCAGAGGCTTATGAGGGCAGTGGACAGCAGGGACAGGCCTCTGGCATTTGCCAAGCAAAGGTGAAGGGATTAGGGTCTCTGCCAGTGAGGGAATTGCGGGGGTGTTCTGGCATAGGTGGGATTCTCCCTGCCTCCCGCTCCTGGGACACACCACCCGCTTCCACACTCACTGCCAGCCCCCTCTGCTTTCCCAGGGGGCCTTTAGCCAAGGGTTCCCATGCACAAGAGCCCCCTTGTGAACTGTGAATGATGGCCACGGGGCCAGTCAGATTCATTTTGTACCTTTCAGAGTTGTGGTTCAAACCGCATCTCCGCACAACCCATGGCAGGGAACTGATGACGGAGTGCTCCAATATCTTGATTAAAAACTTGACCAAGGGGCCGGGCGATCCCAGCGGGTAGGGCATTTGCCTTGCACGCGCCAGCCTGTGCCGGCCCAGGTTTGATCCCTGGCATCCCGTATGGTTCCTCGAGCGCCAGGAGTGATTCCTGAGTGCAGAGCCAGGAGTAACCCCTGAGCATTGCCGGGTGTGACCCAAAAAAGCAAAAAAAAAAAAAAAAAAAACACCTTGCCCAAGGGCCCGGAGCAATAGTACAGCTTCTGTCTTCACTTGAAGACAACCTGAATTCAATCCCCAGCACCCCGTATGACGTCCTGAGCACTGCCAGGAGTGATTCCTGAGTAACCCTTGATGCCAGGAGTAACCCCTGAGCATCATTGAGTGTGGCCCAAAAACCCAAAACCAAACAAAAACTGGGTCAAAGAAAATGAGTCTATGGTTTCCCATTGAGTCTTTCACTAAAGGACGTTTCAGAAATCAACTTAACACAATGCCTACTGGTGGTTTTACTTCTCAGTGCTAAAATTTTGGTTTCAGTTTTATCTTTTAAATAAAACACAGCCTTGGGTAGTGAGGTGGAGTGAAGGAGGCGGGTGGGCTGCTTATTTATTTCTCCTTACACCATCGAGGGTCTTCACCCTGAAAACCTGCTCAGATGATCTTCAGCACTGCGTCTCCAATAGCAGAGCGTCCATCAGCCTCGTACCTGGCAACAGGGAAGCGGCTCTGGCTGCGTCAGTCACTGAGGCAAACTCTTGGAGTGTTAGCCTGGACAAGCCAGTGACCACAGTCATGGGGCCTGGCTCTCCCTCAGTCTTCCCTGCTACCCACAACAGGCGGCCAGAGCACAAGGGCTCAGGGCACCCCAGGAAACTAGCCTTCGCCTGCAAAGTCCCAGGGAAGCAGGAAAGAGCCTCTCCTGGCTCTGTGTCTGCAGCTCAGCACCACTGTTGTCCTGTAGTGACAGACATGTGGGCTGACCCCTATTGCCCAGGGTTGTGGGGGATCAACATGGAAGGAGCTGACAGTCCCTGAGTGAGTAGGGACCGTGCGAGAGGGACGCAGGGACAGGCTTGCTCACACCCGGGACTCAAGTGTGCATCCATGTGCACTGACCTTGTGCTGGGGGAAAGACGGGCTGGTTCATGGTCCAGGTGCGGCCCCTTCCCACAGTCTCCAGAGCGTAAACTGGGGCCCCGAGAGGGGATCTCCCACCCACTCAGGCCCTAGGCTCTCCATCTCTGGTGCAAGATGTGACCGGGGCGGGGAGTGGGGGTGGAATCTCCCCAGAAGGGGTTTTGATGGAGCTCCGGTTCTGGATGGGCGGGGCAAGACATCCACCGTCGGCCTCCTGCATCTGTGAGGAGCTTGAGCTCAGATGGTTTTCACAGCTCAGGATCTGTGATGGATTTGGTGACAGGACACGCCCCATTAAGAGAAACCCCAGTTGGGGCTGGAGCAATAGTGCAGCGCGGAGGGCATTTGCCTTGCATGGGGTTGACCGGGATTCAATTCCCAGCATCCCATATGGGCCCCTGAGCATAGGAGTAATTTCTGAGTGCAGAACAAGGACTAACCCCTGAGCATCACTGACTGTGACCCAAAAAGCAGAGAGAGAGAGAGAGAGAGAGAGAGAGAGAGAGAGAGTGAGAGGGACCCCAGTTAACAGTAAAGTACCCCTTCTTTCCAGAAGAGAAAGAATTTCAGGGTCAGGAAACTGCCCCAAGAGCTGTAGTGCATGCCTTGAACATGCGAGGCCCTGGATTTGACCTCCAACACTGCATGCTTCCCTGAGCTCCAGCAAACTAGCTCCAGAGACCCCCCAGCACCATTGGGCCTGAGCACATCAGGAGTGGCTCATGAGTCTCTTGACAACAGCTAATGGGGGGGGTCCTCCCCATTCCCCTGAAAAAAATAGAAAAAGAAAATTTTTCAGCTGTAGTGAAAACTATTTAAAATTATATAATATATATTATGTGTCTATAAAATTTAAAAACTTCTGTTTTGGGCCATGGTGGATGGCTCAGTGGCAGTCGTCGTAAGGCCAGGGGTTCGACCCCCAGTGCCTCCCCACAGGCACCAATACTCCCAGCAGCTTCCCTCTCTTCTGGCAGTGAACCCTCAAACCTCACACACACGGAAGAGCAGAAGGCCTTTGAGAAATGGTGGGGTGATGTGACTTAATCGGTTCCCGGCTATCATTTTTGTGCTTGGAAATTCGTTCTGAATTCACTTTGATGAATCCCAAATGCATGCACCATGAAAAACAATTAGCATTAATAGTATAAAAGAAGGAGATCAATAAAAAGATTCATTTTTAAACTGTAATCATTTATTTGCTTCCTGACTTTTGGGAAATACTGCATCTTCGGTGACGTGTGGATCATTAACAGAGGAGTGCCGCCCTGATTGGGACGGGGAGGGGGCTGCTTCCTCACACTCCCCCCCAGCCAGGCAGCAGCAGTGGAGAGGAAAGAGGCGGGAGGCGGTGCCAGGGGCAGAGTCCCTCCTGGGGGTTTCTCATCCTCTCTTACTCTGCCCTTCCTGAAGGCAACACCACAGATGACAGAAATTAAGGCGCTCTTGCACCCAAGATGGGGAGAATCTGGCTTTCATCAGACAATGAGAGGAAGAACTACATGGGAGTTCTCCCAGGGCGAAAAGAAAGCAAAGCTGTGGGGCCGAAGAAGGCAGGAGAGAGGCTGGTAAAGAAGAACGGGAGTGAGGGGGCGTCAGGGCCCCCAGGAGCAGCGCTGCCCCCATCCGCCTTTCTCACTGTCTCAGATGAAAGACAATGACCTCTGGCTCTGTGTCCAGTAAGCCTCAGTGCTGCAGGAAGTGAGGGGCTGCTTAATGACCAGGGGAGGTCTCAGCAGGGCTGCAGGAGGTGGGCAATATGCACATTCCCTCCCTAGCCCCCTGCCCTGCTGGGCCAGGACTGGGGGGTCAGGAAGGACAGCAGGCGAAGGCACTAGGCAGGTGACCAAAAAGTCATGTAGAGGGCTAGAGCGGCCTGGTTCTGGGAGGCTGCAGATGGCCAGGAGCACACGCCCCTCCCGCCAGGCCCAGGCTGGGGGCCAGCACAGATTACATTTTAAGGTGATAGTCATCTTTGACCTCTGGGACCTCCAGGGCCACTGGTCATCCATCTTTGAGCCGCTGACCAGCAACCTCTGGGCTATTTTTATGGCCAGCAAACATTGCCCATTGATTGAATTGATTGAAACCTGCGTCTGGTTTGTGGGGAGAGGACGGGCCCTCCCAGCCCAACCTGCAGCTTCTCTTTCAGTGATTGTTTCTCCCCACCCCGTCCCCAGCTCCCTGCTCCAGTACAGGCCTGTGCATGGGAGCGGTGCACACAGACACACATGCTCTCTCTCCACACACACAGCGCGCATGCACACACAATCCCGACTTCGCACACAGATGCACAGCACACACTGCGTGCATGCACACATACACACACTCCCGACACAGACATGCACACATTCCGACACGGACACACACGCACACACATTCCCGACACGGACACACGCACACACACTCCCAACACAGACACACACACCGCACACACACTCCGAACACAGACACACACGCACACACACACTCCCAACACAGACACACACGCACACACACTCCCAACATGGACACACACACACACTCCCGACATGGACACACACACACCCACCCAACATGGACACACACTCTCCTGGCACGGACACACACACACTCCAGACACAGACATACACACGTACACACACTCCCGACCCGGACACACACGCCACACACACTCCCAATACAGCACACACACACACACTCCCTACAGAGACATACACACACACACTCCCGACACGGACACACACACACACACACACACTCCCAACATGGACACACACACTCTCCTGGCACGGACACACACACACACACACTCCCAACATGGACACACACACTCTCCTGGCACGGACACACACACACACACACTCCCAACATGGACACACACACTCTCCTGACCCGGACACACACACACACTCCCGACACAGACACACACACACACACTCCCGACCCACACACAGACACAGCCGCCACACAGACACATACTCACTATGCACTTTTCCAGCAGGTTTCCCGGCACGGGAGCTCATTGTCTGGTCAGATCTGAAAGAATCCTCCGAGGAACTCAGGGCTGAAATCAGAGCTAGGTTCAGTCAAAGGAAGGTGGGGGGTGAGTGTGCACTACGCGATACCAGTCTTGTAGCCTTACACACCACACACACACACACACACATGCTCACACATGCGCGGCGCAGCAGTGCTCACAGAAGTGCACATACACTTTCGCTCCACATATATGCACACACACGCTCCACACACATGCACACACAAATATCGCATGCAGGCTTCTATCAAAATACACAACCAGATGCCGCGGCGACAAAAACAAGACATCCGGAGTAAGAACCAAGCCTGGCCTGGCTGAACGCTCTTTCCCAGCATGCCCGTGGCTGCATGTTCGGGTTGGATCTGAGGAGCTGTGGGGGAGCAAGGTGGCCACAGTCTGTGGACGCGGCTGTGGCTCCCTCGGCAGCAGCCCCAGCGCCCCCTAGCGCCCTGCACTTCCTCCTCTCCATCTCACAGCCCACTCCCGGGAAGGGGGGGCCGCACGGCTCTGTGGGGCCTGGAGCCTTTAATAGAACACAATGGCTTGGCAGGTTGGAAGGGTCTGTGCACCTCAGGGGGTGCTCACAAGATACCTACAGACACCCCACCTCCCTACACACTCACACACACACACACACACACACACACACACGAGTTTGGGGGAGAAGCACTTAAGATTTAAACCTTTGATGTAAGGCCGGCCTGAAGTCAGTACTCAATGATTCCACTTTGGCGAATAAAGCCAAAGAAGCCAACTTGAGTTTAAAGGCGCTTTTTGTTCTGTGTGTGAGGCGGGACTGTGTGTGTGTGCCAGGCTTGTGTGAGAGAGCATGTATGTCTGTGTGCGCTGCTTCCATGCGCGGGCTTGTACTGGAGCAGCAAAGTGGCTGCTGAGAGCCCGGGCCTCTGCCACGCTCTGGCCATTTACCCAGCGGGCCAGGCGTTGTGGAATTTCCCAGAGCTCCTCAGAGCCCCTCAAGCCCGGGACCAGCTAACAGGCGCCTCCCTTAGCCCCCTGATCCTATTCGGCACTGACAGAGCCATGCGGCTTTGAAATAAACCCAGGGAGCTGGAGTTGTGCTGGTTTGAATCTGGTGTGGGCCCCAGGTCAGCTCCATCCTGACCGCTGGGCGTTCCTAAACTGAAGCTTCCAAGAAACCTTCCAGCTCACGCATCTGTCAACCTCTGTCACCCCTCAGTCCCTGCGGAATCGTCCTCTGCCTCCCACCATGGCATTTTGTAGCCACTGTGCTGTGGCTCCTTCTCTGCTGGCCAGACCTTGTCTTGGGTAGAGGCAGATCGTCATAGTGACCCCAAACTCCAGATTCCAGGAACACCTCCCCAGTAGGGATGCGCAAAGAACGACTGCAGGTGTTGGCGAGCAACTCCTGGCAGGGTGGAGCTGCCCAGCAGCAGACCCCTGACCAGCAGAGGTGAGGCCAGCAAATTCTATAGGAGGAGCCTGGCCAGGCCCAGTGACTGCTCTGGGTCTGTCGCCTCTCTGTAAAGCAGAGATAATGGTGTCGCCATCCAAAGACCCGCGACTCAGGAGGTGACTGAGCTGTGAGAGTGTAAGTGCTGTGGCTTGAGGCGGGGCGCTGTGCTCATTGAACAGTGGCCCCGAGGTCAGGGCCTTCGCCTGGCACTTTCCCGCTGAGTCCCAATTGCGCCAGAGCAGCTCAGGCAAACAGGCTCTGAGCCAGGGAGTGAAAATTCCACACTGCCGCGGGGTCTGGCTCGCTGGGCCTCCAGCCCCGTCAGCAGAGAAAGTCGATGAGATCGATGCAGCCGTGACCCTTTGGCCCCTGCAGCAGAGCTGTCCCCGGGAGGGAGGTCGCAGACTGGAGGCCCGGAGGCCCATGGAAACTCAGCTTCCGGCCACACTGCTGCAGGGGCGGGCCGGGACCTGGGGCGCAGGAGCCTGCGGGGGTCAGCTCCTGTGGAGAAGCTGCCTCAGCTGCACAGAGCCCCCCCAATCACATCCATCACTGCGGCTCCTCCTCGTTAGAGCATCAGGCAGCTCGGCCTTGCCCCTCAGCTGGGGCTTGGTGGCGCAGGAAGCCGCCTTAGCGGTGGGGGCATCACCCAGGGCAGTAGTGGTCCCTGCTGGTGGGCCCAGTCCACTCCATCTCCCCAGGGCCTCACCCAGCTTCTCCCCTCGGAGGAGCCCCCAGTCATGGCCCAGCACTGGAGGCAGGATTTGCTTTCAGTTTTGCTTGATTTGTTGTCTTGGTTTTGAACAAAAGGGGGCCTCCTAGGGTCAGGGCATGGGCTTGGTGTTTGAAGGACACAATGGAAACCCTCAAAGCGCAGGCTGGGGCCCAGCGGTCTCAGCTGATTCTCTTTGCAAGTGCACTTTCCTAGGGCACAGAAAGTGCTCAATAAATTCGGGGTTAAGGAAAGCCTAATTCTGGAAGCGTGTAAGCAGTATCTAAGCTCCCTAAAGCCCCAGCGGCTTGTAGAAATCCTTCCCGCAGCCTTAAGCCTGCTGAGAAGTGCCTCTGAGGGATGCTGAGCCCCCACTACCCCCATACACAGGGGGTCCAGCCTCTCTGTCCCTCTGGGCCACCCCCCCCCACAAAGGCGGGCCCAGCCTCTTAGGTGAACCTGCAGCTTCAGGGGAAACCAGCCTCTGGCTGGGATCTAACACCTGCCCATGGCTGCTTCTGGGACCCCCACTCAAAACCAAGGTCAGCAAGTCAGGGCTCTTCATTATTTATCCGGAACTGTTTTCCACCCAAGACTGACTTAGGATTCCAGATAACTGCTGCATTGCCTCAGATAACTGTGGGGCTGCTGGGAATGAGTCCCCGGACCTGGTACTGGGCATCGTGTCCAAACTGCCTCTGGACTTTCTGGAGATAGCCAGTGGGTGGGGACTTCTCCCCAGGGGTAGAATCAAGCGGGAGGTGGGAATTAAAGCTATGGGCATGGGAGAACTGTGCCCAGATATGGGAGGACTGTGCCCAGATATGGGGGACTGTGCCCAGATGTGGGAAGACTGTGATCAAATGTGGGAAGACTACACTCGGATACAGGAGGACCATGCCTGGACGTGAGAGGACTGTCCATAGAGGGAGGACTGTGCCCGGATGGGGGGAAAGACTGGACCCAAACACCATGCTGGTGATCGAGGCACAGGCTACTGCTCGCTGTGTCCCTAAACCTCTCTGTCCCTAAACAGCTTCTCTCTGAGGCCAGCACCCTCTTTTTCTCCATGAACTGGACTTTTTTCCAAAGACATGCTTCGTTTTGTTCTCACTTTCTACTTCATTATTTTATTGACTCCTACACAACATGCTCAGGCACTTCACAACATGCTCTTGCCCAACAGTGGGTAAGAAAGGTGTTGTCTAGGACGGTCATGCTCCATCCAGCCCTCTGGCTGTCCTGTCCAACAGGCAAAGGAGGCGTAGGCACCGTGGGGCTAATGGTGCTGTCTGGGGAGCAGGTGGCCAGAGGTTCTAGTAAGGGGCGTTTCCTCTCTGAACCACTCAGCCTCCCTCTCTGTGCCAACCTAAACTTGTGGACAGTTCTGAGATCTCTGTGGTCCTGGAGAGGACTTCCTGGTTCCTCTGGGATCCCAATCCAACCTTGGTCTGACCAATCCAACAACAGGTCCTGGATATTTTACCTAAAGTCCTATCTGGTGGGTCAGAGAGGCTGGAGCTAGGTCATAGGCAGCTGCCAGACTGGGAGGGCAAACATTAGGAGTCTGAGGTACAGATGGACAAACTCACCTGGTTTCCACTGGTTGGTTGACTTTAAGAGTCAGACAACCCCAGTTGGGACAGATGGCCCAGGTGATCTAGGAGGGAGCCATCGAGGCCTAGTGTGACTACAGAATCCGGCAGAAAATTAACTAAAGGAGTCCATTAACTTCCCACATGTCTGGGTGGCAGTTGTAGCCACTCACTTCCTGTCTACCTCAATGGTAATATACTCACTTCCTGTCTGTCTCTGAGGGCAATGGAGCCCACTCACTTCACTTCCTGTCACTCTCTCTGTCTCTGAGGGCAATGGTCCCCCTTACTTTACTTCCTGTTTGTCTCTAAGGGCAATGGCACCCACTCATTTCCTGTGCATCTTGGAGGGACAATGACACCGACTTACTTCACTTCCCATAGCTTCCTGTCTGTCTCTGAGGGCAGTGGAGCCCACCTACACCATGAGAGGCGGCCTAAAATTAGGTCTGACAACTGAGGGAAGCCAGCTTAGTGGACTACCAGGAAATAGAAATAGATGCCATCTCCTAAGCGCAGCATTGCAGTCAGAGCTGTGAAAAACTTTAGGGTTCATTGCATTTGACCTCACACTCCTGTGCCCCCAGAGACCAGAAGCTCATCTGCCAGAACAGGATTGAACAGGGGCCCTGAGCCCTTCCAGCTCCACTGTGGGTTCTCAGCACTGCCATCGCCCCCAACGCCCACTTTACAAATAACTTGTAATGACATCTTAACTATCTTGATACTAAGCTTAGAGATAATGTAACCTGCCTATATACATAATAAAAAATCAATATCATTCCCTCCATGTACCATAAGAGAGAAATCAAAAGGAAGGAATTCATCACGTAGTCGTTCAATAAAAGCAAGTACACAGGCAAGACTACACTCAAAGACAATCACCACGAACACGATGGCCGCCAATGCAGACAAGAGAAATATGTCGTATTGGCGACTTAAATACCGTAACTCTTGTTGCTATTGATTATGTGATTTTCAGAAATGGTAAAGAACTGTTGGTAAAGTTGTACCCAAGACAAAGAGTGGTGTCCTCTCGAGGACAGTGTTTGCTTCTGTCCCTGGGGTAGGGATCACTAATGCAAAGTTGCTTCCCCCAGCAGACATACCCAGGACAACAAGAGGGAAGTGTTTGCCGCAAAAGCATGAGCTGTGATTCCACGTGACCCACTATCCAGGCGTTCTGCCGGGCGAGGTGTGTCCTGCTACACGCGAGATCAGGGAGTAAACTACCATTTCCTCGGAGAAGGAGAGGGAGAGGCAATCATCCCCACCAGCCAAGGTTATGTCATCTGGTCTGAGGGAATGAGGCACCACCTGGTACCTCTGCAGAATGAGGCGGAGCAGATGCTCAGGCAGTGAAGCGGGAACGCCTGGCAATGCAAGAGAGAATGTGTTTCTGCGAGACCTCGAACTCGGCTCAAACTGCAGCAAGGGTTGAGGGTCAGCTCAAAGGCAGTGCATTGGCTTTGCTAGCGGGAGGCCAGGCTCAGTGCCCAAACAGTGGGGCCCGGATGCCAGGAGTAGCCTCTGAGCACCTCCAGATGTGCCTTTGCCCCACCCCCAAGAGGAAACAAAAGTTAATGACCTTTACCAAATGGTTTGGGGCTTATTTGAATATATTTGAATCGTCTGTTTTAGGTTTTGCTTATCTGAAAGACTTTCTCAGCTATAGAATGCTTAGTGACAATATGAAAGTCCCACAGGGCGCAAGACAATGGTTTGGAGGTAGGGTCTAGCTTTAAGATGAGGGGAGAATGCTGAGTGGTCGGCTGGAGGTGTGGGTTGTCCTAGGGACTCTCAGAGAAGAAGCCGCTGTGCCCAGGAAGAAAAGAGAAAAGGGACAATGCACTGGAAAAGCCTTGGAAAATCCGTTCTGTTGTTCTAGAAAGTAAGACAGTGACACTTCAGGAAGCTTAATTGTTGTCACTCAGATTCTTTTTTTTTCTTTTGTCTTTTTTGGTCGCACGCAGCAATGCTCGGGGGTTACTCCTGGCTCTGCACTTGGGAATTACTCAGGCGGTGCTCTGTGGACTGGAAGGGATGCCGGGAAACGAACCTAGGTCAGCCATGTGCAAGGCAAATGCCGCACCCTGTGTGCTATCACTCGGCCCTGTGGATGCTTAGATTCTGGTAGTGGCAAAACCAAAAACCCCAATCACTTCTGCTTTTTATCTCTCTCTCTTTCTTTCTTTCTTTCTTTTCTTTCTTTCTTTCTTTCTTTCTTTCTTTCTTTCTTTCTTTCTTTCTTTCTTTTTCTTTCTTTCTTTCTTTCTTTCTTTCTTTCTTTCTTTCTTTCTTTCTTTCTTTCTTTTCTTTCTTTCTTTCTTTCTTTCTTTCTTTCTTTCTTTCTTTCTTTCTTTCTTTCTTTCTTTCTTCTTCTTTCTTTCTTCCTTTTCTCTCTTTCTTTCTCTTTCTCTCTTTCTTTTCTTTCTCTCTTCTTTCCTTCCTTTCTTTCTTCCTTCCTTTCTTCTTTCTTTTCTTTCTTTCTTTCTTTCTTTCTTTCTTTCTTTCTTTCTTTCTTTCTTTCTTTCTTTCTTTCTTTCTTTCTTTCTTTCTTTCTTTCTCTTTCTTTCTTTCTTTCTTTCTTTCTTTCTTTCTTTCTTTCTTTCTTTCTTTCTTTCTCTCTCTCTCTCTCTCTCTTTCTTTCTTTCTTTCTTTCTTTCTTTCTTTCTTTCTTTCTTTCTTTCTCTTCTTTCTTTCTTTCTTTCTTTTTCTTTCTTTCTTTTTCTTTCTTTCTTTCTTTCTTTCTTTCTTTCTTTCTT
>JAJIBD010003527.1:0-25816 GCA_021461705.1 Cryptotis parvus
GTCTTAATTACAACTGGTCTGTAGTAGAGCTTGACGTTGGGGGAAAGTGATACCTCCCATCTTCTTTTTCCCAAGGATTGCTTTAGCTATTCGTGGGGGTTATTATTCCATACAAATTTCAGGAGTGTTTGTTCAATTCCTTTGAAGAACATCATGGGTATCTTTATAGGGACCACATTGAATCTGTATAAAGCTCTAGGGAGTATTACCATTTTGATAATGTTAATCCTTCCGATCCATGAGCAGGGAATATGTCTCCATTTCCTCAGGTCTTCTTTTATTTCCTGAAGTAACGTTTTGTAGTTTTCTTTGTAGAGATCCTTTACATTCTTTGTCAAACTGATTCCTAGGTATTTGATTTTCTGCAGCGCAACTGTGAATGGGATAGTTTCTTTAATGTCCCTTTCTTCTTTTCGCTGTTTGCATATAGGAAGGCCATTGACTTTTGGGTATTGATTTTGTACCCTGCTACTCTGCTATAGGAATGTATTATTTCTAGGAGCCTCTTGGTAGAGAGTTTCTGGGTTTTCCAGGTATAATATCATGTCATCTGCAAATAGTGATAACTTGGCTTCTTCCCTTCCTATCTGGATGCCCTTAATGTCTTTTTTCTTCCCTGATTGCTATGGCAAGTACTTCCAGTACTATATTGAATAGAAGTGGTGAGAGGGGCAGCCTTGTCTTGTCCCTGATCTTAAGGGGAAGGCTTTCAGTTTTTCCACATTGAGAATGATGCTCGCTGTGGGCTTGTAGTAGATGGCCTGGATTATCTTGAGGAAGGTTCCTTCAATCCCCATTTTACGGAGAGCTTTCATCATGAACAGGTGTTGAATCTTGTCAAATGCCTTCTCTGCATCTATTGATATGATCATATGGTTTTTTTTTTTTTTTTGTTGATATGATGTATTATGTTGATTGACTTGCAGATGTTGAACCACCCTTGCATTCCCCGGGATGAATCCCACTTGGTCATGGTGTATAATCTTTTTGATGACTCTTTGGATTCTATTTGCTAGTATTTTGTTGAAGATCTTAGCATCTGTATTCATCAGGGAGATTGGTCTGTAGTTTTCCTTTTTTGTGGCATCTTTGTCTGCTTTGGGTATCAGGGTGATATGTGCCTCCGAAAAGCTATTTGGGAGTGTTTTCTGTTTCTTCAATTTGCCGGAAGAGCTTAAAAAGAATTGGGAGTAGGTCCTCTTTAAAGGTTTTGTAGAATTCACTGGTGAATCCATCTGACCTGGGCTTTTGTGTTTGGGGAGACTTTTGATTACCGATTCTATTTCCTCGATGGAGATAGGTTTGTTGGAGGTATTCCAAATCTTCTTGTTGCAGACTTGGGAAGCTATAGGAATTCAGGAATTTGTCCATTTCTTCTAGGTTCTCTTGTTTTGTGGCAGACAGGCTCTCATAGTAATCTCTGATGATCTTCTGAATTTCTGTGGTTTCTGTTGTGATGTCCCCATTTTCATTTCTGATTCTATTTATTTGGGTTCTCTTTCCTTTTCTTACAAGTCTTGCTAGTGGTTTGTTCAATCTTGTTTATTTTTTTCAAAGAACCAGCTTTTGGTTTCGTTGATCTTCTGGATTGTTTTTTGACATTCCATCTCATTGATTTCTGCTCTAAGTTTTATTATTTCTTTCTTTCTGCTTGGTTGGGTTCCTTTTGTTGATCACTCTCTAAGATCTTAAGTTGTGAAGTCAGACTGTTTATGATGGCCTTTTCTTCTTTTCTGATGAATGCTTGAAGAGCTATGAACTTTTCTCTTAACACTGCTTTGGCTGTATCCCACAAGTTCTGGTAATTCTTGTCTTCAGTCTCATTTGTTTCCAGGAATCTTTGGATTTCCTCTTTGATTTCTTTTTATGACTTGCTGGTTGTTCAGCAGTGAGCTGTTTAGTTTCCAGGTACTTGGTATTGGTCTCCGTTTTTGTGTACAATTAACTTCTATTTTCAGTGCCTCATGGTCTGAAAAAATAGTTGGCACAATTTCTATCTTCTTGATTTTATGGAGGTATGATTTATGGCTCAGCATGTGATCTATTTTGGAGTATGTTCCATGTGCACTGGAGAAGAAAGTGTATTCAGCTTTTTGGGGATGAAATGCCCTGTATAATTCTACCAGCCCTCTTTCTTCCATCCCTTCTTTTAGGACCAGTATTTCCTTGGTAAGTTTCAATCTTGTTGATCTATCCAGGGCTGATAGAGCAGTGTTGAAGTCTCCAACTACAATTGCGTTGCTGTCAACGTCTTCTTTGAAGTCTATTAGTAGTTGTTTTAGGTATTTTGCTGGCCCCTTTTGGGTGCATATATGTTTAATAGCGTGATTTCTTCCTGATATATGCATCCCTTGACTATTAAGAAGTGACCTTCACTGTCCCTTCTGACCCTTCAGCCTGAAGTCTATGTTGTCAGATACCAGTATGGCTACCCCAGCCTTTTTGGATGGGTTGTTTGAATGAAGGATTGTTTTCCAGCCTTTTATTTTGAGCCTGTCCTGCTCGATTGTTCAAGTGTGTTTCCTGAAGGCAGCAGAATGTCGGATTCAATTTTTTGATCCATTGTGCCACTCTGTGTCTCTTAACTGGTGCATTTACACCATTGACATTGAGAGAGATTATTGTCATGGGATTTTGTGCCATCTTTCTGAATAGGTTGGTTGTTCTTTTGGGTTATGTCTCGTCTTATAGTAGATCTTTCAGTCCTTCTTTTAAGGTTGGTTTTGATTTTACAAAGTTCCTAAGCTGTTGTTTATCCAAGAAGTTGTATATCTGTCCTTCAAATCTGAGTGAGAGTTTACCGGATAAAGAATTCTTGCTGAGGCATTCATTTCATTAAGTTTTTTTACTATATCCCACCACTGCCTTCGGGCTTGGAGGGTGTCTTCTGGAGAAGTCTGCTGAAAATCGAATGGATGCTCCTTTGTATACAATTTCCTTCTTTGATCTTGCTGCCTGAAGAATTATGTCTCTGTGCTATGGCATCCATTACTTTGACTAGGATGTGTCTTGGGGTCTTTCTATTGGGGTCTCTTCTTGCTGGTAGCTGCCGGGCTTCTTGGATCTGGATGCCTTCATCCTTTAACTCGGGGAACTTTTCAGCCAGGATGTTTTTAACTGTTTTAATTTCCTGTCCCTCTGGGACTCCGATGATTCTTATGTTGTTCCGCCTGGCTTCATCCCATTGTTCTCTGTTCCGTTGCTGATCCATTTTCCAGTCTTTTCCATCTTATGTAGATCTCTGAGTGCTTTCTGCAGCTCATCTTCAGTCTCACTGATTCTCTCTTCTGCTGCTGTCATCCTACTGTTCAGAGCCCCGATTGTGTTTTTCATTTCGTCTACTGAGTTTTTAAGCGATGATATTTCTATTTGCATGGTTCTCATTTCTGCTCTTATTTCCTCCCCGTAGTTTATTGACTGCCCTTTCAACTGCTTCATTTTTGTTCTCCTGTATTTTATTGGACATCTGCTCAATTTTTTTGTTGAGCTCCTTAAACAACCTACCAATTTCTTCTCTAATTTCATTGTCAGAGAGATCATGCACATCTGTATTTTTTTTGAGTCTTCAGGGTCGATTCCTTCATCTGTTCTTCGAGCTGGGGATCTGCGTTGTTTCCCCATGGTGTTGTGGTGTTCAGGGATAGATTCCTCTGGTGTACTGCTTCTTTTTTCTTGAGGGTACTACCTTCCCTTGGTGTTGAATTTCCTAGTTTTTTCTATTAATAAGCGGCCAGTTAGCGGCCGCTCACCCGCCAGCCACACACCCCAGGGAGGTTACCTGAGGTGGAGTCAGGCTGGTGTGAGAGTTCAAAATGACCGTTTACTTCCGGTTCCGCTCGGACTTCTGGGGGTTGTAGTTCCACCTTCTGCCGAGACCTGGGGCTCTACCACGACCCCAGGTGCCCGCCTGGCCAGCCACACACCCCAGGGAGGTTACCTGAGGTGGAGTCAGGCCGGTGTGAGAGTTCAAAATGACCGTTTACTTCCGGTTCCGCTCGGACTTCTGGGGGTTGTAGTTCCACCTTCTGCCGAGACCTGGGGCTCTACCACGACCCCAGGGTACCCGCCTGGCCAGCCACACACCCTAGGGAGGTTACCTGAGGTGGAGTCAGGCCGGTGTGAGAGTTCAAAATGACCGTTTACTTCCGGTTCCGCTCGGACTTCTGGGGGTTGTAGTTCCACCTTCTGCCGAGACCTGGGGCTCTACCACGACCCCAGGTGCCCGCCCGCCAGCCACACACCCCAGGGAGGTTACCTGAGGTGAAGTCAGCCGGTGTGAGAGTTCAAAATGACCGTTTACTTCCGTTCCGCCGGACTTCTGGGGGTTGTAGTTCCACCTTCTGCCGGAGACCTGGGGCTCTACCACGACCCCAGGTGCCCACCTGGCCAGCCACACACCCCAGGGAGGTTACCTGAGGTGGAGTCAGGCCGGTGTGAGAGTTCAAAATGACCGTTTACTTCCGGTTCCGCTCGGACTTCTGGGGGTTGTAGTTCCACCTTCTGCCGAGACCTGGGGCTCTACCACGACCCCAGGTGCCGCCCGCCAGCCACACACCCCAGGGAGGTTACCTGAGGTGAAGTCAGGCCGGTGTGAGAGTTCAAAATGACCGTTTACTTCCGGTTCCGGCTTTGACTTCTGGGGGTTGTAGTTCCACCTTCTGCCGGACCTGCTCTACCATGACCCCAGGTGCCGCCTGGCCAGCCACACACCCCAGGAGGGGTTACCTGAGGTGGAGTCAGGCCGGTGTGAGGAGTTCAAAATGACCGTTTTACTCGGTTCTCGCGGACTTCTGGGGATTGTAGTTCCACCTTCTGCCGAGACCTGGGGCTCTACCACCCCAGGTGCCCGCCCGGCCAGCCACACACCCCAGGGAGGCTGCCTGAGGCGGAGCCAGGCGGTGTGAGAGTTCAAAATCAAACCAGTATATTTTTAAATGGACACAGCAGCTCTTTGAGTAATTTACCCATTAATGGTTTCAGAACAGTCAACATGGAGAGGGTCTGTGCTGTCCCTGTTGGTGAAAAAAATCCACATCTCTCCTCCTTGAGAAAAGCTGAACAACAATGGGAAACTTTTGTAGAGAACTTTATTCATCAAAAGCGTCGTATAGCGAACTTATATAAGACTCATTTCCACATTTAGATGCAGGATCTGCAATTCAGGGAGTTAAGAAATGTTTGCAGCGTAGATGCAGCTGTATCATGGAAACAGCACTCAAAGGATTCACATTCAGCTGCCGGTCTGCGACTTAACTAGTTGGACAGTGTGTGCATCAGGCTGAGCAATAGTACAGTGGACAGTGTGTGCATCAGGCTGAGCAATAGTGCAGTGGGTGGGGAGCTTGCCTTGCACATGGCTGATCCAGGTTCTATCCTAGAATCCAACATGGTCCTCTCAACTCCACCAAGAGTGACTGCTGAGTGCAGGGCCAGGAATGACCCCTGAGTACCGCTGGGTGTGGCCCCAAAACAAATAGTTCACTGTGAATCACTGGAGCAGTGTGAACCCCAATAACCTGCCCACCTGCTCCTAAAACTGCCGACAGAGGGGGTGGAGGGTGGTGAGTGAGCCAAAGTCTTTGGTATTGGGAAAGGCAAAGTGGCCTCCAGGGAAGAGAGAAGCGCCAAGGGTCAGGAAAGGCTGCTGCCACTAAGCAATCAAGTGCTGTGATCTAAACCAACATGTTCTTTTTTTTTTTGGGTCACATCCGGTGATGCTCAGGGGTTTCTCCTGGCTCTGCTCTCAGGAATTACCTCCTGGCGGTGCTCAGGGGACCATATGGGATGCTGGGGATCGAACCCGGGCCGGCATGGGCTGGTCGCGTGCAAGGCAAATGCCCTACCCGCTGGACTATCGCTCCGGCCCCCAACATGTTCTTTTAATGCTGCAAATAAGCCTTCTCCCACTTTGTATCTGGTTGGTGACAATGTTAGCCTTTTCCCAGATGGAACTCAATGTCAACTATTAAAAATCCACTTCCAAATAACCTGACCAATCAGTCTACTTCAATGTCAGTTTATCTCCTAAAAAGGAACTGAAAAAAGGAAATGGAAAAAGTGTTGCTTTGTTGGTTTTTTTTTCCCACAAGGGAAACAGGCCTCTTGGGCTCTGCTGAGGAAATGCCGGGGCTGAGTCCAGCTGGGAGGTCAGCAGGACGAATGTGTTTATAGGACATCAAAGGCTGTGCAGACTGTAGAATCAAAGCGAGAGATGAGGCACACTTTCAGATATCATTTTTAAAATCCTTGGATAGGTTGAGACGTGTTCCCATGGTGGAGAGCTGGCCTGAGCCGATAGTGTGAGAACTTTGATAAGGGAGCTGGGGCAGGGATTGAAAAGCAGGTGCTGCCGACGAGGACAAAGATGAAGCTGGGGGACCTTACGCAGTGCCAGGGATAAAAATCAGTTGGTTGTGTGCAAGGAATCAAGCTTTCTCCACTCCTGATCCTGACCGTGCAGGCTGGGTAAGGACCCATTTTACGCAGAAGTTACCAGTAATCGACTTGGAGTTGCCCTGTCAGCCCTCTCATCTCAGTGCCAAGAGATCCTCAGGTTCATCACTGTGCACCAGAGGTAGAGGCTGGGTGCACCAGCCCCTTCAGCGGAAACAGCTCCTGCTGCGCTTTGATATCTTTTGCTTAAACATAAGGGTATGAGTCAGTAGAAATGTGAGGGAGGAAGATGATGCACAGTTAGAAAGGAAGAAATCAAAGGATGAAGGGAGCCGATCCTGTCTTACAAACAAGCATGCACCATGTGACTTCGCACAACTAACTCAGAGCAGCTCTGAGCGTGCTGTGGGGTAAAGCTGGCTTCCTTTAACAGGTGGACTTCCTGTTGGCAAAAGGAAGCAGTTTTCCACTTCAACAGACACCAGTTTCAACGGTCAACAGAATATGGGGCCAGGGGTGATAGCCCAGTGGGCAGGGCGTTTGCCTTGCATGCAGCAGACCCGGGTTTGATCCCGAGCACCACCAGGGAGTAATTCCTGACTGCAGAGCCAGGAGTAACCCCTGAGCATTGCCAGATTTGCAAAAGTAAAATAAAATAAAATAAAATAAAAAGAACAGAATCTAATTAGGGTGTGGGCAAAAGATTTGGGAGACATTTCACTGAAGAGGCTACAGATGGCAAATAAACACATGAAAGCGATGTGAGTGTCATTCGCTATTGGGGAGAAAAAAATAAAACCACAATGAGATAGCACTCCAACGAAAAGAATGAGGACAGCAAATGCTGGTAAGGAGGCAGGAAGCTATCTTATCACTCATACATTGATGGGGCAAATGTAAGCAATTTAGCAGTTTCTTATAAAGCTGAATATACTTTTATCACAGCATAATATACTTTTATCATAGCAATTACACCTTTGGGCATTTACCTGGAGAGATTAAAAAATCTATGAATGTTCAAAACAACTTTATTTATAATAAGCTCAATTATTTTCCACTTAAGTTAATGGTAATAACATTTCCGGCCTGCATGACACCCCTCCAAATAACCTGTCACTTCCTACCAAACAGGACCATTCTATTTAGATAGTGGAGGAAATTTACAACCTTAGTCTAGAGGGGAATATGGACAGCTGATCTTCAACAAAGGAGCAAAGTGTAGGAAGAGAAGCAGGGGAAACCTGTTTAACAAGTGGTGCCGGGAAAACGGATCAGTCACATAGTAAAAACATGAACTCAGACCTCTATCTCACCCCAGCACAAACGTCATTTCAAAATGGATTTAATACCTCGATATCAGAACTTGAGTCCATAAATTATACTGAGGAAATATAGGCAGAACATTTCAAAATATTGAACCTAGAGTCATTGTCAGTGATCCAGTGGCATTGGGCAAACAAACAAGCAAAAATAAACAGATGGGACTACATGAAATGAAGAAACTTCACACTGCAAAAGAAACAATGCCCCAAATAAAAAGACACCCGCACAGGAGAAAACATCTCTCAACCACCCATCATACAAAGGTTTAATATCCTAGACAAACAAGGCATTAGTAAAACAACAAGAAAAAATATCATCCTCATCAGAAAATGGGAGGAATGGTTAACAGAAACTTCCACAAAGAAATATACAGATGGCCAAGAGGTATATGAAAAAGTGTACATCATTTGTTTGCAGGGAAATGCAAATCAAGACAACAATGAGTACCACCTCATACCATGAGACTAGCACACATCACAAAGAAAATAAAAACAAACAGTTGTTGACAGAAACATGGAGGAAGAAGACAAACCCTCATTCAAGGCTGGTGGGAACACCGACAGGTTTAATCTTTTTGGAAAACGGTAAGGACGCCTCTCAAAAACCTAAGAATTGAGTTTCCATATGACCCAGGAATTCCACTTTTGGCATCTACCCCAGTAACCCAAGAGCTGTATTCAGAAAAGACATTTGCAATGTTCATTGCAGCATTATTCACAATAGTCAAAAAATTAAATAACCCAGATGACTAAAAAATTGTATGCTATAGATGGAATACTACTTAGCTTTAAGAAAAGGTGCGATTTGCTGCTACATGGGTGGGTCTGGAGACTTTCATGCAGAATAAAATAATTCAGAAGGAGAGGGACAGAACCAGGATGCTGTCTCATATGTGGAATACAAAAAAGCTCAGGAGGGGATAACAAATGGTCAGAGGCTGCAGAGCCTGAGATCTGGTCCACAGAACTGAGCTTCCTGTGTTGAGAGATGAGGCAGGGGTTTGGCGGGCAGGGACACTCTTGTGCCAGGTGTTGTGTAGGCACACTGCATGCATAAACTGTATTACTAACACATTATAAATCATGCTGTCTGAAAAACAAAACAAGAAATAAACCCAATCTGGAGGGCTGGAGAAAAGCTCAATGGGAAAGGGCATGTTTTGCACATGGGAAGTGCAGATATAATCCCCAGAACCTAATGCCCCCTGCCTACATCCTCACTGGGGGCAACTCCCGGCACAGAGCTGGGAGTAGCCCTCAAGCACCCAGGTGTGGGTCTAAAACAAAACAAAACAAAACAGCAAACAAAAATTGATGCGGGTCCAAGATGTTGGTCAGTGTTAAAGCATTTTCTTTGCATGAATGAGGCCCTGGGTTCATCCCTTATACCACAAAAAAAAAAACATGAATGACAAGCAACATATTTTAAAATTTTCACTGCCAGCAATCAAACCCAGGGCCTCACCATGTGAAGCATGTACTCTACCACTGAGAACATGCCTGGGCTACAATATGCTCCTATGCAAGTCCGGGGGTCTAAGAGAGGCCTCAGACCGGAGCACATTCTTTGCATGTGGAAAACCAGGTTCAAACTCTTTTCCCCAGTAGCACCAAGAGTGGCTTCTGAACACTGGAAACTGCGCCTAAACACTTCTGGGGATGCTCCCTAGTTTTCCCTCCTCCAAGAAAGCCTAAATCCAGGAAAACTCCAGGCCAAATCTTCAATACTCTTATGGGCTGCCACGCTTTCCTCATACCTTCAGACCACCCTCTTTTTTTGCAAGGTACCATAACAGTTGATGGTGATGCTCAGCGGTTACTCCTGGATCTACATTTAGGAATTTCTTCTGGTGGTGCTCAAGGGACCATAGTGGATGCCAGGGACAGAATCACAGTTGACCACATGCAAGGCATGTGCCCTGCCCACTGCACTATAGCTCCAGGCACTTATGGAACATCTGCTCAGACAGCCTCATGCCCTTTCTTTAGCAAGAGGCAATGAGTCTCAATACTCTTAATTGCTCATTAGTGCAAAACTTTCACATAAGATTTTTTTTCTTAGAGGACTCTAAAATATAAAGGATCCTCATAGCCTAAAAAGATTATAACTTTAGATGTACTAATACAGGTCTTATGAAACATAAATCATTTCCTAGAGAATTTTATTTTCCTCTTTTCTCCAAACCAAGACAAAATATTCTTCTACCTTTTTCTCCAAACCAAGACAAAATATTCTTCTACCTTTTCCTTTGGCTCCTTTTCCTTCCTCTTTTTCCTTTTCAATAAATGGTGGATCCTAAAGGTTGGTTGTAGTGTGGAATCTGAAACTATAGCCACTTTTTTGGGTACTGTGTTATATTGAAATCCATAGATGCATCTTGCAATTCTTTGATCATGCATGACTTATGACATTTTACATTGATTATTTGAAAAAAAATTAATTCAGGAACCAAAGAGATATTACACTAAGTAAAGTGCCTGCCTTATACCGGGTCAACCTGGGTTCAATCCCTGGCACCCATATGATCCCTTAAGCCTTGCCATGAGTAATCTCTGAGCACAGAACCAAGAGAGTAAGCCCTGAGCAGCAAGCAAAACAAGATTCACTGTGATATGAGGATCTCCTAGAAGCGGACAAGTTTCCATTACATTGTAATGAAAATCATATCCATTGATAGAATCATCAGAATTACCAAAAAAAGTCAGGGAGATGTAAATTTCCCAAAATTCTGATCTTCATGTGAAGCTCAAATTTTATAATTGACATTAAGTCAGCTGTCAGTCATTTCCCTTTAATTGGCAACTTTACTCTTGGAGAATATATTTGCCAAATAATCAAGTCTGAATAATCATAATATTTCTTTTAGTAATACTTCTGAGATGGCAGTTAGCTCAGTTTGCAAATCAACAGTATAGTACTTTTCTTTAAGACCATTGTTCTGACAGATTTTTTTTTTAAAAAAGACTGAAATATAGGAGCTAAATTTTATTTTATTTTTGCTTTGCACACAGCTAATCCTGGTTCAAATCCTTGGCACCCTATACCGTTCTCCAAGCACCACTGGGAGTGATCCCTGAGCACTGAGCCAGGAGTAACCATTGAGTACCACAAGGTGTGGTCTCAAAACAAAACACAAGGTGAAATAGAGTGAAATGTGGCCTTCTAATGGGCCCCTGGTGGACAGTCTGCCTTGACTGGCCTCATGCTGAAGGTTCTGTCCCCAGCAGTCCCACCTTAGGGCTCGTGTGTGAGCCCTAGCCACAGCAAGAAAATGCAACCACCAAGTGTGTGACTTCACAGCTAAGCACATCACAACTAAATGCATCACAATTAGTGTGCAACACTGAGACCAAGTATATGTGAACACTGCAACCAAGAGCATGTGTGTGACCCCTGATCACAAAAACAACAAAAGGAAGGGGGCCAATTTAATGAAATAAACATTTCTTAACTCCTCAGCACGAGATGCTTAAGGGGGTGGCTCCCTTCTCCCGGCAATGAAAAACACGTTAACAGCTGCCTTGGCTGTGGGAAGGCACCAGTTTTACCCGACTTGGCTTGGTGCAGTCAATTAAAAATCATCCTTACAGTGGGGAAAGCAAATGGTGTCGCAGAATTGTTAGGAAGTGACCCCATGACACCACCAGGAGAGCCAGGGGGCACCCCAGGAGAAGAGAGCAACCCCATTATTTGTCAGCGTCAGCCCTGTGGCACATGGTTGCTTGCTGCTGCGTCTCTGCAGAGCCTTGTGGTGGGGCACAACTTTCAAGCATATGAAATGCCAGAGCCAGGAGTCAGCAGGGACAGGCTCCTGCTCTAGCGTAGGAAATGGCTCCCTGCGACCTTTACCAGCACCTCACGTCTTGGCGCCCTGGGCACCAGGGGGCCCCACTGGTGCAGCCAAGCTGTAACGCAGTGCCTTTTCCGGTTTTCAACAGGATCTATATGACCCTTATTGCGAGCCCCCAGGATATTACAAGTTGGCACAGGTGAAAATGGGCACTGCATAAATGGGGGCATGGCATGAGAATAGGTCAGTTGGCACGACGGGAGGTGGCATAGGAGAAACCAAGGTGGAAGGGGGTCATGGTTGGTAAAAGGTTGAGAAACACCTCATTAAATAGGTATGATTCTCTCTTTTCTGAGCCTCACCCAGTAGTGCTCAAGGGCTATTTTTGCTCATTGCTTAAGAATGACCCTTGCTGATGCTTTGGGGAACCATACGTGGTGTGAGGGGATTGAACCAGGGTCAACTGCTTGCAAAGAATGTGCCTTACCTCCAGGAGCGGCACTTGTAAAGATCAGGCATGAAAGAGCCACTGACTGTACCTCGATGCCACCTCAGAGACTCTGGAATCACTTCACTGCCCATGATCCATGCCTGAAGTACTCCCTTTGACAAAATGGTGTATTTCCACTACTAAGCATGTACAGAACCCCAGACTCTCCTGTTACACTGGGAGACTTCATTCCTGCCTTCTGCACTGAGTGTTTCTGTGGCCGCAGTCAACTGGGCACGAGTCGTGTCTCAGACTCCGAGCAGGGGCTGCAGGCCTAGGATAGAGCTCTAGGAATGGGTTCCTGCGAGCAAAATGCTGCAGAAAGAACTGAGTGCCAAGTACCAAGGATGCCCTGCATAGCAGGGACTGCCCAAGAAGGCAGCAGAATGGAGCCCTCAGGACACCCAGAGTTAGTTCGTGGTAAGCATGGTGAGCCCCGAGTGCACGCAGCAAGGATGCTAGCAGGCTGGCTCTTTCATGCCTGGCCTTGGAGGGAAAGCCATTTATTTCCAATTCAAATGAATAAAAATTTGCTGTTTATTCTGTCCAAGACCCAAAGGAGCCAGAACCTATGTCTCGGCTGCCTGGTAATTTTATGGCTGATCTTATTTCTAACATTTCCACGATTCCCCTTTGAAGACACCGAGCCACTGTCAGGACATATTTTACTATTTGGGGGGGACAGGCCACATGTCTCCAGCACAGTTTTCTTCATTAAGAAGGTGCTCCTGTGTCCTGTGCAAGGGAACACCACCTTCTCCTGGCTTGGCACTCGGGGATCACTCCTGGCAAACTTGGGGATCATAGTCTCCACACAGGGTACTATGGATCTAACCCAGTATGCATGAAAGGCAAATGCCCTCCAGACTGTACAATGTTCCAGCACCCTACTTTTTTTCTTTTGGCTTTTTGGGTCATACCTGGTGATGCTCAGGGGTTACTCCTGGTTCTGTACTCCAGAATTACTCTTAGTGGTGCTCAGGGGACCATATGGGATGCTGAGGATCAAACCTGGGTTGGTGTGCAAGGCAAATGCCCCATGTATTTAAATTTATTTTTTTATTATTGAATCAGTGTGAGATAGACCATTACAAGGCTATTCATGATTGGGTTTTAGTTATACAATGTTCCAACACCCATCACTCCACCAGTGCACACTTCCCACTACCAATGTCCCTAGTTTCCTTCCCACTATCTCCCAATACCTTTCCCACCCTACCCCATAACCCAGCCTGCCTCCATAGCAGGCACTTTTCCTCTTTCTCTATCCTTCTGTGTGAGAGAGAGATGTTTGTTCCATGTTTGTTCAGGGAATTCAATATTTTTATGGGGAAGGTAGAGCTGGAACAGCTTTTTCTTTTTTTAACTGGGTGGCAGCTTGGGGTGTGGGCATGACTGCCAGAGCTCCCAGACGTACAGGTGTGGGGAGGCAGCTCACCCCAGATTTTGAGAGAAGCCTGGAGATTCAGTCACAAAGCCTGCATACCTGAATCTCCAGAGCAGTATCTCAGTGAGGTCCGTCTTGAGGGTGGAGTTCAGTACGACAGTAATTTTCATCTGTTTTTTTCTTGAAATTAAATGCCCATTTCCTCTAATGCCCAAATGGTAAATAGCTAACAATCAGTACCTATTAAGCACGTTGTAGTTCAATGTTCTTCACTTCTTGTTGTACGTGTATGTTTTTGTTTAGAATTATTTTCCTCTAGCACTAAGAACTTAGGACAGGACAGAATTTTTAGTGGTAAATTCTCAATCTTTGAATAAACTGTCCCCTTGCCCTGCACCCCCCCACCCTCTTTAGCTTTTGGGTTACTCTTTATCCCTCTTTCCTCTTAATGGAGTCTGTCACGGAACGGTTTCTTTTTCCTAAGTATTATTTGCAAATCTTTTCAAGTTATTACTGGAATTTTTATTCTCACTTAGGCTTTCCTCTGCAAGACAAATCTTGTTTGCTTTTCATGGCTTTTTCATACCATTGTTTGTGAGAAGGCAAGCTAATATTTATTCACATAAAAGATTTTTATCAACAAGAAAGACAAGACTAAGCTGAGATTTTAGGAATGATGAGAAGGTTATATCAATTTTCATGAGCGATTCCATCAATAACTCATGTACTCATACTTACATGATACTGTCAAAGAAGGATTAAGCAATACACAAATAAAGTTACTAAACACAATACCACAACAAAGGTGGCACAAGGCCAGAACGATAGTATAGAGGTTGGGCTGTTAGGGTGCTTGCCTTGCATACGGTCAGCCCAAGCTTGATTCCTGGCATTTCACACTTGTCCTGAGCCCTGCAGGGGGCCCTGGCATTTCACACGGTGTCCTGAGCCCTGCAGGAGTGATCCCTGGCATTTCACACTGTGTCCTGAGCCCTGCAGGAGTGATCCCTGGCATTTCACACGGTGTCCTGAGCCCTGCAGGAGTGATCCCCTGACAGCAGATGTGGGAGTAACCCCAAAACCAATAAAATGGAACAAAAAAAGGTAGCACAGATTTGGTCAGTCATCTTAACTGGTACTAAAGGAATAAAAAGTTGCCAATTATTTTGCTGCCGAAAAGGATGATAATAACAGTAGTAATCCAGAAAAATAGTATTTCTGGGCTTGAACCCACAGGGAGATCATTCACTAATTACACCAAACAATAAACAACACCCCCTCCCCCAAAAAGCAAACAACCAACAACAACAAAACCAAATACCCATGGATGATCAAAAAACACATGATGAGATCAGATGATATTGTTAAACTATATCATATAGGAAAACTGCTGAAAGGAACAGTACTACGGAGCAGTACTTGTTACAGAGTACTGCTGCATTTTTGTCAACAGAAGGAAGAAGCTGGAAGGTTAAAAGGCTATTAAGAAGTGTCCCTTTGTTTTTTTTAAGAGGGAAAGGGATGGGAAAAGTATAAGACAATGTGAGTTAGAGAGGGGGAGAAGGAAAGGGAGAAGAGGAATGGGGAGGAGGAACACATGAATTCTGAATCCACAAATTGTAGCCCTGTAGGAGATTTAAATGTCAGACACTGTAATGACTCACAGAGGGTCAAATGATTAAAAGAATTAAAATTTGTAATGATGAGCAGCACTATTTGCAATAGCCAGAATCTGGAAACAACCAGAGTGCCCAAGAGTGATGACTGGATAAAGAAACTTTTGGTACATCTACACAATGGAATACTATGCAGCTGTTAGGATAAATGAAGTTATAAAATTTGCCTATAAATGGATGGAACATGGAGAGGATCATGTTGAGTGAAATTAGCCAGAAGGAAAAAAGACAGACATAGAATGCATTTATTTGCATGATATATACACATATATATATATATATATATACACATATATATATATATAAATAGGTATCACTGTATCTACTGTCTTCCGTTCATCATCGATTTGCTCGAGCGGGCCCCATATGGAGATGTTACTGGGGCCCGCTCGAGCAAATCGATGATGAACGGAGACAGTGATACAGTGATACCAATATGGATATTGGTATCATAATATGTATATATTTGTACATATTATGTATATATACATTATATTTGTATATATGCATATATAATGTATATACATACACATATAATATATACATAATATTTATACATATTATAATTTTTTTTTTTTTTTTTTGCTTTTTGGGTCACACCCGGCGGCGCTCAGGGGTTACTCCTGGCTCTGCACTCAGAAATTACTCCTGGTGGTGCTCGGGGACCATATGGGATGCGGGACTCGAACCAGGCCGGCACAGGCCGGCTACGTGCAAGGCAAACGCCCTACCCGCTGGGCTATCGCTCCGGAACCTCCGAAGGGGGAACGCCTGCCCAGAAGGAAGGCGGGCCGAGGGACAGCAGCCCTCCGGAGAAGGCAGATGCCTGTTTCAGCCTCCGCCCGCCCTGCGACCTCGGGGGCAACGCCGGGCCCGACACAGACAGAACCCCGACGGGGAACTCCTGACACGCGGCAGCGGGTACAGGTCAGGTTCTGTCGACGTCCAGGCCACGGACACTGAGCCTGTGCCTCTTGAGCACCTTGGGCTGGAGGGTGGCAACCACGGCCGGGAGGCGGCAGGAAACACCGGGTGCACGCAAGAGCCGGCACACAGGGCCCGGGTACACGGTTGGGGGTGGGGGGGAACGTGAGGAAGCCGGCGGGGACAGGTCCTTAAGACGAGCCCCCAAATAACCCACACACCAGGCACCCAGGGAAGCCACAGCCTCCTGATCCCTTGGCGGAAAGCCACCGAAAAGAGAGCGTGTCAGCGTGATATTTTTATAGGATACTGAATTTTGCATAAGGTTCTTCCCAATTTCTTTAACATTTATACATAGTAAACAGTTATGGACATGTTTTAACTGATACCAGTAAGCCTGGCAAGAAGCCAGAGCAAACCACACATCATGCAGTTAGTCATTCTCAACATCCAACTCCATAATTCCTCAGAGCTCCATCCAAGAGAAAACCTGATCTTCCCCCTTTAAGTTTCATCAGTAAATGCTCAGGTTGAGAGCCTTCTACTGAGACTATACCACCTACGAGGTAAAGCCTGGCAAGCTACCGTGTTTTATTTACTTTTTATACCAAAGACTAGTAACTATTATGGACCTCAGTTCCATGACCTGAAGAATGGTTTCGGGCTCCTCCTGTCCCTGGAGCAAGCAGATGCCCTTGGGTTGCACTTGCTTGTGACAGGACTAATGGAGATGTTAAAAGTGCCCACTCGGGCAAATCGATGAACAAATGGGAAGACAGTGATACAGTGATAATATGTATACATTATTATACATTATAATAATGTATTATATACATTATAATGTATACATATAATATGCATGCATATTATATGTATAAATATTATGTATATAGTATATATGTATACATATATACTATATATGCATATATACAAATACATATTATGCATATATACGTAATATATAAAATATATACATTTTATGATATCAATATCCAAGGATAGGCGATACATGGATCAGGAGGCCTTGTCAAAGGTGGAAATTACCACAAACATGTGGGAGTCAGAAGCTAGGTAAGACAGAGAAGGGAACAGTGTGCTAATAATTGTTGAAAGTGCTAATACCAACCTAGAACTGAGCATTGAACACAGGCAAAAAGATACATATGATAACCTCTAAATGTATGCATTGCAATCCACAATGTGTAAGAGAAGGAAAAGAGAAAGAGAGAAAAGAGATAAAAGAACCTGCCATAGAAGCAGGAAGGGGGGAAGGAAATCGGGGACATTGGTGGTGGGAAATGGGCACTGGTGGAGGGGATGGTTCTGGAACACTGTATAACTGAAACCCAAACATAAACATCTTTGTAATTGTATATCTCACGGTGGTATAATAAAATCACTTGATCACTTGAATCCCGTTATTCAATGATTTGCTCGAATGGGCGCCAGTAACATTTCCATTGGACCCTATCATGTGCCAATGTAGCCCAATGGCATCTGGTTGATTCAGGAATATGAAGAGCCTCAAACCGTTCCTTCAGAGTCTTGACAAGGAAGTCTGACCATCTTGTAGGTGGGCGGCCATGTGATCTTTTGACATCCTGTGAGATCCAGTCGGTAACTGCTCTAGTCCAGCGGTCGTCTCCAAATCACATTACATATCTGGCCCATCTGATTTTGATGCCTTGGCAAAGCGAGACAGCATTCCTGATTCTGGGATAGCGATGGAGGTCAGAACTCCGATTCCTTCTCTCACTTGAGTGAGGCATGATATTCCAAGCATAGCTCTTTTCGATTCCTCTCTGCGAGACCCAGATAGCATTCTCATCCTGCTTTTGTAGGGCCCAGGTCTCTGAGGCATATGTTAATGCAGGGAGAACTGTGGAGTCGAAGAGATGTGCCCGGAGCCGGAGGTTCTTTGTCCTTTTAGCTATTTCTTCGATGCCTTTGAAGGCATTCCATGCCGCTCTCTTCCTCCTGCGCAGCTCAGGTTTTAGGTCGTTCATCATGTTGACTTCTCGAGCCTAGGTACACATAACTGCTGCATTCAGAGATGTCTGTTCCATTGAGAGTGAATGGGGCCTCTGGAACTAGTTCATTTTTTCATAAACATGGTTTTCTTTAGATTCAGCTGTAGACCTATCTCTCCACATTCTCGGTCGAAGTCAGCCAGCATTTGTGCCGCTTGGCTCATGTTTGGTGTTATTAGAACGATGTCATCAGCGAAGCGGAGATGGTGTAGTTGCCGACCGTCTATCTTCACTCCCATTCCTTCCCATTCTAATTGTTGCATGATGTTCTCGAGGGTTTTGGTGAAATGGTATCACCCTGTTGAACCCCTCTTTTGACATCAATGATCACTTCCTTGTAGAATGGTGAGATCCTAGTGGTGAATCAGTAATACAGCTCACGAAGGATCTTGATGTATTGGGTTTGAATGCCCTGTTTGGCTAGGGCTTCGATGACTGCTTCAGTCTCCACAGAATCAAAGGCTTTCTTGAAATCAATGAATGTGAGCCAGAGCAGCATCTTGTACTCCCTACAAACCTCAATGAGCTTGGTTACCATGTGGATATGGTCGATTGTACTGAATCCTTCCCGGAAGCCAGCTTGCTCGCATTCACATGCTACCTGTCCGAATGCAAGGTGCCCTCCCAATGGAAAACCTAGCAGGACAGTTCTACTGTTCAAGAAGGGAGACATTCATGACATCAGCAACTATCACCCCATCTGCCTGTTGTCCGTCATCTACAAGCTGTTTACACGAGTCATCCTGAACAGGATTGGCAGAACACTAGATGAAGGACAACCATGCGGGTATAATAAAATATTAAAAAAAATTTGCAATGATGAACATCAAGTCATACCTGCATGTAAATAGCAAGAGTAAATGTAGTATGAGAAAAATAAGATAGGCAACAAATCACAGACAACTATAATATTTTCAAAACTGTAATTAGGTATTAACAAATAAAGCATATAAGCAACTCTTAAGAGTGCAAAATGAAAGCACCTTCTTGTTTTAAAGGTGCAAAAGAAAATACAACAAACTTATCCACCTTTTAAATAGACATGAGTGGTGGGTAAATGCCATTTAAAACATTTTCAATAGAAAAGTGATTTATAAATCAGTTTAAAGAAATCAAACAATTATTGTTTAACCTCAATTTTAACTATAAATAACTAAGAAGAAAAAATGTCCTCTAAATTCCTGTTTTTGCTTGAACATCTATGTCTTCTGCTCCTTGCCTTTCGGTGAGAACATTGCATTATCCGGCTGCCGTCTCTTTGGTCGAGGACAAGGATCAAGATCTTCCTTAATGTAACCTTAAAAACAAATCCCAAATTCAGAAGACTGTATTTGCAACATTTATTTCAGTGTACATCCAGTCTTATTTAATACTTGGTGTTCAAATTTTTAATAAGATATTGACAAGTAATTTCATGAATTAGTACCAGTTTCTTCGTTTATATTAATGATAATAATAGCAGCACATATTTATTACATGTGTTACATAACTTAACTCAGGTAATGCTCATATTCCTTAGAAGTAGCTTTTATTAGGCAATGGAGTCTCGGGAAGTTAAATAACTCACTGAAGTTCACAAAAAGCTGAGAAGTAGAAGAGAATAACCCTGTCCATCCATAATCTTACTTTGGAACCAAAGTTCTTAAGCACTTTTCTATTCTGCCTCCTGGAGGAAGTTAAACACAAAACATTTTTTACAACGAATTCTGAATGCCTATTCTAAGAACAGTGAAGGAAAGTGACACCTGTGGAAGGATTGTGCTGACTTATTGTTTGCCTAAAACCTCAACCATAAGCAATGCTGTAAATCATGGCTCTCTAATAAGAATTTAAAGCAAAGGGTTTTGCCTGTTTATCTCACTGTGATTCATCCTGTCTACTTTTTGCCTGCTGTACTATTGCTCTGGCTCCTATCTCATGGTGATTAAATAATCACTTGTATCACTTGTCTTCCCATTGATCATCGATTTGCTCGAGCGGGTACCAGTAACATCTCCATACATCCTGTCACATGCTAGTGTAGCCCAAGGGCATCTGCTTGCTCCAGGAACATAGAGCCTCAAACCATTCCATCAAGTCATGGGAATGAGGTCTATTAATTGTTACTGGTATTTGGCATATCAAATACGACATGGGTAGCTTGCCAGGCTCTGCTGTGTGGGTGGATTAAATAAATAAATTAAAAAGGAAAGCATTTATGTTTTAGCTATTGGTAACACACTCCTGTATTCTTCAGATTATTAGTATTTAAGGTGTCCCCCATCACTGGAGTTTGCCGGGACAACTGTGCTCTGGCAGATCTGCAGTCCACATGAAGGCACAAATCCAGGTTCCAATCGGACTGTTTAATTCTACTTGAACACCAGGCAGAGACAGCATGTCGAGAGGGACTTTTGTTTTGGTAGTAGAAGGTAGTAGTTGTGAAGAGTCTTAGAATCTCTTGGAAAAAACTACTTATCATTAAATATCTTTTTCAAAGTACTAAGTATTAAACAGACCCAGGCCTCATGCATGTAAAGCATGTTCTTTACCACTGAGGCACAACCCTGTTCCTAAATATCTGAAACGTTCAAACTGCATATATTTCTCACATTACATTAAGGTGCCAAACATGAAAGAGCTTTTCATGCCAATAATCCTCCAAACAAACAAAGAAAAAAAGAAAAAGAATCCTCCAAACAAAGGCCCATTTTATTCAGATAGGATTAATAAGTATTCAGCTTTTCACTGGTGATGGGAGATGGGCAGGGGTGGAGGGATCGGTGTCAGAACACTGTAGAACCAAAATTCAAACATGAACATCTTGTATATCTAACAGTGGTATAATAAAATATTAAAAAAATAAATACTCAGCTGTTGAGGAAAGGTTCTAAAATATAACATTCAGAGTATTTGCTTTGAAAAGATGCTCTTTATTTTTTTTTTAACAATTTAATGTTGCCAGCAACTTTTGTAAAGTTATTTATTTGAAGTCACTTTGATAGTAGAATGAAAGTGAAATTACTTCTCTAGTCTACGGCCATACCACCCTGAACGCGCCGATCTCGTCTGAAATTACTTCTCTAAATTTGAATGACTTCTTAGTGCATAATAATCACATTAAGGTAATTATAAATAATCTTTGAGACAAAAGAAAATTCTAGAAAAATCGAAGAGAATCCTTTTATAGTTAAAAAACCTGTTAGGGCTGGAGCAATAGTACTGTGGGTACGGCATTCATGCCTTGCATGCAACCAACCCGGTTTGATCCCCAGCATCCCATCTGGTCCCCCATGCACTGCCAGGAGTAACCCCTCAGCATTGCTGGGTGTGACCCAAAAAAGAAAAAAAAACTGTTTATATTTAAAAAAACTAGCATATAACTTAAGAGCAGAAGGTAGAGAGAACCATAGAAAAAGTTAACAGTTTTAGTATATACAAGCATAAAAAAAAAAAAGAATTCCAAACCATTACAGTCTACTCTTACCTCTTTGCATACAAGTTTGAGTGGAAGGAAAACCAACTTCCCAGAAATTCTCTGGAGTGTTAGGAGGAATATATCGAAATCGTGTCTTGAGCACAAGCCAACTTCTTTTCTCTTTCTTCTGCTGGAAAATCTGCATAGTACTAATAATAAAAACTAGTAAATTTTTCACTTAGGAATAAGTAACATTATATACTTACTGACACTAGAAGCTAAGAAAGCTATTGGCCAATAGGCTGGTAATAATCATTGTATTTAAAAGTAAGTGCTGGTAATAAATAATACTTGCTTCACAGATGAGTAAAGAAGTTTATCTCATCATGCAAATCAACATACTGCTTTCTCCATCAAAAAGACTTAAAATGAAAGTGCTAGCTAAATTTTACAGTGCCCCAGAACTGGTATTATATATTATACATCTATACACACATATATCATGTTTATATATACAGACTAATATACATGTACACAGTGTATGTATGTGTAAAATCTTCAGCTCTGTCAAATTAGTAATAAAAATGCTTTCCTGGTATTTTTCTCAATAGTTATTTGGATATAACGTTCATGCTTGTTAAGTAATTTTCCTATCTCTGTAGTTAATTAAAAGAAAATGTTTATCTTTGAATGCTGCAGACCTTAACACTTCCCTTTAAACTGGGTTTCTCAGAGCCAGAGATATGTATGGCTTGGCTGGCAGCGCATGCCTTGCATGCATGAGGCTGAGTTCGGTTCCTGGCACCACAAAACAAATCAAAAACAAACCAATCCTCAACTCCACCCTCCTCTAACCCCTGCCAACAAAATCAAAAGGAAAAATGAATAGGACTAGATTTTCCTATTAGGATCAAAGGCACATTAATGCTTAACAGAAGAGATCATAAAGAGCCTGAACTGCATGCAAGCTAGTATCCTTTTATGAAAAAATGATGTAAATTTTCAGCTCTAGATCTAAGAAAACAAAGTAGTAGTATAAAGCTTAATAGGACACAGAAAATAGAAGCATATACTTCAGTCAATTCCAGCTATACCAGATAAAATTAAAATCAAAGTAATAGTATGTCAGAAAACGCCTTACTTTTTATTTTAGGCTTTTGGGGTCACAGCCCGCTATGATCAGGGTTACTCTTGAGCTCTGCACTCAGGAATTACTCCTGGTAGTGCTCAGGGACGATATGGGATGTCAGGGACTGAACCTGGGTTGGCGACATGAAAGGCAGTGCCCCTATCCACTGTGCCATTGCTGACCTCAAACGCTACTTCTTGAAACTGGTAATGTAGGATTAGATTTTACGCTTGAAGAAAAATAATTGAATCACTTGTCACTTGTCATCACTTGTCTTCCTGTTGTTCATCGATTTGCTGGAGCAGCCACCAGTAACATTTCTCGATGTCCTGTTGCACGCAAATGTACCCCAGGGCATCTGCTTGCTCCAGGCATAGGAAAAGCCTCAAACCATTACTTCGGTCATGAGAATGAGGTCCATAATTGTTACTGGTTTTTTGGCATATCAAATAAAACACGGGTAGCTTGCCAGGCTCTGTCGTGTAGGTAGTATACTCTCAGTAGAAGGCTCTCATCTCGAGCATTTACTGATGAAACTCAAAGGGGGAAAATCAGGTTTTTTCTTGGGTGGAGCTCTGAGGAGCTGTGGGCCTGGATGCTGAAAATGACTGACCTCATGGTGTGGGGGTTGCTCTGGCTCCTGTTAGGCTCAATGGAATGAGGGGTCACAACTCGAACCTCCGCAGTACTGTATACAGTGTATAAATGTATCCTGGGAAGGACCTGATTCTAACATCTAAGACTGTCACGCAGGCGCTGGTGTGGAGGTGAAGGAAAGGGCGGAGGAGCCCAAATCCCTGCTCTATCTCCAGCCAGCATGGCCCCTCCCTGCACGTGTGAGAACCCTTGGAGCAATGGCCAGGGGCTGTCCAAGCCCCTTACCGGGAGGTCAGCTCCATGGGTTGCTTCCATGTGGGGCTGAGCGGCGCAGCTGTGGTCTGGAGTGGATGGGTCTGGATCTCTTCCTGGGTTGCTGATGGAGCTGTGGGTCTCTCTTCCGGGTAGCTGGCATGGAGGTGGAGGAATGGGCGGAGGAGCCCAAATCCCTGCTCCAAGTCTGGCCAGCGTGGCCCCTCCCCACACCTGTGAGCAAACCCTTGGAGTAAGGGGCCAGCCTAGCCCCCTACCAAATTTTTGGCAAAAAAAAGAAAAGAATAAAAAAAATGAAAGTTCTTCAATGATTTCCCCTCAACTGAAAAAGGTAAAGACTGAGCAAAAGAGGAGACCCTGTCCCGTTACTCATGCCCAAAGGACAGTCTAAGAGATGTCTAGGGATTTGCTTTCTTAACTCTTCAGGAAGTAAATAGTCGGGGCCATAGCTGACCCCAGACGCTTGGGGGTCTGACCTCAAACGTTACTTATTGAAACTGGTAATTTAGGAGTAGATTTTAAGTTTGAAAAAAATAATTGAATACATTTTCTTTTACACAACTCAATGGAAGGCTTTACAGTATTTCTGAAAATGTCTTGGTGTGTTTTTCATGATTTTCATTGTTATGACTATAAATCTTTGTAACTTAGTTGGGCATTGGGCTAGAATGGTCTAAGTATCATGATTCTCAATCAAAATGAGGGAAATATTGCCACCAAATTAGAACATCAGAAAACAACAGTTCTGTGACTGTAGCTATAAAAAGAATGTCACTTGATCACTTGACATCCCATTATTCATCGATTTGCTTGAGTGGGCACCAGTAATATTTCCATTTGACCCTAACACGTGCCAGTGTAGCCCAATGGCATCTGGTTGCTTCAGGAATACAAAGAGCCTCAAACTGCTCTTTTAGGGTCTTGACGAAGAAGTCTGACCATCTTGTAGGTGGGCGGCCACGTGATCTTTTGTACATGAAAAGAATGTACAAGTGGGAAAGTGGTAGAACACAAAGTGAGAGGACTGCCAGGAATGAACATACATACATATATATATATATATATATATATATATATATATATGAATACATACACACACACACACACCTTAAGGTGGGGATGGGGCCATAAGAACCTTGGCCAGACAAAATATTATGTCTTGGTCCAAGTGATAGGTAGTGGAGAGAGAAGGTGTCTGTAAAGAAGATATATTCTATACATACAACCAGTGGGATTTCATGATAAAACCAGTTACTGAGATATGAGACAGCAGAAGATAACTATAAAAGCTTGGGTTTAAACAACTAGAATAAACATACAGGAAAGTAAGGCTTGGGAATCAGAGGCAGAAAGTGTGTATGACTTCTTTTGAACGTGAACACCAACGTAACATGACACTATCACACACATGCTATAGTCAATATGCGGCACAGGCAATGTGGCCAATTTAGGAACCGAAAGCAGCAAATGCAGTAGTAAATAACTGGATTGCACATTCAGTACTGGTCATGAGAGAGCAGAGGAAAACAGCCTAATGCTAACCTTTTATAAAACTAAAAAAGTAGAAATTAATCATATGACACAATTGTTCTCAGAGACTAGACAACAGATAGATACACAGGAAATTATTTCTGAGAGAAAGAAAATAAGCAGCATTTTCAAGAGGCATTATTAGTTCCATATTGTAAAGAGTTATAGCAATACCTAAAAACTAGCGTTTTTTTGGTCCATGTATCTCACATTCCTTAGTTATCAATGTTTTATGCAATCTTATGTTTCACTTAAAACTCACTTTTACAGACAGCTTTACTTTACTGTGAAAATTGATTTTCAATACTGTGATTCCAATTTACATCCCTGAGCTTTGTGTCTTAGAGCGCACTGCTCACCACATGTTTACCTGTACACCTACTATATTTAGGTACCTGTAACCTACTATATTACCAATAATGCACTTGGTTATCAAAATTTCTGTTCAAAGTTGTTAAAAAGGAAATTCAAAAGAGGAACTAAATTGCTGAAGGAAGGCAACTGACAGCTAATGCAAGGTAGTAAAAACAAGAAAACAAAGACCAAAGCAGACCCTGACTGGGATTATTGAGCATACAGTAATTTATTAGTACAATGCAGTTAAGTAGTTCAAGAAGCCAGTATGTAAAGAAAAATTTAATTATGTTATAAGGATAGAGAGTTTACACGCCTTGTTTGGAAAGAAAGGAAAACGGGAGAAAAAATAAAGAGCTTATGGCTGTATCAACTTTTTTTTTAATTGAGTATATTCCTTTCTTGGGAGTGCGGTTCTAGTTACAAACTTAAAGTTTCTTACAGGAACAGAAAATGTTTTTCCTAAAAAGCATATAATAAGTCTTTGCTGTAACACAGGGGAAAATAAGCACATAAATTTGGG
>JAJIBD010003528.1:0-230442 GCA_021461705.1 Cryptotis parvus
CCCAGAGCAAAGCCCCCTCACCAAATCTTGCCTCCCGGCTCCGGGACTGAGCTGGTCTGTGGCCCCAGCCGGAAGCCGTGTCCTGAGCCGGAGCAGGAGGTACAGTATGGAACGGCCCAGAAAGGGGCGGGCTGCATGCCTCGAACCCAAGTCGTGCTGGAGTCAATGACGGCTTTTCTGCTTTGAGAGCTCCAAGAGCCCAAGGCCCCGCCTCGTTCCTGGGAAGGGCCCACTCAGCTGGGGGCCAGGGGCGCCCAGGACACTCCACGCGCCCTGGGAGGGTTGGGCTGTTGGTGGGCGCTGAGGGGCAAGCATGGCCAGAGGCCCTAATGCTATGAGCTGTTTGTGTGGGCAGACACTGCTGCGGGCCCACCGAGAGCCACGAGCGCCCACATCCCCCCTTCACCCAGAGCAGCAGCTCCCGGAGTGAGCCGGGTGGGAGTCCAGAGCCCCGGGGCAGTGTGGGTTTGGTTCTCTTTAAGGCATTGGTGTGGCTGGCTAAGGCGCTGGTGTTAGCAAGCAGCTGGCCCTGGTTCCATGCCCAGCATTACAGATGGTCCCTGAAGCATCGTGGGGGCATCCCAAGGCGCCCTCCCCTCCCAAAAGGGAAGGACGCTGAGGAGTGGAGATGCTCTTGGAGAATGAGGGCGGGTCCAATGAACGACGTAGAGGACTCGACCCAGGCAGGCCGGAGGGTGGCAGGCGCCGTCCCTCTGTCCCTCAAGGACCCGGACAGTGGTTGGAGTCTCAAGTGCACCTTTGGGGGCTCCAGCTGTGACTCACGCCAGCCCGGGTGGCCCCCTCCTGGCCTCCGAAGCCCACGCTTGGTTTAGTCTCTGCCGGGGTCAAGTCCCTGAGAGCGAGCCCGCGGCCCCTGCGAGCGGGGAGACCCTCCTGGTGGCGCTGGCGGGACCAGCCACAGCTCCCGAGCCAGCTGCACGCCACACTCAGCCTGCAGCGCCGGATTCGGAGGGCACCGCCGTTAAAATCAGAGAGCTTCTAACTGCCACCTGCTCGCATCTGTTCGAGGTTTGGAAAGAAAATCCGGAAAGCATGGCGGGACCATTCCTGTGGTGCCTACAGCAGCGTGCCAAGACAGGCTACTCGGGTGCACCTGAGAAAGACACTGTGCCCTGCGGCTTCGCATACACCGCGAGCGCTCTGAGAATAGTCAGCGTGCAGCCGTGACGTGCAGCGTGGGGTGGTCCTCCAGAACAGCTGCCTATGTGAATGCCATGGAGACAGTCTTCAGGGCGTACACGGTGTACAGCGAAGCTGACATGAGCGTCACAGATGGAGAGTGTCTGGCTTCTTCCCTGCCCTTTCCACCTCTTCGCCTGCAGACCTACCACAAGTTTACATGCAACCACAGAAGTCTTTCTGTCACGGCTTACTCAACAATGGACAGCATTCTCAACCAGCCAACCCAAATCAACCCCTTAGGAACGTAAGGGCGGGTCCCGTATAAGCTGATGCGCTGTGAAAGCAGAAGCCATCTATTCCAGAGCGCCTTGGGTCTTTCATCCAAAAACCCAGAGAGAGGAGAGAGCCAGAAACAGAGAGAGAGGGAGGAGAGAAAGTGCCCGTCACGGGAGGCAGGAAGCTGATGACACCAGCGGCATGAAATGTGAGCTGGAGCTTTGTGACCGCAACCCAATGCTGAAGCTCTGTAGGATGCAACAACTTTGTAGCTGTGCATCTCAGTAACTCAACTAAAATTTGTTAATAAGATAAAAAATGCACCCCCAGAGTACCCCTGGAAACAGACACTGGTGCCTGTCCCAAATGGGGGCGCCACTGTGGGAGTGGCCGTGGGGGTCCCTGCCCCTGCCCTGCCCCTTCCTACACCCCATCGGAGCTGTTGCCAGTGACCAAATGCCCCACCCAGGCCTCTGGGGCAACAGGGGGCGCACACTGGGGTTGAGGCCGCCAGCAGGGCCCAGGTACTCGCAGTGTCAGAAAGCGACTTGGGCGCCAAGTCCCCAAACCAGCCTGAGTGGAGGCCAGGAGGCCAGGGCAGGGGCAGCGGGTCCATGGAAAGCTCCCCAGCACCATACTCTGCAGCCTGCCCCCTCCCAGGACACCAGCTCACCCAGAGCTGCCCCAGGCCTGCCCCACAGGCGCCGCGTGGGGTTTGTGGGGGAACCCTCAGCCCTCTGCCGTCACGTCTGAGCTGAGGAGGAAACCCCAGGGTGTGACGAGACAAGGCTGGTGGTCGGCATGCAGCTGGGCAGTGCCATCCCCACGTGTGTCCACCTCAGCTGTTCTCGGCAGGCCTGGGAGGTCTTTCAGCAGCACCAAAGACGGGCTGCAGTGGGGGGTTCTTAGCCCCCAAGGGTCAGTCCCCCAGAGAACAGATGGACAGGCACGAAGAGGCAGGCTGCTCTCTGGAACCTTCCATAGCTGCTTCCAGGCCACACCCACGGGGTGCTTGCTGTGGTCCAGCTCTGTGGCCGAAGGGTCAGGGGGATCGAGGGATGCCAGGGTCCCTTCAGGCCTCCCGAGCTTAGGACGGGTCACTTCCTGGGACCACAGCAATTGGGCAGCGGGGCCTAGAGTCATCTGCCGCCTAGCCAGGAATAGGGCAGGAGTGTCCCATGGACACTGGTGTCCAGTACTCAGGGGCAGGGGCAGGCAGTGTCCCAGCGGCGCTGGTGTCCAGTACTCAGGGGCAGGCGGGCTGTGTCCCGCGGCGCTGGTGTCCAGTACTCAGGGGCAGGGCCGGGCTGTGTCCCCACGGGCACTAGTGTCCAGTACTCAGGGGCAGGGCCGGGCTGTGTCCCAGCGGGCGCTGGTGTCTGGTGTCCAGGCCCCCCCATAGGATGAGCAAGGCAAGAGTACAGATAAATTTATTAGTTAAATACTGATTTTACAACCATTTCGCCTTAAGACAATGTTAGCAGGTCTGTGGGTTAGGGACGGTACAGGGGCGGCCTTCATGGACGAAAACATGTCAGTGATGATCAAAACAGAATCTGGGCGGAAAGACACGAGGCGGGGCCGGGCGAGGCGTCTGTGAGCAGGGAGGAGCCGATTCCAGAACATTGCTCAGCAGTCGGTGCTCTGGGGCTCTGGGCGTCCGGCCAGTCTTGCTGCCCCTGAGTACTGGGCTGCTTTAATTCACGGCGCACAGCCCGGCCTTCGCCATCCCGAACCACGGCCCCCTGAAGGGTCCCAGGAGGCATCTCAGACAGGCCCCACAGACACGCGAGTTCGGGCGGGTCACAGGCTTTGGCGCAGAACCTGGGTCCAGCAGAGCCGTGAGAACGGGCGTCATGGGCGGGCACTGCCACCACCAGGCACAGACAGTGGGGGGGGAGACCGGTCTGTTCCCAGGGGGAGGTGAGCAGTGGGCGCAGGGGCGGGGCTGGGAGGCGGCGTGGCCCCCTCAGTCCAGCCGGAGCATTCAGTAACACAAGCGGCCCGGCATCTCTGCAGTGAGGTCCACGGAGCCCTGCAGGCCGCGCTAGTCTGCGGGAGTGTTGGTGCACCCGATTTGGGCGGGGCAGCCGAGGGGCTCAAGGACGCTTGGGTGGGGGGTGGGGCGGGGACCCACGTAGAAGTCTCTGAGCCCAGGAAAGGCCTCCAGTGTGCGGGGCACAGCGGCGTCTGCTCCGGACATGGCGCCCCGCATCCCCCGCCCTAAGTGACTTCAAGTTTTTTCCCAGTTGTGGAGTCGCTATAGGCAGGGCAGGCCGGACTCCCGGCCCGTCCACTCGGCGCCCAGGCACGGGAGGCGGCCCTAGGCTGTGATGATGTCCCCGTGGCCGTCAGCCAGGGCCAGGCTGTTCCAAGGGTCCTGCTTGGAGCCAGCCTGTGGAGACTGGCTGACCGCAGACGAAGCCCTGTGGGGACAGCTTCAGGGCCGAGAGTGCAGGGTGCAGGGGGGGCCGTGCGCAGACACGGCGCTGACCGAGAAGCTCTGCAAGGAGAGCGGGGGAATGTCAGGGGGCCGCCCAGCCTGCCCAGGCCCACGTCCCGCCCGCGCCCACCCCAAAAGGCCAGGCGGCAGCGCCCGGCTTAGGAGCAGCCTGGGAGGTACCAGCTGGGCCCACAGGGCCCCTCTGGGGCCACAGCCAGTCAGTGAACCCCAGCCACCCCCACGCCGGCCCGGCCCAGTACCTGAGCGATGGCGCTGCTGGGCCCGTAGTGGGCCGCCAGCCCGGGCTCTGTCTTGATGGGGCGCAGCTCCCTCGCTGCTGGCGGCTGCCCCGCTGCTGGTGGTGCGGGAGCTGAGCTGGTGGGGGGGCAGGCTTTCGGGGCCTGAGGGTCCTGCCAGGGCGCACCGTGAGCACCAGGACGGGGCGCGTGGGGGCAGAGCCACAGGGGACCCCCCGCCCAGCCCCTCCCCTCACCTGCTGGTGTCTTGGATTTGTTGAGGTTCTTGGGCTTCCGTTTCCTGGTCTGGATCCCTTCCTTCCGCATGGCGAGAGGCCGGGGCACCTGGGGCCACAGGAACAGGAGTGGGGCCGTCTTCACCCACCTCCCGCAGTGCACGCCAAGGCAAACCCAGACGTGCAATTCCCGGGGATGGTCCGCTCCACGCAGATACTCAGCGGGCACCGTGGGGGGCAGGGGGACCCCTGGAGGGAAAGCCCTAAAGACGCGGGTTCTTCCGTCCAGAGGCGCTCGGTCTGCTGGGACCGAAAACTGAAACTCCCTCGGACCCAGGCCGTCCTTGGCCCCCTCGAAATGGGGGCGACACACAGTGACCCCAGAACCCCTTTTTGTGGTATTTCTGGGCCACATCCAGTGATGCTTAGGGGTTACTCCTGGCTCTACATTCAGGAATTACTTCTGGAGGTGCTCAGGAGGCCCTATGGGATGCCGGACATGGGATCTCCAATCTAGTTGGCTGCATGCAAGGCAAATGCCCTCCCGCTGCACTACTGCTCCAGGCGCCCATAGGGAATCTCAGAGCGCAGTGGTTTAGCGCCGTAACAGCAGAGCCTCAGCACCTGAGTCGAAGACAGGAGGAGGCCCTGCTTCAGCATCTCCTGGGTTTGGGGGAAGATCTTGGTTGTCTGTTCATTTGGGGGTGCTCGTTCTGCTCTGCTCTCAGGGATCACTCCTGGCTGGGCTGGGGACCATACAGGTGCCAGGGGAGCTGATCAAACCCAGGCTGGCACCCTCTTGTCCGAACAGCCACTTCTTACAGCCACAACAACCTGTGAGTCAAACTCCAACAGAACAAGATCTACCCGTTTCCTCCTGAATGTCAGCCTGCATTGCACTGCGGTGGTGTGTGACAAAGCAGGGTTGCCTCTGGGCCTACGTTTCTTTGCAGGAAGAAAAACACCTTCTTAGGAAGGCGAGGCCCGGCCAGGACCGTCCCTAAGGTACTTGGGCACCTGTGACAAGGAGCAGGCACAGGGTGGGAGATTCAGCGGGAGGCGGCCCAGCCACATGGCGGCCGAGCCCGGCCCTGAGGGCAAACACCTACAATCTGTCAGCTGCTCGCAAGACCTCAAATACGCGTCTGAAATGCAAGTCTGTGCGTACCTGTGTGTGTGTGTGTGTGTGCGGCGCGTACCTGTATGTGAATGTGTTTGTGACTGTGTGTCTGTGCGTGCCTGTGTGTCTGTGCATACCTGTGTGTGCGTGTCTCTGTGCGTGCCTGTGTGTGTGTCTGTGTGTACCTGTATGTGAGCGTGTCTGTTTGTGACTGTGTGTTTGTGCGTGTCTGTGCATACCTGTGTGTGCGTGTCTGTGTGTGCATACACATCTCTCTGTGTGCCTATGTCTGTGCGTACCTGTGTGTGTCTGTGTATACCTGTGTGTGCGCGTGTCTCTGTGTGTCTGTGCATACCTGTGTATGTGTCTGTGCATGCCTATGTGTCTGTGTGTGCCTGTGTGTCTGCGTACCTGTGTGAGAGTGTGCCTGTGTGTATATGCGTGTCTATGTGTGTGTGCCTATGTATGTATCCATGTGCCTCTTGTGTGTGTGTGTGCATGCATGTGTGAATGGTGTCCCCGTCCCTCGGCGTCGGTGGCGTGCCCTGTGCAGCCTGGGGACAGTGTGGCCATTCCCTGCAGGTCCCGGATAAAGTTTGTGCCACTAAGGTCCGGAGAAGCGACAGCCATGTTCTGGCTGGTGTGTTTGGGGCTACACCCCGCGACACTCAGTGACTCCTGTCGGTGCTGCGGAGACCTCTGAGCTGCCAGGGCCTGACCTGCGCTGGCCGTCTTGGTGGGCAAGGGGCCCTCCTGCTGCGCTGCTGCCCCAGCCCCACTGTGACTGTTTTCTCCGGGGCTGGCAGGAAATTTCAGCGGCCAGCATGGGCCAGCAGACCGGCAGCCGAAACCACTGTGTATCTTCTTTGTTTCGTTTCGATGTTACATGTCAGTGATATTTGAAGACAGACTTGCCACCCACTACCGACAAGGAACAACAGGGGAAGCAGACACAGCTTCTGGCGTCTCTCACATGGGGTGACCATGGACCAACCATGTCCTCCGCACGCTGGGCAAGGACTGCAGGACCCGGGCAGGGCCCAGAGGGTTGGACACAGGCCTCTGTGCGGCCATCTGGGGCTCACGGCCAGCACCGCCGGGTCACACATGCCAAGAGCGACCCTGCAGGATGAGGGGCAGCGCCGAGCACCTCAGTGTGCGGCCTCAAAACAAACAAAACCAAGATATGGGCCCACTTACTACGGACCATGTGAGCCTTTAAACAAACGCTAGAGAAGTTGTTCTGATCGGCAGTACAAAGGGCTTCGGGGCCGGAGCGGCAGTGCAGCGGGAAGGACACCGGCCCTGCACGCGCCCCTGGGTCAGGCCCGGCAACCCATATGGCCCCGTGTCCCACCAGGAGTGATTCCCAGAGCACCGCTGGGTGTGGCAAAAACAACACGGTGTTAAATACTTTGGAAGCTCTCTGAGCTTAGAAAAACAGCCCTGCCCGGCACACACGTGTACTGGATTTTAATTCCAGTTCCTGACTTTTATACACTCACGTTAAATGTCACTTTAATACGGTCAAATAAGTCTGACTTTGCTCTTACGGCTTAAGAGCTCAGAGAGGTTAAGCGCTTCCCTTGCCGTCAACCAGCTTTGCTGCCTGGTCCCACAGAGGGCCCCGGTGCTGCCGGCCAGGACCTCTGAGCAGCTGGAAGGGCCATGCTCTGGGACAGTGGCAGGAGGCCGAGCTAAGGAGCTGCCCTGTGGGGAGAGGCAGAGGTCACTCACTCCGTGGAGCTTCATGTAGAGACCACACGCGTTGCACACGGGCTCGCCTCGGCGTTCCGACGCCACAGGGTGGTGGTGGTGGTCTGGCAGTTGGCGCAGGACAGGCCCACACGGCGGGAGGCAGACTGCGACATGGAGACGGGCAGTCAGGAGGGCCGCGGCCACCCGCCTCCCGTGCCATTCCCGGTGTCTCAGAGCTGGACCCCACAGCGACGCCAGCCCCACTCTGTCATCCAGGGGCTGGCCTGAGGAGCCGCAGCAAGCAGCGGTCACCCAGAGGATGGCAGGGCCCAGGCTGACCCTGTCCACTACTCCCCAACAGAGGCCAGCGGGCAGGGGCAGGCCGTGGGCGGGGAGAAGCCTCAGTGCAGGCAGTGCCCGGAGTCGGTGCCGGTGCCCAGAGCACTGTGGGGCGCCAGCTCCTCCCAGCGCACAGACCAAGGACACTGCCCTCACCTCCACCCAGGGCAGCACGGACCAGCTGGGCCCACAGGCTGCCCCTCAAGGTGGGAGAAGGGCAGGAGAGCCTGAAGCCAAAGGCCAGGGGGCCCAGGGCATGTCCAGCAGGTGCCCGAGGGGGCCGGAATGGGGGCCAGGCAAGGAGGCCCAGGGGTGTCCAGTGAATGCCACGGGAGGCGGAGCTGGGGGGCAGGGCGTGTCCAGCAGGTGCCTGAGGTCAGCGGGGGGCAGCGCTCACCAGGCGGCGCTGGGGCTTGATGAGGGGCCGGTTGATCCCGTTCATCTTGTGGTAGAGGCCGCAGGCATTGCACAGGTAGTGGCCGGTCCGGTCCCGCCGCCACAGTGGAGTGGACATGGCCCCGCAGTTGACACACTCTCTGCCTTCTGAGAAGTCATCGAACATATCTGCAGGTGGGAACACGAGCACTTGACCTGAGTCCTTCCCGGAGACCCCGTCCCCGCCTCCGGGACATGCGGCTCCTGCTTCGTGAGTGGGGCAGAGCAAATGCACGACAGGGCCCAGAATGCAGAGACCACGGCACTGCCACATAAGGCCCAGAATGCAGAGACCACGGCACTGCCACGACAGGCCCCAGAATGCAGAGACCACGGCACTGCCAACGCCAGGCCCCAGAATGCAGAGACCACGACACTGCCACGACAGGGCCCAGAATGCAGAGACCACGACACTGCCACGTCAGGGGCCCAGAATGCAGAGACCACGGCACTGCCACGACAGGCCCCAGAATGCAGAGACCACGGCACTGTCACGACAGGGCCCAGAATGCAGAGACCACGGCATTGCCACGTCAGGGCCCAGAATGCAGAGACCACGGCACTGCCACGTCAGGGCCCAGAATGCAGAGACCACGGCACTGCCACATCAGGGCCCAGAATGCAGAGACCACGGCACTGCCACGACAGGCCCCAGAATGCAGAGACCACGGCACTGCCACGACAGGCCCCAGAATGCAGAGACCACGGCACTGCCACGACAGGGCCCAGAATGCAGAGACCACGGCACTGCCACGACAGGGCCCAGAATGCAGAGACCACGGCACTGCCACGACAGGGCCCAGAATGCAGAGACCACGGCACTGCCACGACAGGGCCCAGAATGCAGAGACCACGGCACTGCCACCTGCGTCCCGTTCTGTCCAGCTGAGCTTGTATCCCGAGACCCTCGGGGTCTTCACAAATGCCTCTGACCCAACGCCCCACGGGCCAGCCACAAGGGCGGCCATGACTGCCCACATTTCTGCAGCCTGGATGGCAAAAGTGATGTTGTTGCCGCCCCCCAGCGGGCCTCTGCACGTGCCCTCACCCTCCACTGCACCCCAGCGGTGGACAGAGCCCAGCTCCAGACTGGCCAAGCCGTGACCCCTTGAGACACATTTCATGTCCTCCCCAGAGCTGCGCTGGGAACAGATGTCCACTCTGTGCTGCCCTGCAGGAAGCTGGCGGGGAGTGGGGTCAGGGCTACACTGGGGGGGTCAGCTCTGCTCCGGGGCCTGTGGCCGGAGGAGGACCGAGGCGCCGAGAGCCCACACAGCACAGGGGGCGGCCACCCCTTGGTCCTTTCTGGAACCGGACAGGGTTGAGGTGGGGAGGGTGCTGGCGGCCTCTTCCCACAGCCGCTGCAGACACTAGGTGGCACCACAGCCCCGCGCAGGCCGAAGTGACCGCAGCGCTCTCTGGAGCAGCGTTAGGGATTTTGTCTGGGAGCAAGTCTGTCCTAGAGTCAGCCCGAGCTTGGCAGGGATTGTTACGTGCTTTCTCGGGCTGTTTACACGGAACGAGAATAAACCCGCATGTGCTTAGCGTTCTTCCTAAATACGTTATTTATTTACAGAGCAAAGGAAGTTGATTGGGAGAGGTCTCTGCCACCACACAGCTCAAGGCTCTGCTCTTCTCAGCTGCCAAGGCGAGCCCAGAGCCCCTGGCCACCTGCCCCTCCTCCAAGACTTGGCAGATCTCCCAGGGACAGACATACAGCCGCAGCCCTCAGGGACAGACATACAGCCACAGCCGTCAGGGGACAGACATACAGCCGCAGCCGTCAGGGACAGACATACAGCCGCAGCCATCAGGGACAGACATACAGCCACAGCCATCAGGGACAGACACACAGCCACAGCCCTCAGGGACAGACACACAGCCACAGCCATCAGGGACAGACATACAGCCCAGCTGTCAGGGACAGACATACAGCCACAGCCGTCAGGGGACAGACATACAGCCGCAGCCATCAGGGACAGACATACAGCCCAGCTGTCAGGGACAGACATACAGCCGCAGCCCTCAGGGACAGACATACAGCCCAGCCGTCAGGGACAGACATACAGCCCAGCCGTCAGGGACAGACATACAGCCGCAGCCCTCAGGGACAGACATACAGCTGCAGCCATCAGGGACAGACATACAGCCCAGCCCGCAGGACAGACATACAGAAGCAGACGTCAGGGACAGACATACAACCCAGCCCGTAGGACAGACATACAGCATACAGCCCAGCCCGCAGGACAGACATACAGCCCAGCCCACAGGACAGACATACAGCCCAGCCCACAGGACAGACATACAGCAGCAGACATCAGGGACAGACATACAGCCCAGCCCGCAGGACAGACATACAGCCCAGCCCACAGGACAGACATACAGCCCAGCCCACAGGGACAGACATACAGCCCAGCCCGCAGGACAGACACACAGCCGCCGCCCATGGTGTTCCGTACATGCTGGGCCAGTGACTCCGACCGGTATTGGTGAGGAACCGCCTTCACCACCCCGGGGGCCCCCTCTCCTTCAGAGCCTGCAGGCCTGCTCAGATGAGCACCCCGAGGAGCACCCTCCTACCCGCCCACTCGCGTGTGGGCTGGCGTGACGCCCACCCCGCCCACCCCGTCCCACACCCTGCCTGCACCGTGCCTTACCCCCAGGCCACTCTCAAAGGCCACCACACTGGCCCTGTCACTGGCTGGGTCCCCCACAGTGGCCACACCACAAACCCAGGGGCCACACCCTCCCACGGCCTCAGGGCTCACCTGAGCCTGAGCAAGGGCCTGCAGGCCAGCTGGCCTACAGCACCTGAGGGCGTATGGAGGCCGACCCAGGGAAAGGGCCAGGAGAGGTTCCTGCCGGCTGCTGAAGGTCACGCTCCTCTGGGAGCTGCTCAGACGCTCTGGCCCCACCAACCTCCTCACCGCAGCAAACCCCCTTCTTCCAGACACCCACAGCTGCAACCAGCGTCAAGGGTAATGCTGGCACCATGCCAGGCCGGGCACAGGAAGATGGAGGGGCTCAGGGCCCCTGGGGTACTCACAAATCACTTGTGGATTCTCCTCAGCTGAAAATCCCGGGCTGGGCGTTGGCCCTGTATGCAGGAGCCTGGGGCCAATACACCAGCCAGTATATATATATATTTTTTTTTGCTTTTTTGGGTCACACCCAGCAATGCTCAGGGTTTACTCCTGGCTCTGCACTCAGGAATCACTCCTGGCGGTGCTCAGGGGACCATATGGGATGCCGGGGATCGAACCCAGGCCAACATGGGCGGCCGCGTGCAAGGCAAACGCCCTACCCACTGGGCTATCTACCACCCCGCATCCAAACTCAGGCTGCTGCACCAGCCCGGGTCCAATCCTGGCACTCCATAGGGTCCCCGAGCACCACCACGAGTAATTCCTGAGGGAAGAGCCAGGAGTCAGCCCTGGGCATTGCCTGGAATGACCCCAAAACCCTCTGGCTGGGGAGGAGCGCGAAGGGCCGGAGCACTGCAGGCTGGTGTGAGCCCGGCCTGACCCCAGAGCACGAGTCACGAGTGGCCCCTGAGTCCTACGGAGAAGAGCCCGCACAGCGGGCAGCACTGGGCCGGGCCCTGCCCACGGCTGATGCGGCTGATCCTCGCCCCACCCTGCTGGGAGTGACCCAAACCCAGCACGACCAAAAGGCCTCAGCCACAGTCAAAGCGGAACCGAAGTTCCCAATGGCCGGATGGCCGGGCCACTCCATACACTGGGTGGGCGGCCCCTTCCCTACTTGCTCTCGAGTCTCCCCAGGGGGGAAGAGGGCAGGGAGCAGCCTAAGTCTTGAGACTCAGCGGGCACAGCCGGACACAACGTGGGCACAGTCGCAGGCCTGGTGCCCACCCATAAGGCATCCTGGGGGTCGGCCCCACCCCTGGGAGGCTGCGGTAGCAACTGGGTGGGCAATGGGCAGTGCCCCTGCTCTGGAGGACGGGCCGTAGCGACAACTGCAAAGTACTTTGCAAATACTCGGGAGACTCACAGCAGTGGCTGCAAAGTGCCGCCAGCACCCAGATAACAAGATGCTTGTCTGGGCTGCAGAGGGGAGACCAGGCCCTGGTTGGTACGGAGGAGTGGCTGAGGGGAGACGAGAAACAGCCCCGCAGGCACGAGCAGGACGGCGCTGCGACCACGGCTGACACTTCTGTGCAATGTCACAGGTGTGAGCAGTGCTGGGAGACAGGGACAGCGGCCACACAGGCGCGCGCCACACAGACGCGTGGACGGCCGGTGACCACACAGATGCGCGGGCGACTGAGTGGCCACACAGATGCGTGGGCGGCCGAGTGACCACACAGATGCACAGATGACCGAGTGACCACACAGACGCGCAGATGGCCGAGTGACCACACAGATGTCGGACGGCCGAGTGACCACACGCTGCAGGCCACCTCAGATGAGTGCAGGCCACTCCTACCTGAGTCCAGGGGCCCGCCTGAATAGCCCCAGAGGACTGACCTGGTCAGCAGTTAAGGAGACTAGCCACACCCACCCACAGCCCCGGCTGAGCTTCCGGTGCCCATGGGCTGAGTCTGCCACACCGATGCCGCCGAGCAAGAGCCAAACCACCGGCTCAGGCGAGGGTGACGTGGGACACAGGCAGACTCAGGCCTGGACTCCCGGCCTCCGCCCGTGGGCACCAAGAGAGTCTGCACCAGGGGACCGGGAACTGCCCAGGGACCCCACAGCCCGGGCACGGGGCTGCAGCACAAAGCCCCAGGCCGCCCGTCCGTCCCTGCTGAAGCCCATCCAGCCGGTCATGCCCAGAGCCCCCGGCCCGGCGCCCTGGTGACGCACAGCAACACTCCAGGAGCCAACACGCGCCGACACTTTCCTGGCAGCGTGGGGGCTCTGGCTATGTCGGGCCGTGGCAGCAGAGCCGGCTGGCAGCAGGGCCAGGGTCTATTCTGGGGCTCTGCAGCCGCGGCCGCTGCGCCTGAGCCCCGGCAGGGTCTCTGCCCAGGTCGGCCACCACCCTGGCTCCTGAGCCCAGCAGAGCCGCAACAGGCTCCCACTTGGCAGCACCCAAGGGCGCCCAAGGCCTCATGCACACGCACACACACACACACACAGACTCGTGTAAACACACTCATGTATACACACACATATTCACACATACTCATATACACATACTACCACATACACAGACACACACATTCTCTCTCTCTCTCACACACACTCTCTCTCTCTCTCTCTCTCTCTCTCTCTCTCTCTCTCTCTCTCTCTCTCTCTCTCTCTCTCTCTCTCTCTCTCTCTCTCCCCATACGAGGGTCCAGGCTTCTCACCACACTCAAGGCCACCAGCGGAGTAGCACGTGCTGCCTCCTGGCTGTTTCTGGGCTGTCTGTCCAGGGACAGGCAGAGAAGGGGGTGTCAGGGAGAGAAGGGGTGACTTAGGGCAGGCTCACACAGCTCCAAAAGCAAAAGCCTGGTGGTGCCCAGGACAGGGCTGGGGTATGTGCGCAGGTGTGCAGGGCTGGGGGTGGCCGTACCTGCAGGAACCGGCCGCCCAGCTGTCAATGCAGGACCAAGCCCTGGCTCAGAGCTCAGCACCGAGTCCATGAGCCCAGGGCAAAAGTGGTGATCCTGCGCCTCGCCTGTCCACTCACAGCTGCCCCCTCTGCTTGACCCGGCCTGTCCACTCACAGCTGCCCCCTCTGCTTGACCCGGCCTGTCCACTCACAGCTGCCTCCTCTGCTTGACCCGACCTGTCCACTCACAGCTGCCCCCTCTGCTTGACCCGACCTGTCCACTCACAGCTGCCCCCAATGTTGGGCCCGACCTGTCCACTCACAGCTGCTCCCTGGCACGGGGTGCCAGTGTCTGCCCGGTACTGGGTGTGGTTCTGTGCTCACAGGGCGAGAGCCGTGGGTCACTCCTGTCCACTCTGTGCTGTCCAGCCACGGGGTCACAGACCACCCAGAGCAAACCCCCCGCTTCCGAGTCCTGAGCTGGCTGCATTTGGCTCCCCTGCGACAGCCACGCTATGAAGCGGTGGCGGTGCAGAGAGGACCCGTGGACGCAGGCCTGCCCAGCTGCCTCAGTGGGACAGAGGCTGGGGACTGTGCCCCCAGGACAGGGCATGAGCTCCGAGAACCCAAACCCCACTCCAGCAGGGGAGACACTGCCCTCCCAGCTCTGTCCCCCCACCCAGAACCCATCTGCCGCATCAAGGAAGGTCCCCCTGCCACTAGAGGGCGCAGGGCGCCAAGGGCCCAGGTTGTGCCCCGTGACTGGCTGACTGTGAGGCAGGGACCAAGTCCCAGAGAACCAGCACTGGAAAACTCCACCGGTCACCAAGGGCAGCACGGCCGCCACAAGTGCCCACGACAAGGAGTGAGTGTCAACTGCCCCCTCCGGGATGAGTGGACACTCATCCAGGCAGTGCCGAGGAGCCGACCCACTGGTTCCTGCGCATCCTACTCGTTGGGCAAATGGGAGATGGGAAACAACGTGTGAGGGGCCGGGAGACAGCAGAGCGGGCACCCAGGCGGGCACACACCGACCCTGGCTCGGTCCCCAGCACCCCGCAGAGTCCCTGAGCCCGACAGGAGGAACCCCTGAGTACTGCCACATCCTTGGGGTGACCCACCCCAACTTATACTCATTCATGTTGCTCTTTGGGGTCATACCTAGCAATGCTAAGGGGGTTATTCCTGGCTCTGCCCTCAGGAATTACTCCTGGAGACCGACCATATGGGGTGTCGGGATCGAACCCAGATCGGCCACGTGCCAGGCAAATACCCTCCCGCTGGACTATCACTCCGGCCCCCAACTTATATTTAAAGGGAATAAATAATAATTGGCACAATCCCACACGACAAGAAGTGCCACATGCAAGAGTCTCTAGTTCGGCCATTACCAACCACTCCCGGAGGCCATGGGGCCGACAGGTTCTCCTTCTTCCAGAATGTCCTACTCTACCGCTGAGCATGCTTGATTTTAGGAATCTCAAAAGTACAGAAAGTACCAGAATAATGCCACCAACGCTTTTCCTCTCCTCTTTGGTCGCTACTTTAAACTTTTAAGGAAATCCAAGTGGCCAAAAGCACACGAAATCACTAATCGTCAGGGAGATGCAAATCAAAACAACAATGAGGTACCATCTCACACCACAGAGACTGGCACACATCCAAAACAGCAAGAACCACCAGCGCTGGCGTGGATGCGGGGAGAAAGGGACTCTCGTGCACTATTGCTCGGCATGTTCACTGGTCCAGCCTTACTGGAAAACAACATGGACATTTCTCCGAAAAACAGAAATTGAGCTTCCGCATGACCCAGCCATACCACTCCGGGGAATACACCGGGGACCCCAAAACACACAGCAGAAACACCACCTGCACTTCTATGTTCATAGCAGCAGTATTCACAATAGCCAGAATCTGGAAGCAACCCGAAGCACCAGAGAACAGACGACTGGATAAAGAAACTGTGGTGCATGTACACAATGGAATACTATGCAGCTGTTAGGAAAACGAGGTCATAAAATTTGCCTACGAATGGATGGACATGGGGAGGATCATGTGAGTGACATGAGCCGCTGGAGACCCAGAACGGCTGCATTCATGCGTGGGTATCACTGTATCGCTGTCTTCCCGTTCCTCATCGATTGGCTCGAGCGGGCCCAGTAACATCTCCATACGTCCTGTCTCATGCTAGTGGAGCCCAAGGGCACCTGCTTGCTCAGGAACATAAAGAGCCTCAAACATTCCATGTGGTCATGGGAATGAGATCTATAATTGTTACTGACATTTGGCATATCAAATACGAACCGGTAGCTTGCCAGGCTCTGCCATGCGAGAGCACGGTATGTCGAGGAGTCTATCATGCTGAGTGAAATTAGTCACAAGTTAAAGGACAGATATAGAATGACTGCATTCAGGGGCCGGGAGCAATAACAGCGGGGAGGGCAGTTTCCTTGCCCATGACCCACCCGGGTTCAATCCCATATGGTCCGGCATCCCATATGGTCCCCGAGCACTGCCACGAGTAATTCCTGAGCGAAGAGCCAGGAGTAAGCCCTGAACATCGCCGGGTGTGACCCAAAAAAGCAAAAAAAAATAAAAATAAATAATAATAATAAATAAAATAAAATCAGACAATAATAAAAAAGAATGACTGCATTCATTAGTAGGCTATAAATATACATCAGTGCTCTACTAATTGTGGGAAATGGTAACACCACACTAGAACTGAGCACTGAATGTACACAAAGGGATTTACAGGATAATCCCTAAATGTCTGTAGGGCAAACCACAGAGTGTGAGGGTGAGAGAGAGAGAAAGAGAGAAAGAGAGAGAGAGAGAGAGAGAGAGAGAGAGAGAGAGAGAGAGAGAGAGAAGAGATAAGAAGGGAAATAGTACCTGCTGTAGAGGCAGGCTGGGGGAGGGGGAGGGAATTTGAGGACATTGGAGGTTGGGACATGGGACATTGGGAATAGGGCACTGGTGGAGGGAAGGGTGCTGGAAAAATATATGACTGAAACCCAATCATGAACATCTTTTAAATGCATATTGCATGGAGGCATAATAAAAAAATTTTTAAAGAGGCATTAAAAATAATAAAAAAAATTATCGTGGCTACTCTTAAACAATCATGTCACTTCTCACTTGCCTTCCCGTTGTTCATCAGTTTGCTCGAGCAGGCGCCAGTAACGTGTCCATTCGCTGGGAATGAGGTCCATTATTGTTACTGCTTTTGGCATATTGAATACACCACGGGTAGCTTGCCAGGCTCTGGGTTCATCCCAGGGGCCCAGTCTTTATGTCAGACCATCCACCGTCCAGGGCCCATGGGGCAGAGCTCTGGGTGTAGACAAGCCTGTCTCCTGTCTGCCACCTGCCGACATGGCCGGGCACCACAGCCACACCTGCAACACCTCGAGGGCAGGAAAACAATAGAACAACATTTATTTCTATTTTGGAAAAAATTTAACTTTTTAAGAATTTTTTACATCGGGGCCGGAGCGATAGCCCAGTGGGTAGGGCGTTAGCCTTGCACGCAGCCGGCCCATGCCGGCCCGGGTTCGATCCCGGCATCCCATATGGTCCCCGAGCGCCGCCAGGAGTGATTCCTGAGTGCAGAGCCAGGAGAAACCCCTGAGCATCGCCGGGTGTGACCCAAAAAGCAAAAAAAAAAAATTACATGAATTTAAAAGTTTATTATTGCCATTTGAAGTAAATTGAACATGAACATTCTAAAATTTCTGGTTTTGTTTGGTAATGGTGAATGTTCCGTGGTTAAAACTCACATAGAGGGGCCAGAGAGATAGCCTAGCAGGTAGGGCGTTTGCCTTGCATGTGGCGGGCCTCTGCCGGCCTGGGTTCGATCCCCGGCATCCCATATGGTTCCCCAAGCACCGCCAGGAGTAATTCCTGAGTGCAGAGCCAGGAGTAACCCCTGAGCATCGCCGGGTGTGACCCAAAAAGAAAAAAAAACTCACATAGAGGGGCCGGAGCGATAGCCCAGCGGGTAGGGCGTTTGCCTTGCACACGGCCGGCCCATGCCAGCCCGGGTTGGATCCCTGGCATCCCATATGGTCCCCCGAGCACTGCCAGGAGTAATTCCTGAGTGCAGAGCCAGGAGAAACCCCTGAGCATTGCCGGGTGTGACCCAAGAAGCTAAATAAATAAATAAACAGATAAATAAATAAATATGTATAAGAGTCTTAAGCAACACCCCCCAAAGGCTCCAAATGAATCTACATATAGTTGTTCTAAGAATCCTCAGCCATAGAAATCTTCCCAGATGAAGTAACAGATATCTTGAAACAGTCAAAACCCATTTCTGCTGCAAATACTTTTTCTGAATTCCCTACAAAACACATGACCGTTAAAGAATGAGGTTGGTTTAAGGCATTCAGTAAGTAATGGAAACCTGTTATATGTAATCGATGCATTTCATTATAATGTTTGTCATTTCTAGGCTCTTCTGCCTGTCGGGAGCCGCTGGGGTCCCCAACAGTATCAGGACAGAAGTTCTCTTCCACCTCCAAGGCCACCGGGCAACGGATGGAAGCTCACGAGTCCAGCGCAGTTCCAAAAGGCTTTTAATAGAACAAGCTCTACCACCGCAGTCCAATATAATGGAAGGCCTCTAGCTCTGGTCAGAACTTAGACCATGCATGAGGGCCAAGTCCCCCACCAGAGAGGATCCCACCAGAGAGAGCTAAACAATCATATGTCCACAAACATTTTAAGAACAGCTTATAAAGCTGCAGCTAAAATTTCCAGTTTGGCAGCCAACCCCATCAAAAAAATGGGGAGAAGAAATAAACAGAAGCTTCCAAAAAGAAGAAATTCGAATGGCCAAAAGGCATATGAAAAAGTGCTCTTCATCTTTAATCATCAGGGAGATGCAAATCAAAACAACAATGAGGTACCATCTCACACCACAGAGACGGGCACACATCCAAAACAGCAAGAACAACCGGTGCTGGCGTGGATGTGGGGGAAAAAGGGACTCTCATCCACTGTTGGTGGGAGTGCCGACTGGTCCAGCCCTTTTGGAAAACAATATGGGCATTCCTCCGAAAACTAGATATTGAGCTCCCATTTGATCCAGCAATAGCACTCCTGGGAATATACCCTAGAGACCGAAAAACACATAGCAGAAACACTATCTGTACTTCTTTAATCATCTCTGTGATATTCACTATAGCTAGAATCTGGAAACAACCTAAATGCCCGAGAACAGAGGACTGGCTAAAGAAACTGTGGTTCATCTACACTATGGAATACTATGCAGCTGTCAGAAAAGACGAAATTGGGGGGCGGAGCGATAGCCCAGCGGGTAGGGCGTTTGCCTTGCCACGCAGCCGGAATGTGGCGGCCCAGGTTCGATCCCCGGCATCCCATATGGTCCCCGAGCACTGCCAGGAGTAATTCCTGAGTGCAGAGCCAGGAGTAACCCCTGAGTGTCGCCGGGTGTGACCCAAAAAAAAGCAAAAAAAAAAAAAAAAGAAAAGACGAAATTATGAAATTACCTGCAAATGGATGGACATGGAGACTATCATGCTAAGTGAAATTAGTCAGAAGGAAAAGGACAGATATAGAATGACTGCATTCATTAATAGGATATAAACAGATACCAGTATTTTACTAAATGTGGGAAATGGTAATGGCAGATTAAAACTCACCATTGAATATACACAAAGAGACTTAAGTGATAAACTCTAAATATCTATAGGGCTAGCCACAATGTGTAAAAGAGGGAGAGAGATGCAGAGACAGAGAGACAGAGAGAAAGAGAGGAAACTGGGGTACCTGCTATTGAGGCAGCCTGGGGGTGGGCGGGAGGGGGGTGGGGTACATTGGTGGTGGAAATGGGGCACTGGTGGAGGGATGGGTGCTGGAATACTGTATTACCAAGAACCAATTATGAACACCTTTGTAATTGTATGTCTCATGGTGGTATAATAAAAATTTTTTTTTAAAAATTTCTAGTTTGGGAGCCTGTGTACAATGGGGAGGGCATTTGCCTTGCACTCGGCTGACTGGGGTTCGATCCCGGCATCCTGTACAGCCCCCTAGTATGGGCAGGAGTAATTCCTGAGCGCAGAGCCAGGAGTAAGCCCTGAGCATCGTCAGGTGTGCCTAAGAAATCCAGCTGGACATTGGCTGGGCCCGATTAACTCGGGTCGAAAGCACGCGGCTCAATTTCTCAACCGCAGAACCCGACCTCCTTTTCACCAGCTGATGTTCTCAGACACTGCAGCTTCGCAGCGCTCCAGAGTCTGACTTAGCGCTCACCTAAGGCACCCTGTCCCTTGCTGCAGATGAAGCGAACGCCCTCTCCCTTCACCCCAGAAACGTGCTCCCGCAAGAGCCGGAGGCTCAGATGAGGCCTCCCGCCCCGCCCCAGGCACGTGACGCCGCACCGTGTTTTTCCTGGTATAGGGCAAACGTGGGTTCCATTCTGGGGATCTGAGTGACTTGGGGCCCGAAGCTCGGCTCTCTGCCACAGAAGTTCCTGCTGCCTCACGTTCCGGGGTCCCGCGCACTGCGCTGCGTTGGAAGCCTTCCTCCGGCTAGCGCCCGCTAGCACAGTCAGCACCATCTGGAGTCACCATCTCCCTTTGGCTGGAAGCACCTTTTGGCGTTGGTTCACGGGCTTCTCCCAAAGCACAGGCCTCTAGTCCCAGTCACAAGTCTCCCGGATCTGTTTCCTAAACTTTCCCTTATCATCATTTGTTTGCTTACTGGGGTTTTGGGTTTGTCTGCTTTGCTTTTTGGGCTCATTTGTTTCTGCTCTCGCAGCTGGACTCCTCAGCCCAGCTCAAGGCCATAGTGCCTAAGGGGGCTGGAGCAGCCAGGACCCCCCAGCCCAATTCCTGGTTTCCCCTCCTGCCCGGAGCTCAGTACCGAAGCCCAGCCCGGCTCCAGATGGGGCAGGCATCTCACCTGAGTGTTTGCGTCCAGCCTCCTCATAAACCTTCACTTGGCTGGCAGGGACCTTAGGAAAAAGCAAGGCTACCCCGGGAGGGAGGGGTCCAGGGCAGGCGAGGGGGAGCCGCTGCCCTCCGGCACCACCTGACACCAGAGGGAGCCGGGAGCAGGGACCTGGTCTCCACGCTGTAGCCGCCTATTTCCCCGATTTTTTACCGTGTCAGAAATGCAGGGCATGAAATGACCGCGGCGTCCATTCCCAAGAGCACAGCTCAGCCGTGTCCAGCACGGATTCTAGAATCCCTCTCCACAATGCCTCATGACACCAGCAGTGCGGGCATAAGCTGACGGGGTCCCCGACACAACACGCTCTCTGGCCACTCGCACACCTTCCCTGACCCCAAGCCTGGGGGTGCCCCATTTCACTGCCCCGCTTCTGACCGCTTTCCGGACCTCAGGGAAGAATGACAGGAGGTGTCCTCCACTGACAAGAAGTCAAGAGTGATTTGTCCTTGGGCTGAGAGTGAAACCAACGGCCTTAACTCGACCTTAACAGCCGAGGGTCCCATATGAGCCCTCCCAGGTGCCTTCTCGGGCCTCCAGAAGGAACTTGGGAGTTTGGGAGCGGCAGCTCTGAGACCGGGACCGTGAGACTGGCCCAGGTGTCAGGCTGGCCCAACCCACCGGCCTCAGGCACTTGTCCACCTTGGTTTCTTTGCCTGGTGCAGGGCAGCCACAGGGTCAATAATAAAGCAGAGGAGAGGGGAGGGCACAGGGCCCAAGGGAAGGGCCAACTCTTTCCCTGCAGCTCCGAGTCCCGAGCCAGGGGGTGGCCAAACCCTGGTGCTCCCAGAGTCACGCCCGGGGTAGGGGGAGGCTGGAAGGACACACAGACCCTGGGCCTGGGCGCAGACGCGGCCCAGAGCAGATGGGCACAGACCCCGTGACCGAGGTTCATGTTGCGTCTGCCCTAAAGCACCACATGAGGGAGCCCCCTGCTGGCAGCTGACCGCGGCCACCACTGACTGGGCAGCTCCTTCTGTCCACCTCCTGCCCAGCAGAGCCGCAGACCTGGAAAGGGCCGTGGGGCAGATTCGGGGATCCCCAGTGGCCCCAGAGGCTTTCCTGGGCTGAGCCTGTGGTGTGCCCACGTCCTCTTTCTCCCTGCCCGCCTTCCTTCAGGAAGTCCCATGGCGCGTCACGCAGAGCCACACTGTGTCCACACCCCGGGACGGACAGGATCATAGGTTCAGAGTTGGATACAGGAAAAAGGCCATCACCGGCCTCAGCAGCCGCCTTCCTGGGGCCCACCTCAGGACTAGCCCCTACAGCAAACAGTGACTGAGGCTGGCACCCGGGCGGTCCCCCTTGGCACGGCCCACACTCGGGCACTCGGGCCGGCTCATGCTCAGGACGAAGCCAGGTACTCTACCGCCAACCACAGCCCCGTGGCGCCCCTCAGAGGATGTGAAAGACACACCTGGATCGTCCACGCGTGTCTGAGCCAAACACCCTCAGCCGCACCAAGTTCCAGTCCCGGCTCGTAGCCCAGGGGAAGACTCGGAGGGCAGAGGCCGCCTGGCTCATGGCCACCTTCCCCTGGACGGCCGGTCCCTGCTCCAGATGCTGCTGTCCATTTACGGCTCCAGCTACGCCCCCTCAGCAAGCCTGACTGAAGCCCCCACAACTGCCCTGCCACCCGGGGCCCAAGGTGCAGAAGAGCCGCAGAAGGGGCTGAGTTCGAGAGGATTCCACCGCAGGGTGAGGCAAAGGGAGCTGGTCACGGCGACACACACCGATAAACCCCAGAACTGTGCCCACAATCCACAGGCACATAGACCGTGGTGGGGCTCAGGGCCGGCAGAGCAGGTGCTGCTCCTGCACGCTCTTAAGCTCACTCATGAAACAAACAACAACTCACTTTTTGAGTCTATAAGAAATTGTCATGGGGGCTGGGTGCTCAAGGCTAGTGGTGCTGGGGGCAGCCAGCAATACTGGGGTGTCAACAACCCCATTGCCCTCGGCAACGCGCTCTTCCATGCCCGGCCTGTGGAGGGTACAGGGAAGGGGCGCGGCGTGAATGACTGAGATCACATACACAAAGATACGCAAGAGGCAGGAACTGAAAAGCCTGGGGCGGGCACATGGGGTCTCCGGACACCACACTCCCACACACAAGTAGCAGCCGTGGCCACCAGCATAGGCCGAAGCCCCCAGTGACCACGCGCGCGCAAAAAGGGCACTCGGCATAGGCTCTGCCCTGCTGCAAGGCCAGTCCACCCCAGAGCGAGGAACACGGACGCAGCAAGGCCAACACTGGCCAAACACGCCTGACCGCAAGGCTGCAGTGGGCGTGGTCAGGGCCAGGAGCAGCGGGCGAAGACCAAGCCCTGGAGCCAGAAAGGGACGGGCACAGGTCCACGGATGTTGGTGCCCTGGGAGCAGCTCTGGCCCAGGGAGCCCTGGGAAGTGTCCAGAGAGCCCTGGGAAGTGTCCATATGCACCTAAGAGGCACCCTGGGGCCACCACATGGTGTGCGGCCCCCGTCACCACAGCCAAGATGGGGAGACAGACGGGAAATGAGTAACGGGGATGGTTTTGTGGTATACGCCATTCCACAAACCTCTTAAAAGGTGGAGACTGGAGCCACAGCACAGCGGGAGGGCGCCTGCCTTGCACCACGACAGACCCAGGTTCCATCCGCAGCACCCCAGAGAGTCCCCACCAGGAGTAATTCCCAGTGCAGAGCCAGAAGTGACCCCTGAGCATGGTGGGTGTGACCCAAAATGGTGAAGAAAAAAAAAAAGATGCAAAATGGAAGCAAAAGTTTTTCGGCCTGAATTTGAATTGGAAATAGAGAAAGGGGCTGTTGACTTACCTGCTCACGGGCGGGGCGGGGCAGGCAGGCTCTAGAGAATAACAAACCTGCAGGGCTAGTTCCCTGGAGCGCTCTGACACTGGGCTACAGCCAGGACACAGGACTCACTTCTGGGGTGGAGGGCAGAAAGGTTAACACACTTTGTGAAGATTCTGTCAAAGAACTCGGGGGCCAACATCTGAAGACATCCGTGGGCAGAGGCCATTGGCCATGGGGAATTCACAAGTTCTTTATTTCATTTATTAATTTGTTGTTTTGCTTTCTGGGTCACACCCGGCGACGCTCAGGGGTTACTCCTGGTTCCTTGCTCAGGAATTACTCCTGACGGTACTTAGGGGACCATATGGGATACCGGGGATCAAATCCAGATCAGCTTCGTGCAAGGCGAACACCACCCGCAGAGCTATTGCTCCTGCCCCTCACAAGTTCAATTATTTTTTCTTTTTATGTAACACCCAGCATGCTCAGCACTCAGGAATTACTCCTGGGTTGCTGGGGATCAGACCCAGATCGGCGGTAGCAAGGCAAACACCCTTCCCACTGCGCTATTGCTCCAGCCCCCTTAAGATGATTTTTATAAATCCTTATCTGGGGCAAGAGATAGTACCACATTTGCTATGCATGAGCCGACCCAAGTTCAGCTCCTCCAAGCACTGCCAGGAGTAATTCCCGAGTGCAGAGGCAGGAGTCACCTTGAGCATCGCGGGTGTAGCCAAAAAAAATTTTTTTTTTTTTTGCTGGGTCACACCCGGCAATGCTCAGGGGTTACTTCTGGCTCTACACTCAGGATTTACTCCGGGCGGTGCTCGGGGACCATATGGGATGCCGGGGAATTGAACCCGGGTCAGCCGTGTACAAGGGAAATGCCCTCCCACTGGAGGGCTCAGGCCCCAAATTTTTTTAAATTAAGAAAATAAATCTTAATTCCATGAGTAACCTGTGAAGGGTGCTAGGAACATGCTTCACAGGCCACGGAGAAGGGTCCACTCCTCTCCCGTGCCAGCGTACCTCGCGTACCTGTGTGACTGGACACAGAGGGCCAAGGACTCTGCTGGGGAGCAGCCAGGCCCTGGAGGCCACTAGCACCAGCTCAGACAGGCGCTGCTGGCACAGAACCAGACGTGCTCCAGCCTGTGTCTGTTAGAGTCCCACGAACAAATGGGCCGCACACACGTGGCCGCCAGAGGGGTGCAGCCGGCCAGCTACAGGCTGGGAAGCTGCGAGGGAATCCTTCGGAGTGGGCAGAGGAGCTGGGGAGGGGTCCTCCAACAGCCACACGTGGACACCGCAGTGACAGCCGGGCAGGGGGCAGCCAGAGGGACAGTGGGCAAGTCTCTAAACGTCCTGTCCGGGTTGCTCATCTTTCTCACCACAAGGAGTCAGGCTCTGGGCCCGCAATTTCCTTCCTAGTGGCAGTGCCTGGACGTGGAATACAGATGGAATACAGTCGGGAATATGGACGGGGGATACGGTCGGGAATATGGACGGGGGATACAGATGGGGATATGGACGGGGATACAGACAGGAATATGGACGGGGATACGGTCGGGAATATGGACGGGGATACAGTCGGGAATATGGACGGGGATACAGATGGGGATATGGACGGGATATAGTCGGGAATATGGTAGGGAATATGGACGGGGGATACAGATGGGGATATGGACGGGGATACAGACGGGGATATGGACAGGGATACAGACAGGAATATGGACGGGGATACAGTCGGGAATATGGACGGGGATATAGTCGGGAATATGGACGGGATATGGTAGGGAATATGGACGGGGATACAGATGGGGATATGGATGGGGATACAGATGGGAATATGGACGGGGATACAGACAGGAATATGGACGGGGATATAGTCGGGAATATGGACGAGGATATGGTAGGGAATATGGACGGGGGATACAGACAGGAATATGGACGGGGATATAGTCGGGAATATGGACGGGGATATGGTAGGGAATATGGACGGGGATATGGTAGGGAATATGGACGGGGATACAGATGGGGATATGAACGGGGATACAGATGGGGATATGGACGGGGATACAGATGGGGATATGGACAGGGATACAGATGGGGATATGGACGGGGATACAGATGGGAATATGGACAGGGATACAGATGGGGATATGGACAGGGATACAGATGGGGATATGAATGGGGATACAGATGGGGATATGGACAGGGATACAGATGGGGATATGGACGGGATACAGATGGGGATATGGACGGGGATACAGATGGGGATATGGACGGGGATACAGATGGGGATATGGACAGGGATACAGACAGGAATATGGACGGGGATACAGATGGGGATATGAACGGGGATACAGATGGGGATATGGACAGGGATACAGATGGGGATATGGACAGGGATACAGATGGGGATATGGACAGGGATATAGATGGGAATATGGACGGGGATACAGACGGGGATATGAACGGGGATACAGATGGGAATATGGACGGGATACAGACAGGAATGTGGACAGGGATACAGATGGGAATATGGACAGGGATACAGACGGGGATATGGACGGGGATACAGACAGGAATGTGGACGGGGATACAGACGGGGATATGGACGGGGATACAGATGGGAATATGTACGGGGATACAGATGGGGATATGGACAGGGATACAGACGGGGATATGAACGGGGATACAGATGGGAATATGCAGGGATACAGATGGGGATATGGACGGGGATACAGACAGGAATATGTACGGGGGATACAGATGGGGGATATGGATGGGGATACAGATGGGGATATGGACAGGGATACAGATGGGGATATAGACGGGAATATGGACAGGGATACAGATGGGAATATGTACGGGATACAGATGGGAATATATATGCGGGATACAGATGGGGATATGGATGGGGATACAGACGGGAATATGGGTGGAATACAGACGGGGATATGGATGGGGATACAGATGGGAATATGTACGGGGATACAGATGGGGATATGGATGGGGATACAGATGGGGATATGGACAGGGATACAGATGGGGATACAGACGGGAATATGGACAGGGATACAGATGGGAATATGTACGGGGATACAGATGGGAATATGTACCGGGATACAGATGGGGATATGGATGGGGATACAGACGGGAATATGGGTGGAATACAGACGGGAATATGGATAGGGATACAGATGGGAATATGTACGGGGATACAGATGGGGATATGGATGGGGATACAGACGGGAATATGGGTGGGATACAGACGGGGATATGGATGGGGATATGGATGGGGATACACGGTGATTAATGGAGATACAGAAGGGGATACAGACGGGGGATAGACGGGGACAGACGGAACAGACGGGAACAGACGGAGATAGATGGGGTAGATGGAGATAGATGGGGATAGACGGGGACAGACGGGGACAGACGGAGATAGATGGGGATAGACGGGGATGAGACGGGGACAGAGCGGGGACAGACGGGGATAGATGGGGTAGACGGAGATAGACGGGGACAGACGGGGACAGACGGAGATAGATGGGGTAGATGGAGATAGATGGGGATAGACGGGAACAGACGGAGATAGATGGGGATAGACGGGGATAGACAGGGACAGACGGGGACAGACGGACATAGATGGGGATAGACGGGGACAGACGGGGGACAGACGGGGATAGATGGGGTAGATGGAGATAGATGGGGATAGATGGGGTAGATGGAGATAGACGGGGATAGACGGGGACAGACGGGGACAGACGGGGATAGACGGGGACAGACGGAGATAGACGGGGACAGACGGGGACAGACGGAGATAGACGGGGACAGACGGGGACAGACGGAGATATAGACAGGCCAGAGATGGGAACACGGACAGCATACACGGTGTGTACAGCAGGCGTATTTTCCTCCACACTTTGTAAGCTGGTTTCAACAGCAGGCATTTACCTTTAAAGCACCCCCAGGTCAGAGGCACAGGTCAGCAGTGAAGGCACCACTTGTTATGTGGCTGCGGCAGTGATGCGGGTTACGATTCCGCCCCACATGTGGTCTCTGGGCACAGCAGGCTGAGTACCTCTGGCTGTGGCCCTGAAGCTCCCAGAAAGGGTTCATCCGTCCTTCCTTCCTTCCTACTTCTTGGGCGACCCCAGTGATGCTCAGGGGTTACTCCTGACTGTGCACTCAGGAATTACTCCGGTGGTGCTCAGAGGACCAGATGGGATGCTGGGGATTGAACCTGGGTCAGCCGTGTGCAAGGCAACTGCCCTCCTGCTGTCCTATCGCTCTGGCCCCACTTTCTAATCAAAATATCCTCTTGACCCTGAAGCCTCCTGGAGACACTGGCTGCCCTGCACCGCACACTCACCCCCACCCTGGGGCCTAGAGAGCGTTTCTGAGGACCGTGACCCTCTGAGACTCCCTAAAATGGGGACTCTGAACCCTGGTCAGCCAGCCAGGTGTCCTGGCAGGATTTTGCTTTTAAAATGTCCCTCAATGGGGCCAGAGCAATAGTCCAGCAGGTAGGGTGTTTGCCTTGCATGCGGCGGCCCATGCTGGCCCAGGTTCGATCCCCGGCACCCCATATGGTCCCCTGAGCACCACCAGGAATAATTCCTGAGTGCAGAGCCAGGAGTAACCCCTGAGCATCGCTGGGTGTGACCCAAAAAAAGCAATAATAATAATAATAATAATAATAATAATATTAATAATAATAATAAATTAAATAAAACGTCCCTCAACCCGCACACAAGCCCGACACCGCACTGTATCCAGTGAGAGCAGACGCAATGCCTTCAGGAAGGGTCCTGCACCCCCTTCCTCCATCTGGGAAAGAGAGAGGGGGCAGGCCAGGCCGAACCACGCGAGCACCGGACTTGGGAACTGGCACTCCACAGCCGCGGTGGCAGACACGCTGCCCTGGGCACGGCACAACCGGCTCCAGCTTCCTGCTCCCAGCCCACCCTGAGCCCCCCAGGCACCCCACAGCGCTGACTGCAGGGGCCAAGCCAAGTCCGCACACACAGGGCACATGTGCAGGTGTGCCGCACACACTCACACAGATATGCACACACTCATGTGCACTCACACGCAGACACACACTCATGTGCACTCACACACAGATACACACTCATGTGCACTCACACATGCACTCTCATATACACTCACACAGATACACACACTCATGTGCACTCACACATGTACTATTCTTACACTCACAGATACTCATGTGCACTCACACATGCACTATTCTCATATACACTCACACACACTCACACGCAGACACACTCATGTGCACTCACACATGCACTACTCATATACAGTCACAGATACACACTCATATGCACTCACACGCATGTACACTCACACATGTACTCTCATATACACTCAGATACACATTCATGTGTACTCACACATACACTCATATACACTCACACAGATACACACACTCATGTGCACTCACACATGTACTATTTTTACACTCAGATACTCATGTGCACTCACGCATGCACTATTCTCATATACACTCACACACACTCACACGCAGACACACACTCATGTGCACTCACACATGTACTATTTTTACACTCACACACAGATACTCATGTGCACTCACTCATGCACTACTCTCATATGCAGTCACAGACACACACTCATGGGCACTCCACACATACCCTCTCATACACACACATCCACTCACTCTCATATACACGCACTCAAACACACACACACTCTCATACCCACTTGCACATGGACACACATGCTTCTATACACACGTGGACATGTGCAGTCATACATACTCACATACACCCTCGCATGCACACCTGCACTCACTTTCATGCACACTCACTGGTACACACTGCACACTCACTCTTACGCACACATGCTCAAACACCTGCACACGCACTCACAACCTGAACACATGTACAACTAAACACTCTCACACCTGCATACACTCACCCTCATGCACACACACCCACAAACACACCTGCACACACACTCATGTGTTGGAGGACATGTTTAGCTAATCTGGGAGTTTTGTTGTTTTGCTCACTCCCAGCTTAATCTTATTTAAGCCAATGTTCATTCTAATGAGATCTCTCTTCTATGTAAACACTGCTAGAGGGTGTGGCACTTACAGAAGTCACCTTGATTGAATAACTTCTGACTTATACATCTACTAAGACTTCTATGTTTTCTAGATTGGGCACAGCTCCTCTTTATACCCACTGCACCCAGCGTGGGACAGTTAGAATTTACCAGGAGACTACCATCCTGGCTACGCTGAGACTATAGGAAGACTATAGGAAGGATCATACTAGTTTGCTCTAAGCAGGCGAGTATGACCCTTTCAGTACATGAGAACAAGATACTCAGAATCACCCTGGTGCAGATAATAATAAGGACCTTGTGGGTACCATCTAGATTACATGAAGCTCATGAAGTTAAGATGTATTACTTTATATCAGCCCCCTCTCTCTCCAGTGTTTTACATAAGAGATAATCTCGGGATTAGTCCTTGGTGTAACCTTTGTTTATACCTGCAATAGGGTGTGGCACTACACTCTGTTTAGGGTTCTTTGTTGACATGACAACCTCCCGATTGGGTTACTTTGGTGTATATAAGGGGGCTGACTTGAGGCCCCCTTCACCTTTTGCCTTTTGGTTCCTCAGCCTTCAGCTTTTGGCTCCTGCGGCTTTTGGCCTTTTGCTCTTTGGCCTTTGCTCCTTCTTCTGGGTAAGACTCAGCTCGGGTGAGACCCTCTCTCTTTGGTGGGAGACTTAGGCTCTCTTGTATGGTCTAAATTCAGACCAGAGCTAGAGTTTGTTCGTTATATTGGAGTGCTGTGGAAGAGCTTTTGTACTAATTAAAAAGCCTTTTTAGAACTGCACCGGACTCGTGAGTTTTCATCCATTCCTCGCCGGCTTCGGAGTAGAAGGGAACTTCGCTTCCTGACACTGTCGGGGGACCCCGGCGACGTTCCCGACACTCATGCATGCACGCTCACAACTTGCACACACACACCTACACATGCACAAATGCTCACGCACATGGGCTCACACACCTGCGCGCACACACACGCACACGCTGTCTCCCAGTCGGGCTGCAGGTCAGGCCCTCTCGCCTCTCCCATCTGTGCAGCCAGACACGTGCCCGGCTCAGGGGCGGGAGCGAGACCCGCGTGTGCTCGTGTCCTCGTGGGCTGGGACTGCTCAGGTGACAGCGTCCACATACCTCACCTGCTGCATGGGGTGACCGGCCCCAGCAGGGCCCAGGCTCGGAGTGACTCTGCTTCCCATTCCCAAAGCTGTTTCACATCTCAGGAGTTTGAATTCCGGATCAGAAAAAGTGGAGCGAACCCGTCCCCCGGGCTTTGGCAGAGGCCGGTGCAGAGGTCAGGCCAGACCACACGCAGCAGAAGCTGACCCCAGCAGGTGGGTTTGGTTCAGGTCACTACGGCTGTGTGGGAATGAGGAAAGCCAAAGTGAACAGGAGGCGCAAGGTTTGGTCTGTTGCAGGCTACACCTAGTGGTGCTCGGGGCTGACTCCGGCTCTGTGCTCAGGGCTGACTCCCGGCTCTGTGCTCAGAGCTGACTCCCGGCTCTGTGCTCAGGGCTGACTCCTGGCTCTGTGCTCGGGGCTGACTCCTGGCTCTGTGCTCGGGGCTGACTCCTGGCTCTGTGCTCGGGGCTGACTCCCGGCTCTGTGCTCAGAGCTGACTCCCGGCTCTGTGCTCGGGGCTGACTCCTGGCTCTGTGCTCGGGGCTGACTCCAGGCTCTGTGCTCAGGGCTGACTCCTGGCTCTGTGCTCAGGGCTGACTCCCGGCTCTGTGCTCAGGGCTGACTCCTGGCTCTGTGCTCAGGGCTGACTCCTGGCTCTGTGCTCGGGGCTGACTCCTGGCTCTGTGCTCAGGGCTCACTCCTGGCTCTGTGCTCAGGGCTGACTCCTGGCTCTGTGCTCGGGGCTGACTCTCGGCTCTGTGCTCAGGGCTGACTCCCAACTCTGTGCTCAGGGCTGACTCCTGACTCTGTGCTCAGGGCTGACTCCTGGCTCTGTGCTCGGGGCTGACTCCTGGCTCTGTGCTCAGGGCTGACTCCTGACTCTGTGCTCAGGGCTCACTCCTGGCTCTGTGCTCAGGGCTGACTCCTGACTCTGTGCTCAGGGCTGACTCCTGGCTCTGTGCTCAGAGCTGACTCCTGGCTCTGTGCTCAGGGCTGACTCCTGACTCTGTGCTCAGGGCTGACTCCTGGCTCTGTGCTTGGGGCTGACTCCTGGCTCTGTGCTCAGGGCTGACTCCCGGCTCTGTGCTCAGGGCTGACTCCCGGCTCTGTGCTCAGGGCTGACTCCCGACTCTGTGCTCAGGGCTGACTCCCGACTCTGTGCTCAGGGCTGACTCCTGGCTCTGTGCTCAGAGATGACTCCCGGCTCTGTGCTCAGGGCTGACTCCTGACTCTGTGCTCAGGGCTGACTCCTGGCTCTGTGTCGGGGGCTGACTCCCCGGCTCTGTGCTCAGGGCTGACTCCCGGCTCTGTGCTCAGGGCTGACTCCCGGCTCTGTGCTCAGGGCTGACTCCCGGCCTCTGTGCTCAGGGCTGACTCCCGACTCTGTGCTCAGGGCTGACTCCGACTCTGTGCTCAGGGCTGACTCCCGGCTCTGTGCTCAGGGCTGACTCCTGGCTCTGTGCTCGGGGCTGACTCCTGGCTCTGTGCTCGGGGCTGACTCCCGGCTCTGTGCTCAGGGCTGACTCCCGGCTCTGTGCTCAGGGCTGACTCCGGCTCTGTGCTCAGGGCTGACTCCTAACTCTGTGCTCAGGGCTGACTCCTGGCTGTGCTCAGGGCTGACTCCTGACTCTGTGCTCAGGGATGACTCCTGGCTCTGTGCTCAGGGCTCACCCCTGGCTCTGTGCTCAGGAATTACTACTGGAGAGCTCAGGAGATCACCCAGGTGGGCCAAAAGCAAGGCAAGCACCCCACTCACTGTTGTATTCCTTTGGTCCCCTGGGTGATGAATCATAAAAACCTTCAGGGGCCAGAGTGATAGTACAGTGGTTGGGTGCTTGCCTTGCACAGTCATCCAGGTTCTATTCCCAGCATGCCATATGGTCCCTCAAGCACTGCCAGGGAATAATCCCTGAGCACAAAGCCAGGAGTTAATCCCTGAGCATCACCAGTTTTGACCCAAAAAAAAAAAAAAAACTTTCTTCAAAGCTTGGGGCCGGGTGATAGCACAGCGGGTAGGGGCGTTTGCCTTGCATGCGGCAGGCCCATGCAGCCCCAGGTTCGATCCCTGGCATCCCATATGGTCCCCGAGCACCACCAGGAGTAATTCCTGAGTGAAGAGCCAGGAGTAACCCCTGAGCATCGCCGGGTGTGACCCAAAAAAAAAGAAAAAAAAAAAAAAAAAACCAAAGCTGAAATTACTAACCAGTTACTTTTATGAGCACTTAAAGCGCCAACACACACACAGACACACACACACACACACACACACACACACAGAGGCACACATGCTCACTCACACAGATACACTCACATTTGCATGAGCAGGGACCTTAAGCAGTCCAGGACGGTGCCTGAGACGGTCCCTCAGGAAGGCTGGACTGTCCAGCACGGGTGCGGGGGACGTGGAGCCCTCCCAGGCCCCACTCCATGTACCAGGACTTCAACACTTTGCCTTGCGCCATCCTGAGAGGAGGCTTTCTGCAGCCATCTTGGGCCAACATTTGCTTTCTGACCGCTGACAGGATTTCCCCGGCAAGTCCACACTGCGTGAGAATCACATTCTTTGCTCCGGGTCAAGTTAAGTTCTCTGGCGAGGCTGGGGGAAGGTCGTAGTTGCTGTTTGTTTTCTCCACCTACTCAATTTTGAGGGATAACTTATATTATTGCCTCTCTTTGCCTGGTTTGATTTATGATCTTGAAGTAAGGTCATTCTTTGCTAGGGCAAAGAAAGAGAGAGGGGGAAAAAAAAGTTCTGCCCCCACCTAATACCTGATAAAATATCTCGAGAGGTCACTGCAGACCTTGACAGAAACACATACAATTTCAACCCCATCTGATAAAACAACAACTAGAAAACTTTTTATCAGGAGAAAATGTAACTTGCCATTTCCCAACTCAATTGACTGAACCTGTTTTATCTGAAATGACAGACGTCGTCAGATAGGAAAAGTTGCCGATAAGGAAGCAAATGAGCACCCAGATGAGGCCGATAGTCTCGGGTCAGGCTCCCGCACCTGCTCGGGAGGGTCAGCGTGAGGCGCTTGGCAGGGTCCCGGGGGGTTGGAAACGCTGCACAAGAGGTGAACTTTGAGACTCCGGCGTTTATTCTGCGATTATAATTAACCTGCTCACCAGTTGCTATCGATCAGTTCTGAACGGAGGTGATAAAGTTTGACTGGATTTCTAGAAGTAGAAACGGAGATTTACACTGGGAAGGAAAGACGCAAGATTGAAAAAAGTAGTCTAAAGACTGAATTCAGTAAAAAAAAAAAAAAAAAAAAAAAAAAAAAGCTCCTTTTTACCCTGGGTGGTGGAAAGGGCTGGGCCACACCCCCTAGTGCTCTGGGGCTACTCCTGGCTCTGTGCTCAGGGCTGACTCCTGGCTCCTGTGCTCAGGGCTGACTCCCGGCTCTGTGCTCAGGGCTGACTCCTGGCTCTGTGCTTAGGGCTGACTCCTGGCTCTGTGCTCAGGGCTGACTCCTGGCTCTGTGCTCAGGGCTGACTCCGGCTCTGTGCTCAGGGCTGACTCCCGGCTCTGTGCTCAGGGCTGACTCCTGGCTCTGTGCTTAGGGCTGACTCCTGGCTCTGTGCTCAGGGCTGACTCCTGGCTCTGTGCTCAGGGCTGACTCCCGGCTCTGTGCTCAGGGCTGTCTCCGAGCTCTGTGCTCAGGGCTAACTCCTGACTCTGTGCTCAGGGCTGTCTCCGAGCTCTGTGCTCAGGGCTGACTCCCGACTCTGTGCTCAGGGCTGACTCCTGGCTCTGTGCTCAGGGCTGACTCCCGGCTCTGTGCTCTGGGCGACCTCGGCTCTGTGCTCAGGGCTGACTCCCGACTCTGTGCTCAGGGCTGACTCCCGGCTCTGTGCTCAGGGCTGACTCCCGGCTCTGTGCTCAGGTCTCATCCTGGCAGGTCCTGGAGGTCCAAGCACCATGCCAGGAATCTGAAGTGGGGTCAGCAGCATCCGGGCAAGCACCTTACTCCTGCACTGGCTCGCTGGCCCTAGATTCAGGTTTAGGACAGCTGTAGTGGGCCTAAGATTGGGGCCTCCCCACGCTTAACAATTTATGACCTGGGGCTGGAGCACAGCGGTACGGCTTTTGCCTTGCAAGCAGCCGACTGGGGTTCGATCCCCAGCACCGCCAGAGCAATCCCTGAGTGCAGAGCCAGGAGCAACCCCTGAGCATCACCAGGTGTGACCCCAAAAGGCATCAGATTGCATCTGACCAATGAGACTGCACATGTGTCTTTATGCAAATGACGGGACATAGGGAACCAATCGGACTGGGTATGCAAATAAGGATTTATGCCTGGGTGCCATCCCGGCATCCCATATGCTCCCATGAGCTCCACCAGGAGTAATTCCTGAGTGCAGAGCCAGGAGGAACCCCTGAGCTTCACCGGGGTGTGACCCAAAAAGCAGAAAAGGCGCCAGACTGCATCCACCAATGAGAGACTACATATGTGGCTTTATGCAAATGACAGGATGTGGGGAACCAATCGGACTGGGCATGCAAATAAGGGCTTATAAAAGGACCAATCAGAGGACCTGGTGCAACAGCACAGCAAGGAGGGCATTTGCCTTACAAGCAGCTGATGTTGTCGCATATGTCCCATGAGCTCCACCAGGAGTAATTCCTGAGTGCAGAGCCAGGAGGAACCCCTGAGCATCACCGGGTGTGACCCCAAAAAATTCATGATCCTCCAAACTTCCCATCACATTTTGATTCCTCAGCCTCCAGCCTCCAACTTGTGGGTTCGGGTCAGCAGAGAGCGCTACCAGCCCTGTGCTCCACGCACAGAGCGGCCAGGGAGCGGCCAGGGATCCAGCACGCCGGGAAAGCTCTCCCTGAGTGGCAGGGTAAGACAGGAAAGTACGAAGAACTTCTGGGCTCCTGCAGCTGCCGAAGGCCAGAAAACCCAATTCCCACATGCAGATCAGAGCTCGCTGTCGGGCTGGCTTCTGACCACGCCAGCCAGGACCACCCTCGCCGGGCACTGCTGCCGCGGGCTGTGCCGTCATCCCACTTCTACCCTCGTCCTGAGTAAAAACGAGATCACCCTGGGCCTGAGCAACAGTACAGTGGAGAGCATTTCCAGGCATGAGGCTGACCCTGGGGCAATCCCGGCACCCCACAGGGTTTCCTGAGCACCAACAGGAAAGATTCCTTAGGAACTGTGATTCCCAGAAGGGCCCTGAGCACCAAGGGCGTGACTCCCGAAGCAAACCAACACCCAGAATCGCTCAGGGAGGGCAGCAGGCCCAAACCCACGTGATGGAGTTTTAGCACCAACGCAGGGCGTGAGCACAACACCTCGGGGCTCTTCTATGGTCCAATGACACGCGGCAGCAGGTGGGGAGGCAGGGGGGGGGCAGACGCTGCCCGAAATGAGCCCATGCCTGGGCCCAGGAGAGCGCCCCAAAGCACAGCCAGGTGAGGCCCAAACACCAGAAAGGAACCTGAATACACCATAACACCATAACTAAGGCACTGTTATCGCGCTTGCCGCTACCATGGCACACGACAGGCTTTAGGGAAATGGGGACCGACCGCACGGTTGGGGCACCTCAGAAGGACCCGTATGGATGCAGGGTGGGTGACCCAGGAGGCGAAGCCACGGGGAGAGGAAGGGGGGCAGAGCTGAGCTGCGGAACCCTGAGGGGGAGCCGAGTCCCATAGCAGCTGCTCTGGCACGCAGGAGGGTCAGTGCCCTCGCCTGGCGGTGGGTGGGTGGTCGGGTAGGCCAGCACAGTTGTGGGGGCTGGACTTGGGCTCTGGTGGGGCCCTACCACACGCAGGGCCTCGCGAGGTTGCTGGGACACACCCAGTGGTGCTCAAGGGCTGCTCCTGGCCGTGTTCAGGGGAGCGAACGGTGCTGGGGACCAAACCCCAGTTGGCCACGTGCAGGGTGAGCGCAGTCCCCGCGCCACCCGCTGGCCTCTCCGCTCCTACTTCTCCCGGAAACGTGAATGAAATCCTTCCTGCTACCTACCTGAACATGCCCAGTGAAGGCCATTCCCGTCCACAGGGGTGGCCCTGGGCCTTGAAGCTGGTGGCAGCACTGCCCAGAAACGCCCCCTTCCTCTTTCTTATGCAAACAGCAGCAGCAAACCTCTGCAGGCTCAGAGCCTTTCAAGGCCTGACCTTGCCCTGGAGGAAGGTCACCTGAGCTCCAACACCTGCTCCACTCCAGGGGCCGACCGTGGCCCTGGCTGCTGGCCAGGCACTTCTGGTTCCAGCTCCCGGTGGGCTGAGGGAGCTGCCCTCCAAGGAGAGGCAGGACGGCAGCAGCCCAGGAGCCGCTGCTGAGGAGGGTCAGAGTCTCCTCATAGCGGCTGTTGGCTGCACTTTCACAGGGATCGATGCGTCTGGCGCAGAGCAGGGGGACAAGTCAGCAGGTAGCGGACAGACAACTACCATTCGCCGTGGACTGTTGCTCAGCCCGAAGCAGGAAGGAGACACTGCTTAAGCTGAGCTCAGGGAAAAGAGCGGGCGCAGGGCCCACCCACAGGAGACAAGAAAAGTTGGGGCCCGGAGCAATAGCACAGCAGGGAGGGCGTTTGCCTTGCACTCAATCCCGGAGTCCCATATGGTCCCCAAGCACCACAGGAGTAATTCCTGAGCCAGGAGTAACCCCTGAGCGTCACTGGGTGTGACCCAAAAAAGCAAAGAGAGACAGACAGACAGACAGACAGAGACAGAGAAGAGAGACAGAGAGAAGTTCAGTAGTTTAGTTCAGGAGCGACCTGGGGCTGAGCGGACATGAGGCTTCTGTGAGCGCAGAGCTTCAGACTGACAAGCCAAAATGTTCTAAAACTGTTTCACACACATGCTGAACTAGCTGTGCTTAAAAAGGTTTTTGAAAACGTAACTTCCTTATCATTTCAAATTTCTGCCTAGTTTCTAGTCAATGTTATTTAATTTATTTTTGGCTTTTGGGTCTCCCCTGGTGGTGCTAGGAGAACCATACAGGATGCCAGGCATCGAAACTGGGTTGGCCACACGCATAAGGCAAACGCCTTCCCTGCTGTACTATCACTCATAATTCTATTTTTTTTCTTTTGCACAAATCTAGTCTGTCCTTGTGAAGAAAGGTCTTGGTGAGAACCTGTCCTGACAGGGTGTCGTTTCCTGACGCTCCCTCAACCCAACCCGCTGCTGTGGAGGGACCAGGCAAACACACGTCACACCCTCACACCGGGCAGAGCTGCAGCATCCCTACAGGAGACAGGTCAGGGCCTCCTCTAAAGGACTACGGCTGCAGACACCACAGCTCCTGTTTCTTATTAAGAAACAAACAAGAAAATGGGGCGGGGGCAGGAAAAACAGCATTTCTCTGAAACTCTCTTGCGCACGATCCCCCTTCCCTAAGTCTTAGAAAGTGCCCGAAGAGGGGCCGGAGCGATGGCCCAGCGGGTAGGGTGTTTGCCTTACGCAGCCGGCCCATGCCGCCCGGGTTCGATCCCAGCATCCCATATGGTCCCCAAGCACTGCCAGGAGTAATTCCTGAGTGCAGAGCCAGGAGAAACCCCTGAGCATTGCCAGGTGTGACCCAAAAAGAAAGAAAGAAAGAAAGAAAGAAAGAAAGAAAGAAAGAAAGAAAGAAAGAAAGAAAGAAAGAAAGAAAGAAAGAAAGAAAGAAAGAAAGAAAGAAAGAAAGAAAGAAAGAAAGAAAGAAAGAAAGAAAGAAAGAAAGAAAGAAAGAAAGAAAGAAAGAAAGAAAGAAAGAAAGAAAGAAAGAAAGAAAGAAAGAAAGAAAGAAAGAAAGAAAGAAAGAAAGAAAGAAAGAAAGAAAGAAAGAAAGAAAGAAAGAAAGAAAGAAAGAAAGAAAGAAAGAAAGAGAAAGTGCCCGATGAGGGGGTAGCGATGGCACAGTGGAGGGCACTTGCCCTGCATGAGGCCAGCCAGGTTCCTTCTCGGTACCCCATAAGGCCCCCAACCTCTCCAGGAGTGATCCCCAAAGCAGCACAGAGCCAAGAGTCAGCCCTAAGCACCACCGGCTGTGGCCCGCAAACCAGGGAAAGGAAAGTGTCTGGTGAACGGGCCCTTGCAATGGGAACTCAGGCAGGTGGCAGAGCCCAGCCTTAGTGGGGACACACCTCTGGCCAGCGCCTCCCACACGCTGCCCCCTCCCCTGGTCAGGGGCCGTCACCCAGCACGCAGACCAGCCCAACTCAGACTGACCCGCTCGGGCGGTGACCGAGAAGCCAAAGAAGCTGGTGTTCCTCCGAGACAGCCAAACCAGCCGCTCCAGAGCTGATCTCACACAGGCCCTCCAGCTCGCTGTAAGAGACAGTCCCCCAAAGGTCCACTCACGCCCGCATGCAACCTTCAGGGAAGCTTTTGGGTGGCCCAGAGTGACACTGATTTCATTGTGCTGATACTTTAAATGCTGTGGACTTTCTGAGTGCTTCTGAAAATATGACAATGGCTTGTTTCTCTGCCACCCAAAAGGACAGCCGTTCGTTCATGGTTCTCCCAAAGGCATCAACCCAGCCCTCCACATACGGCCCCTGAGCGGTCAGGAATAGGCCCTGAACTCAGCACAATCAGGTATACCCCAATCCCCAAACTATTCATTAGACACGGTGGGGTTCGTCATCTTTAACTGGGGGGGTGGGGGGGGCATACTCAGCGATGCTCAAGAATTATTCCTGGCTCTGTGCTCAGGAAAAGTTGTGGCGCTGCATGTCAGGATGGAACCCAGGCCGGCCACATGCAAGACAAAGGTGCCACCCACTATCCTCTTATCTTCAAATCAACGTCCCGTGCTGCAGCCCTATCCAGGGTAAAGTTCCACGCACAGTGCCAAGTCAGATGCCAGTGTCCAGGCCGTGCCTGGCATCCACGGGACCCCACTCTCCTGCTTCCACTGACGCAGACGTGGCCTCGCCCTTGTCCTTGCACCGGCAGATGGCAGAGCTGTTGGCCAGTGCCCAAGTTGCCACCAAGACAAGTTCCATGTCCACAGCTCGGGTCCCTGGCCACAAGCTCCCGTCCATGCTCAGCCACACTGGCCCACCGTGGGGTCTGCCTGCGGCCTCCCTCCCTCCCAAGAGCCTTCCCTCTGCTGCTCGCTCCTCCTCAGGCGGCACAGGCTGACTCTGCTGGCGCAAGCCCTGAGCTGATTCCCTGCTACACCTTTGCTCAAGTATTTGCTAAGAGCCCAGCGTGTGCCAGGCACTGACACATGAGTAAGACGCTGCACCGGCCCTCAGTAAGGTCACATCACCCCTTCAGTGTGCAGCGCACGGTACGTGCTGAACTTGGAATGAATTAAAGTCCACACTGCAGCTGGGCGGCGGCTTCCCAGGGGCTCTCGCACCTCTGTCCCGGTTTCTGCTCCAGCTGTGTTCCACAGCTCACCTCACGCCACTCACTACCACTAGCATGAAGGTGGTCAGCGAGACACAGGGCAGTAAGGCCGCTTGCTTCCTCGCACGGAAGTGAACCCCGGTTTGAGCTGATGAGGTAACGGGAGATGGTTTGCTTATAGCAACAAATACACTGTTTTACACCAGCATTTCCCCACCTTTTTCCAAATATGGCCCCCTTCCAACCGCACTTCTTTCCTGAGGGCCCCTGACTCACTCACTGGGCCCCTAGTCTCATACACGGATCCCCACTCACAGGATGGGCACCTGAAACAGCTCAGAGAAAGACCAGAGTGAAAACATCAGGGCCTCAGGGCACACAGACACACCCACAGCCCAGGGCTTCAGGGCACACAGACACACTCACAGCCCAGGGCTTCAGGGCACACAGACACACTCACAGCTCAGGGCACACAGACACACTCACAGCCCAGGACTTCTGGGCACACACAGACACACTCACAGCCCAGGGCCTCCGGGCACACAGACACACTCACAGCCCAGGGCTTCAGGGCACACAGACACACTCACAGCCCAGGGCCTCAGGGCACACACAGACACACTCACAGCCCAGGGCTTCCGGGCACAGACCATGTGCCAGGCTCCCGCAAACACTTGCCTCGCCCTTCAAGACTAAATGCAGATGTCAGTTGCTTAGGTGAAGCCTTCCAGAAGGTTCTTAGAAGACAAGCATGCCTGCTCCTCTCCCCTCAGCCCATTCCGAAGGGGGCGTCACAGAAGACACACTTAGGCACCGCACAAGCATTTCTTCCTTCCCAACTCAGGAGGCCGGAGTTCCCCAAGATGAGGAGAGGTCCCGAGGGGAAGGCGGGTGGGCCTGCCTGCTGCCCCCACTGGACACGGGGATTCAGACGACAGCCAGTCACCAGCCCTCCAGCAGGGCTAAGGCGCCCACCCTCACGCTTTCACCTGAGGCCAGGGGTGACTGGGGTCAGCCATAACTCCTGGCTATGGTCAGGGGCTGTGCTCAGGGGAAAGAGGCCGGCTCACCTCTCCTTTGCCGCTGCAGGGAGGAGGGCTGGTGAGCACAGGTGTTCCGCCTCTGAAGTTTCAGTCTCCTTCCCAGGAACCAAACAACAAATTCTCACTGCAGGATTGGAGGGTCTGGGTGGGGGTGGGGACAAGCCCCAGTTTCTCCAGAGTGGGGGCGAGAGACCACAGGATGCAGGCAAGCAGACGGGCCCCGCAGGGCAGCGGCCGGCTGCCCCATTGTATGGAGATGGCCATTATCTCCCCTGGACCCTCAGAGGCCAGAGCCGGAGCCGGGACCACCCATCCCACCCCGGGGTGCCGTCTAGCTCCCCGAGAGCAGGGGCTAGAAAACGCGGAGTGGCGCGACCTCCAGGGTCTATCAGCTCATGGGGATGTGTATTTGGCTGGGACCCCGCCGCCCAGGCCCAGAGGGTCCTTTTAAAAGCTCTTTCAAAGCCGCAACCTCCTTGGGCGACTGGGGGAAAAGAGAGGAGGGTCGGGCCGCCTCTTCAAAGCCAGAACAGACGGCTTAGCGATTACCAGGTGGTCCGCGCACGTGAACTCTCTCCAGCGCCGATTCCCGCCCCTTCCCTTTCCTTCCCTTCCCCCCGACGCCCCTGCCTGCCCGGAGCTGGTTCGTCCCGCACACGGGACGCCAGGCCCGCTCCCCACTCGCTTCGGTATCCACCAAATGAGGGGCAAACGGCGGCCCCCAGCGGGACCCGGCCCCGCGGCACAGCGCCTCCAGGCTGGGCGACAGGGGCTCGGGCGTCCGCGTGCGGCGCCAGCTCTGGCTCCTTCCTTGTGGCCAGTGTGAGACCCCCGTCTCCCGCCCCGCCGGAAACCATCTGACACTGCCAGGGGGCCTGATCCCACTTGGCCGCCAAATGGCCCTAACGTGGGACCCAGGGGTGGGCACCGGTGAGCCCCCCGCGGGGTCCCCAAGGGAGGCGGCAGCTCCTCCAGCTCGCGCGCGCTTTGGGGCAGGGGCGCCCCCGGTCCTGCCCCCCACCCACCCCGCAGCAGCTCGGAGGAGCCTGGGGTCCTGGGGCCGGTCTTCACCTCCACCCTCCTGGGACTCAACAACTCGGGGCCCCTCCGACCCCCCTGTCTCTCGGGCGCGCCTTACTCACCGAGATTGGGGTGTCGGCCGGCGGGGTTGGCCCGGCCGGGCAGGCTGTGCAGCACCGGGCTGTCGAAGGGGCCGGCGGAGGCGGCGGCGGCCCAGGACGCGCCCACGTCGGCCATGTACGCCGGGTAGGGGCTGGAGTAGGAGCCCGCGAAGCCCGCGCGCCCGTACTGATCGCGGCCCGCCAGGCCCGCGCCCGCCGCCGCGCCGCCACCGCTGTAGGCCGCGGCTTCCCGGGCGGCGGCGGCTGCAGCGGCCGCGGCCAGCGAGCCCGTGGTCCCCGGGAAGGAGAAGCGCGGTGACACGGGCGGCGGGGTGTAGGCGGTGCCCTCGGCGGCCGCCTGGCTCCAGCCCGGGCTTCCCTGCTGGGTCCCCGGCCCGGCCCCCGACGGGGCCGCCCCAGTGCCGCCGCCCGCCGCCGCCCCGGCCGCCGCGCCGCCGCCGGGCAGGTAGGGAGAGGCCGAGCACGGACGAGGGCACGCGCGGCGTGGGCACGTAGACGGGCGAGGACGCAGCGCCCGCGCCGTGCATGAAGGCGCCCGCGCCGCCCGCCTCGTAGGCGCCCGGCGGGGGCCGTGGTTGGCTGCCATGGCCAGGCTCTGGTACATGGCACCCCGGGCCTGCCCCGCGGGTTTCGGCTCCCCGCCGAGCCCAGGGGACGCGCCCGGAGCGTCTAGTCCTTCGGGCGCCTCTGCGGGGGTCCCCCGAGTCTAGAAGCCGCTGGAGGAGGGAGGTCGGCGTCCGCGTTGGCGGCGGTCAGCGGCGCCCCGCCGGGTCTCCGCGGGTCTCCGTCCTGGGGTGCAGGGGGCTCGCGGTGTGCGCGCACAGTCTTGCGGGGCCCCGAGGCCTAGCGCACGATGTGCGGGGGTGGGGCTGACGTTGATGCTCCAGATGGAGGGTCCCACTGGTCCCACGCAGCACTGCGGTCCTAGGGCGCAACAGAGGACAGACGATCAGACGGGCCTGGGGGACCGGCCCTGGTAATCAGATCAGAGCAGCCCCTTGGGGCCGAAAAGCCCGGGCGGCAGGGAACGGCACGAGCGCGCAGGACCCGGGTTCGATCTCCCCATCCTCCTCAGGGTTCGCCAGCAGTGAGCCCTGAGTGCAGTCAGGTGTGGCTCCAAAACAAAAAGGAAAAAAAAGGCGAGAAGGCTCCCGGGTCCCACGTCTGCAGAGAAACGGGGCTTCCGGGATCTTGGGCACGGGGCTGTAAGTTCTCAGCTGGCTCACTTACTTTTGTTTTGTTTCGGAAAGCGCTTTAATTTTTTAGCTAATGAATTCTCAAACGTACTGTAAGTTCCGGGACCGAGGTTTCTGCGACTGCCCCTACAAATCGTGTCGCCCGGTTCTCAGCCCATGTACGAGCTTTCCAAGCCTGAAAACACTCCAGCTGGCCCGTGGCAGACAATGACAAATGTTAAATAAAAAAAGCAGCAGTCTAAGACCCTTAACAACAAGTCAAAAACAAAAACGAAAATAAATGAGTTATATGGTCTGCGTGGCTAGAAATGACCAAGTGTCGGCTAAAGCTTCTGAAAGGGCTAGAAACGTGTGGCCCGTGTCAGACCTTACAGATGTGGACATAAAATGAATGAGACAAACGGTTCCTTTTCTTTTTTCATTCTGTTTTTGTTTCTGAGCCATCCCTGGTGGTGCTGAGGACTCACTCCGGCAGCCTGGGGGATTATCTGGGGTCCCGGGCATCAAACCTGGTCTTCTGTGTGCAAGTTAAGCTCCCCACCGCAGCGCCATTGCTGTCCCCAACAACAGAAATATTGCTTGCAAATAATTTGTGTTTTCGATTTTTTGCTGGGTGAATACTGCAACCAGCCCAGTGAGAAACCTGAGCAAGGCCACTGCACAGAGCCTGGGTCACCCAACTCTCAGAAAAGCTTTCCAAGAGGGTCGCCTGGATGAGAAAACCCAGGGCTGTGCGGGTGGGGAGACACCCAGAGGTGACCACCCACCCACCCGCTCCAGCACCTGCTTATCTGCAAGTCCACGGAGCCCACGGGCCTCCCCCGTTTAAATTTTGTTATTTTGGGGGCCACTCCAGGCAATGCTCAGGGGTTACTCCTGGCTCTGCACTCAAGAATTACTTCTGGCGGTGCTCAGGGGACCGTATGGGATGCCGGGCAGGTCGGCCGCGTGCAAGGCAAACGCTCTAGCTCTACTCACCGCGCTATTGCTCCTGCCCCAGGCCTCCCTCCATTTTACCAAATAACTGAAAACGTGTCTAAGCTCAGGTGTAGAGTATGTGAGGGCGGACTCTGCAGAGCCCCACAGACGCCAGGCTTGGGGCCAGCACCCGCCAGCAGTCTCCCAGAAGAGGAAGCTGCCTCAGAGCGGGCCCTGCACTGCCCAAGCCGTGACAAAGATGTCCTCTGCCACTTACTGACCGACCCCAGATGCAGCCGACCGTGCCTGCCTTCCCATGGCAAGAGGCACATTCTCAAGGAATTTACCTTGCAGTCATTACGATGGAGGGTTTAAATTAGCCTCTATAATGTACTCACAGCTGGGTCTTATCAAACTGTTACAGCAGGCACAAGTCCCATTTAACAATTTCATGTACTTTAATGAACCATAGAAAGTATCCTTCAGATGTAAAGAAACTTATCTCTGTTAGAATAAGTTCTAAAGCTAAATTATAATCCATACTATAGGATGCTTTCAACAGACAATGCCTTTAATTTGCAATATCACTAATAAAATTATTGTGGAATTTACAACACCATATTTAAAATGCCACACTGTTACAGCAGGAAATTGTAAATGATTTATTATTTGCTTTTAAAAATGTCATAAGTTATTGGTTTGAATATTTCTTTCCAAAAGGAAGTTTGACTAGAGGATTAATAATAATAATAATAAATAATAATAATAACAATAACTTTGAGACAGGACATATGGAGTTGTTTCTGGTGCCTGCTCGAGCAAATCGATGATGAACGGGAAGACAGTGATACAAGTGAACAACAATTTTGAGACCCGAGATCACGTTTTTCCCCTTTGAATATGAAGGCCAAGTAATAACTCAGGGATGATGGGACTTCAAAACTAAAATAAAGAGGTCCATCTTGGTGAAATATTCCATATTTAGTCTGCTGAGAGCAAATATATACTTAATCGTTTCACTGTGTCTTCTGTAATACTCAGTTCTGCAACTCTGAAGTTACTGGGGACTTATGACTCTGAACCCAATTTCCAGTCTCTTACAGATGCTAAAATATAGGCTTGAAATCGCAGCGGTCTGGGGAGCTAGCCCCGAGGGCTGGCCCACAACGCAGGGCCCAGAGCGACCCCCGCGCCCATCAACGCACCTCTCTGTATGGCCCAAAACTCAAAGTGAAAGAAATGGGGGGAAACCCTCAACCGAAGGAAAGCAACTGCTAGGAAAGTGACCAATGGAGCACTCCCCCGACCAGCTTCTCTGCCTTGTAATGGCCCACCCGTGCCCTCCTCCAGGCCGGCGCTGTGCAGGGCAGGAGGTGCGAGAAAATGTAAGCCTAGAGACAACGAAGGGCCGGTTTCTGCAGAAGAGTCCGGGTCGAGGAGGCCAGAAAGCCGCGGCCAGCTCCCGACGGGCTGCGGAGGCCTGGCCTCCGGGCGGGCTTTCCAGGGGAGGCTCGGCCTGGGCCCAGGTCCCTCTCCTAGCAACCCACCGCAGGCTCTCGGTCAGGCGCCCAAGGCTCGCTCTCGGCCGGCCGGAGTTATTAGCCCCTTTCCAAACTCTTTCCGAGCGCGCAAACGCCGCGTCCACGCACCAGGCCTCCTCCCGGGCCTCCGCTCAGGGCCTGCTGCGCTTAAAGGGTCATACTCGCCCCAGGCGTCGGTCAAGACGGCGCCCCACCGGGTGATCCCAAGGTGCGTAAGGCCTATCGCCCCTTTACCGCACGACTCTCCGCTCCCGGGGGCCGGAAACTCCCAGGGCGCCCCAGTCCTTCCCGTACGAGCACCTTCCCGTAGGAGCACCATCCCGAGGCACGCTCCACCAGCCGGGCCCCTTTCCGTCCACCTCCAGCCCAACCTGTCGGTAGGTCACCACGTCCCTCTACACCCCGGTGAGGGCCTGCGCCGAGCCCAGCAGCCACTATCCCGGATCGGTTGCCTCATAGGGTCGGCGCGTACTCAGGGCTCCCGGCACCCCGCGGCGGGACCCGAGCGGGCACACGGCGACACCGGAGCACCTCCCCGGGCCCGGGCCCAGCCTCGGGGCCTCGCTCCCGGCGCCGCCTCCGTCCAAGACCCGCCGAGGACACCCGGCCACGCGGCCGGTCCCGGAGGAGTCAGTCGGGGCGGTGGCGCGCGGTCACTTCCAGCCCTCGGGTCCCTGGGCCCCCGGTGGCCGCCCGCCGGAGGCGTTCGGATCCGCATGGAAGGCGGATTCGCACCCGGAATTCCCTGCCTGCGCGGAGCGGCGCGGCCCGGCTGACAGGTCTCTCAGGGGACCCCCGGCCCGACTCCGGGCCGAGCCCTGGCGGTGGTGGGGCAGCGGCGCGAGGGAAGGCGGCGACCGTACCTGCGGGCCTCGGCGTCCTGGCGCGCCGGGCGCGCCCCCTGGCCGACCCGGAGCTTCGGTGGCGGCGAGCGCTCTCGGCCTCAGTGCCTGGCGCGTCCGAGTCCCCGCTCGCCCGGCCGGTCCCCGCGCCCCTGCACCCCCCGCTCGCCGCCGCTGACTGGCTGGCGGGAGTCACGTGCCGGCCGGGGGGCGGGGGCGCGCCGCGGGACTGCGCTGCGCCTCGGCGGGGCGCGGGGCTGCAGGCAAAGTCCAGGCGCGGGGCGCTCCGCGGAAGCTGCCCGCGTGCCCGCGCCCGCCCGAGGTGGAGCGGCCCGAGCTAGCCTTTATTCACGGCTCCCTCGCGTCGCCCGTCCGCTCCACCTTCCAGCCCCGGCCCGGGGCGCGGTGCTCCAGGGGCGGGTCCCAAAGGGAAAGGTGACCCCGGGACCTGGCCCCAGCGCGTGAGCCAGTGGTCGCCTGGGGGGACCAGCTGGCTGCTCTTGTCCAGGGACAGTGATCCTGCGGCCCCTCCTCCGCCGGGCTCTGGGGAGTGGGCGGGTGGGGGCGAGACGCCGGATCCCCCAGACTGACCACTGGCAGCACTGACCACTGGCAGCCGCGCACGGGGAGCCCAGCTTTGCGAGGGACTCCAGGGAAGCCCCCCGAGTCTATGAACTCGGGATGAACGCACTCCCCAGACCCGATGGAGCTGCCCGGAAGGGGTCCAACGGGGGCGTCTCCCCCTCCCAAGAGGGGCCAGGGAGTGTGGCGAGCCCGAATTTGGAGTCGGCGTCAATGCCGGAGGCCTCGGCGGGGCTGCGAGCCGGGTCCCTCAGACAGGTCTAAAGGTTAATAGAGCAATCACAGGGCCCTATTACCGCGTAAAAATAACCCATCGATGACCGCAGCCTTCAGCCCCAGATAACAGCCGGTGGCGGCTCTCACGCTCCCGGCCGCACTCCCCACCCGGCCGGGCCCAGCCGCGCTTCCTTCCCTCCTGCGCTGGGTTTCGGCGCGGAGCGGAGGGCGGCTGGGCCCGGAGACCCCGCAGAGTTCAGCGGCAGTCCTGGAGAGGCCATTGGCCACGGCGCGTCCGGCTCTGCGTGAAGGCTGCCCAGGCAGTGCGCTGGAGGCCGACGCGCGGGGCGCAGGGGATAGAAACCCTCCAAGGGATCGCGGTGTCTCGGGAAAATTCCCGGGGCCGAGCTGTGCGGCGCGGAGGGCGGGAGCGCGCCGGCGCCCCGCGGCAACCTAGCCTGAGGCCCGGGGGTGCCCTCGCCGGCTGTCCCAGCGCCTCTACATCCTAGGGGCTGCTTGGGGACGAGGACCCGAGGGTACCAGACCGGTCCTGCTCGGGCACGCGGGTGGCAAGTCTCAGGGTCTGCCGCGGCGAGGAAGAGCCAACGTCTGAGCCTCGCGCTCTTTGCCAGCGATTCCCCTCCCGTCCTTCCCATCGCTGTGGGCGAAAGACGCTGGAATCGCGAGGCCGGCAGCCCGGTTTACGTCCTCCCAAACTCGAAAATCTGGACCTGGACGGACTGCCCTGACCTCTCTTCAGAGTGTCATTTGGGGTTCCTGCGAGGGGATGGTCCCGGTCACTCTCCCTCTCCAAACTGACCCTCCAAGGTCCAAGAGGGCTGGTTCTAGAGACTGGACAATGATGTTTTTACAAGCCTTGAAACTTCGCGTCTGGCAGACCGGCCAGCTGAACGTCCTTCCCAAGGCCAAGGACACAGGCGGTCGCCCTTTGGGGGCTTCTTCCAGCTGTCCGGATGGGTGTCCCCTCCGCGGAACGTGTGTGAGGGGGGACAATGACAGACCCTGTCCTGAGTGGCCACGGTGAGCCTCCCTCCCCCCTCACCTAGAAGAACCTAATTTTTTCCTAAGTCCTTCCTCTGACCTGGGGTTCTCCCGTTCCCCCAAGGCCCGGCATGGATTGGGCTGGTTTCCAACAGTGGTAGACTATGGATTCAAACACACCCACAGCGGTGCTCCCAAGAAGAATCGTTTTTCTGAGAATGTGCCCAGGGGTGGAGAATTTTGTGGCTTTTCCATCCAGAACCCCAACTCCCACTCTCGGCTTGGGGACCCAGCGGGGGTCTCTGGCATAAGCTCTGCTTCCCGCTCCCTCCTCCACCCCAACTCTCCCCCCCAACTGGGGAGGCCAGAGCCCAGCCGGAGACTGGCGTTGCCAGGAGCTGGGAGCATTTCAAGGCCTCCAGGCTGGGCGGGAAGAGGTTTATCGTCGTTCCCAGGCGTCTCCCTCGCTCAGAAGCCCGCAGCGTGTGTGTGTGTGTGTGGTGGGGGGTCTTGTGTCTTGAGGTTCAAACTCTTGGATGCTTTTTTAGCTGTCCCTGGGTCCACTTCAGTGCGTGGACTCTGCCCAAAGCCTGCATCCACGGGAAGCCTTAACACTATCACAGCCTTTTCCTTGCTCGTGGCACAGTAGCTAAAGAGTCATGTTGGGAGATTTGGGGCAAAGAAGACCTATTTTGAGCTGTTCTAAACTTACAGAAGAAACGTCGCGGTGCTTCCCGCCGGCAGCCCGACGCCTTCAGTTTCCAGAGAACCACTGGGAATGAACCCTGAACGCTGGCCCACCCCAGAAAACTAGAGCCAGAGAAAAATAAGAGATCTCTCCGGCGGCCCAGAGCGAGCTCGTGCCTTGCGGCAGTGCGGCCGTGAGCCGCGGGCAGCACATTCCAGCTTCAGGTCCCTGAAAAACTCTTCCGAGAGGGAACGTGGAGTCGCAGGGATACCTGGGGGGTCTCTCCCCTACGGGCGGGGTCTGCCGAGGGTCCTCCTCGCCAAAAAAACACAAGTTTGGGTTTAAGCCACTGCCAGCATCCCGAGTTCGGAATAGTGAGGGACGCAGGGTCCTGCTGGGTGCCCGACGCCCCCGGAGCCGAGCCTCCCGTCGGAAACCGAGGTCCCCGAGAGCAAGGGCCGGAACCGGCGAGGGCGGCCCGCTCGGCTCTCGGATTCGCAGCCGGCTGCGTAGCCGCCCCCTGCTGCGGGCGCCAGGGCCCCAGGTCCGATCGCGCCGAAACCGCCCGCAACGAAAACCGGCCCGGCCCCACCCGGCCTTCGGCTTTGCGGCCGCCCGCGCCTCCTGCCAGGACGCCTCTGGCCCGCGCTGGCCGCCGACGGGCCCCCTGCAGCGCCTGCAGCCCCCGCGCCAGGGAACAGGCGAGAGCGGGGCCGAGCGGTCCGGGCCAGGGAAACCCGCACAACGAATTCCGGAAGCTCGAGGCCTCCGAGTCCCTCGCTGTCCGCGGAGACCGGGGCTCCCGGCACCGCGAAGTTCTGGGGGGCGCGGGCGGGATCACGGCCCAGCCCCCTGGCCCGCACCGGGACTAAACACTGCCGGGGAAGCGGCGCCAGTCCCCGGGGAGCGAAGGGAGCCAGTTTCCCCTCTGCTGACAGACTCTCCGCTTAGCGGTCGCGACCCCGCAGGGGCGCACGCACGCCCAGGCCCCTCTGGGCTGCGCACGGGGGCATGGTAGAGGTGTCCAGCGCCCCAGGAAGGCACCTGAGAGGCGTCCACCTGTGTCGGGGGCAAAGTCGGTCGCTGGGAAATCAGGCTCTGCTGCTGTTTCCTGGCTCACTTCAATAGCTGGACTTTCTAGAAAGACCGTGGCCCATCTTTCTCTTTCCAAGCATTTCCTAATGTCCTTTGGGAAATGAATCGCGGTTGTAACAGCTTTTGGTGTCTCCTAGCCTCTAGCAGGTGAGAAGAGAAAGAAAAAGCGAAAGGGAGCTGGCCCTTCCAGCACGGTCGGGAGGGCGCCAGTGGCTTTCAGGAGGGGGCACCTCTCTGTCTGGCCAGCCGCAGCCGGGCTCAAAGCTGGTCTCGCTCCGTGGGAGCCGGAGCAGGCGTTGACAGCGCCCCTGCGCTGGGCTCTCCTCCACCAGGCCCTGGGAAAGCGCCGCACCCGGACTTCCGGCCCACTGCCTGGGGCCACCACGGGCTGGCTCTGGCCTGCAGGCGGCTGGGCCTGGATCCCTGCCTGGGCTCCTGCTGCGTGACTCAGGACCCTGGCTGTCACGTGGGGGTCCTCCCGCCACCACTCAGGGGCTCTGGAGGCCCAGGCAGGGCAGATCACACCCCTCCCTGCTCTCCCCTGGGAAGGGGTGGCCCTGTGGCCACACTGGCAGGTGGTTGCCCAATGCGGGTCTGTAGCTTGATTAGGATCACACACGGTCCCTGGCGGCAAGGACAGGAAGAATCCCTCAGAGGGGCGTCCCAGGCCAGACCCGCAGAAGCCGGCAGCTCAGCTCCAGCCAGACCACCAAGGAACCCCACCCAAATCCCGTGATGGGAGGAAATGCCTCGGGTGCCGGAAGAGGGATTTCCGGCACTGTCAGGCTGGGTCTTAGATGAACTTCAGCAGCTCAACTCTCAGCCCAGGTCAAGGCGGACAGTGAACCCCACAGGTACCCTGTAGAGAGTGAGGTCTAGAGGACTAGAGAAGGAAGTGCAAGAGGCTGGGCAAGAGGAGGAGGGCAGAGATCTAAGGCTAGGGCACCGGTCCACAGAGCGCCACACCGGGCTCTGTAGGGTGCCACAGAGGGCTCTGGCACAGGAAGAACAATCACCTTCTGTGAGAGGAGAGTGGGAAGAAAGAGGACGTGCGGGCTGGCCCAGAGAGGCGCAGGGATGAGGTTAATCCTGAGGCTCCCCCAACCCCTCCAGGCTTCAAAGGTTTGGGGGTCCCGTGGGTGAGCAGCACCCCCACACATTCTGGGGACGTGTGCATTTCAACGACGACCTGTTTCTGTCCAGCTGCCCCTCCCCACTACCCTGCCCCTGGCCACAGGCCCAGCCCGAGGTGACCCGGGCTGAGAAGACGCCCAGGCAGGCGCCGGGACGTGGCGCGGCCAGCGAGAGACAGGAAAGTGCCGAGGAAGCTCGAAGCCCAAGTGTGAAAACAGTGTCTGCCGCGGGGGGGGGCAGGCGGGCAGCTGCCCCACGTCGCCAAGGGACAGCAAGTCCACCCCTCCCACTCCCCGCAGCCGGCGGAAAGAATCGCTTCTGACAACAGGACAGGCGCGGAGGCTCTGAGACAGCAAGTGCTGGGTCCCTGAGCGCTGGGGTCCCTGTCCCCTCCCCACCCCACTAATGATCCCTGGGCTCTGGCCCTTTAAAGTGCCCCTTCATCCCTGCCCTCTGTGGCAGAGGGGCTAAGACCAAGGGCAACACCTGGGGCAAAGCCCAGAAGCAGACACTAGGAACGGAGCAGGGAGCTGCTGGCTGAGCTCAGCACCTGGAAGCTGCCCCTACACAGGTCTCTGGAGACCTCAGGGCCCATGGGGCAGAGACTCGGCCTCGCCCAGCCCAGCCTGGCCCTGGACCAGCTCACACGGAGAAACCTGTCCTGGTCTCCTCCGTTCTCCCGCCTGCCTCCCCCTGCAGCCTGGTCTTCCCAGGCTACTCTCTCTCTCTCTCTCTCTCTCTCTCTCTCTCTCTCGAGAGAGAGAGAGAGAGAGAGAGAGAGAGAGTCCACACCCCCTGGCACATGTTCCACTCTGACCTCAAATACTTCACTCACGCTTTACACGCCAAAGAAACGGCGTCTCCCGAGAGACATCATGTTTCCTCCCTGCGGCTCTCCTGGTGTGTCCTGCTGGAAGAGCCACAGGGCCCCTCAGGGCAGGACACAGCTCCACTGTCCAGCTGGCACCTGGACAACATCTGTTTCATGATGGCTAAAGGGAGAGGGAGATGTTGGCATCGGAGAAGACAGAAACAAGGAGCAGGAGCTAGAATGGTGTGACTCACTTTCAGCAACTCGCTGGCAGGCCAGTGGGTAAATCCCGGTCGGTCTGGGGAGCATGGCCAGTCACATTTCCTCCAGCTGGCCCCTGAGGCAAGTGGACGCCAAGGGCTGACCCTGCAGAAGGAGTCCAACCCGAGAGCTGGACCGGATTTCCGCAGGGACTCAGTGAAAAGCCCAGTGAAACCTGGTCCTCCCATACACGACCCGGGCAGGAGGGTCAGGCAGAGTCTCAGTGCTGGCCACTCGGGCTGCAGTGCCAAGTGACCTGTTCAGCCACACAGGAGGCTCGTGGGTGCCTGGGGTGGGGAGGGGCCTGAACCAGCAGCCTGCCCGGCAAGGCGGTATCCACACAGCACCCACATCTTCCAGCGAGCATGGGGTCATCCTTTCTGGACGGCCAAGGATGGCCACGGACTGCCCAGAAAGGTCCCGAGTCTCGGGCACAGCTTGGCAGGACCCTCAATAAACACAAATGAACCCACACTCGGTGGCTGCGCTACAGCAGAGCCCGGCGGCCCTCACAGAGCGGCTGGCGCAGGCTCCCTGCCACAGGCCAACTTTGCTCCCTCCATTCAGTGTGTGTGTACGCCTGTGCACATGCGTGTGTGTGGTTTCTACCACTTCCCAGAGCTGCTTACAATGTCGTCGTCTTTTCGTTTGCTTGCTTCTGTTCTGTTTGGCTTTCTGGGCCACAATCAGTGCTCAGGGGTATTCCTGGCTCTGTGCTCTGGGGACTGGAGGGGTGGTGGGGCTGGAGTCCGGGTGCGAGGAGAGCAGGTGAGTCCCCCCCCACACACACACACTGAGCTCTCGCCCCAATATCACTGTTCCTAGCTCCAACCAAACCACTGGTCATGGAAGGAAAATCAATGTGAAGTCATCAGGTTTAACCTTAATATTCTCACCCTTATTCCTTGGAGTAAAAAGCCCAACCGCGGGGCCAGAGGCATAGTACAGTGGGTAGGGCATTTGCCTTGCACGCAGCCGACCGGGGTTCGATTCCCCGGCATCCCAGACAGTCCCCAAGCACCGCCAGGAGTAATTTCTGAGTGCAGAACCAGGAATAACCGCTGAGCATTGCTGGGTGTGACCCAAAAAAGCGAGGGGGAAAAAACACCAATCGCTCACAAGACACTACTATCACAAAGTCAGAACAAAAACCCACGGTGTTTCTGCTGGAATAAAGCCTTGCGCTACCTACTGCTGACTCAGGTAGACAGGTAAAGAGAAAGGAGGGGCGGCTGGGGCCGCCGGGGCGGGGGTAAGGTGGATGTGATGTCCACCCCGCGGCCCACTGTCGGGTGAGGGCGACCACACCGGGCTCGGAGAGCTCTTCAGCCTAGGCCCGTGCAAGTGGTACCATTCCCGCGGCACCCGGGGCAAATCCGCAGAGCTCCGGAGAGGGAACCCGGCAGAATGCAGCACACACTGGCGCAGGCTAGGGCAGAGAGGCACCTCCAGAGCCTGCGTCCATCTCACACAGCAAAAGACGGGCGGGCAGGAACGTCGGCCACCGGCACTGCAAGGTGCTGGACCTGGGGCGAGACACCTGCGCTGGGCAGTGGGGCTCAGATCTGGACTCTCATTTGCGTTCTGAGGTTGGGGTGTTGGAGGGTGGGGAGACTCAGGCCTGCCCGGCCCCAGCATGGGCCTCCTCTGCGAGGGCTCTAGCTCTTACACGCTGGAGCACCGGAGCACAGGTACAGGGGCGGAGAGCGGCTCAAGGGCTGCTCGGCGCCTCCTGGCGCGCAGGAGCCTCGCGTAGAGACCCCCGTAGGGCCCCTGTGCGGGTCCCGCTACCCAGAAACGCAGACCAGCCTGGGACGCGGTGGAATACGGTCCCGCGCGTGCACCGCAAGGCCGAGGAGCCGCCTCCGTGCCACGCGGGTACGTTTCGGCCGGAGCGAGCAGCCGCGGCCCGGGGACGTGCGTTCGGCCGGCGCGCAGGGTGCCCAGCGCGGTGATGGATGGCCTCGGGGCCGGCGACCTGTCAGGCCTTATTGATGGGGTGCGCGCTGACGGCCGCCGCGTAACCCGGGCGGCGGGAGGCGGGCGCGGGGGCGGCGGGCGGGCGCAGACTCGGCGGCGCTCGGGGTCAGCCCCTGGCCGGCCGCCCCGCCCCGCGGCGCGCCCCGACCGGCTCCGCGATGGGAAGCGCCGCCCCGGCCTGGCGCCCCGCGCCCGGCCCCGCTTCCTCCCTGCCGCCCGCTCCCCGCCCCGACCGCGCGCCTGCCGGGGGGCTCCCGGGCCGCGAGGGAGCGCACGGGCACCTCCCGACCCCAGTACTCTCCCCACCGCAAGGGCAGGCCGTCCTGGGGACGCCAAGGCCACCTTGACTGCGGCGACAATAGGACCGTGCTCCCGGGAATAAAGGAAGTCACTGCGCCGCAGGGCCGGTAGCTCGAGGCCAGCGTGGGTCAAGGGCCAGCCCTGCTCTACAGGCCACGCTCCACCACACGAGGCCCCGGCCTGGAAAAAATGGAGCGTCTTCCCTGGGAATGACGGTCCGGGAAGAGGCGGCAGGGGCGAGGTGGCAAGGGCGGTGGCCGGGCCGAAAACTCCCTGAGCCCCCTGAGACCAGACCCTCCTCCCGAGGCTCAGAGACAGACCCTTCCGGGGGCTGCCCGAACACCTCCCGCCTCCAGGCTCAACCTGCCGGGCCTGAGCCCGCTGAGCAGCTCCCCTGCGCGCACGACACTCCAGGCTTTGCCCTGTCGCTGCTACGGTGCCGGTGCCCCATCCCCAACCCCAGTGGTGCTAGCGTCCCCCAGCCACCCCATCAGACTCCAGACCCCGGCCCTCGGTGTGCAGGCAAGAAGGTTCCCGGCACTCTCAACTAGCCACCTGCTCCCCCAGACACACAGCGTTTAGCAACTCTTTACTTAAACTTACAAGGCTAACAAGAGTCAAGTAAGTCTTGACTTAGCTTTTAAGTCAGCTTGACTTACAGGAAAAGTATCCCGAAACCCCAGTACTGCTGGGAAAACAAGGCTTTCCTCTCTGTAGCTTGTTTTGGGGGGCCACACCCAGGGATGCTCAGGGGTTGTTCCTGGCAGGAGCCAGGGGACCATATGGGATGCTCAGGAGTGTTACTCCTGGCTCTGCACTCAGGAATCACTCCTGGTGCGGCTCAGGAGATATGGGGTTATGGGGATATGGGACCGAGCCCAGACTGGCCACCACGCAAGGCAAAGCCCTGCCCACTGTGCTACGGCTCCGGGTCCTCGCTGGCTCGGTTTAAAGTCAAATCACTTCACCTCTAGTCTCCTTCCTGAATCAGCCCATTCCCTCCGGTGCCCCAGGCCTGAGCACGTGGCATTTCTGCCGGCCTTTCCATGCGTCAGTATGGACAGACACGCACCCACCCCCAAGCCCACCTTCTGGGGGCAGAAACCCCAAGTTTGACATTTTGGCTTTCTACTTCTCCAACATGAGCCGAGGTCACGGCTGCTGGGTGGAATTCAGAACAATGGTGTGTCCAAGTGTCGGCTGCTGTGGCAGGGGCGTGGCGGGCACACACTGGCCACAGGGCCTGGACCCTTCCCTTGTGCAAGCAGAAGCCTCTGGGGCCACGTGAGGCCTCAGCACAGCCGAGTGTCCTAGCCAGTGGGGCACGGGGACCCCTGAGTGCCAGGGTCACCGGAAATGAGGCGGTCTGGGTCCAAGAGCCCGATGGGCCCGGAGGCTGGCCCTGCTGCATGGAGAACCAGGAGCCAGACTCCGGCCCTGCACGGCAGCCTGCTGCCTTAGGAAGTGATCTCTCCCCCATAAATCTGAACCCCAAGGCCAGGCTCTCCTCAGCTGATGCAATCACGGAGGGGAGGATCAGAGATAAGGTGGGGAGCCGGGAGCCTGCGGGCTGCTGCGGCCTCCCGCTGCTGGGCCGTGGGGACCGAACCTGCCTCAGCCCAGCTCTGGGCGGGAGGCCAAGACCAGCCCTCAGAACCGATTTCAAACTAGGGGTCCCCTGTTTCCTGCCGGCTCTGTGTCCTTCGGCTGAAGCTGCCGAGCTCATCTGAGCGCTCAGGACCTCTTTCTTACAATACTAGGCCGCCATAGATGCTCCAGCCTCACGCGGCGGAGGCTGTGCTTGTCCCGCTCCAGGCGCTGCCACTCACACAACACACATAGCACGCACACACAGACACACACAACACATGGATGCACACTCATGTGCACACACAAATGCACATGTGCACACACGCACACATATGCACATACACACACACACAGAGACAATGGGTCATCATGCCGGAGAAACTTCATAGCAACCCTCTGTCTCTTCAGGTCCTACAGACGCTCGGTTTGGATAAACACCCTCCGAGGGCCAGAGAGAGCTACGGCAGACAAGTGTTTGCCCTGCATGCAACCAACCTGGTTTCGAGCCCCAGAATCCCTGGGTGTGGACCCCAAGCCTACGTATCTTCTCCATTCCCGGAAGAAGCTTCCCTGTTTGTGAACGTGGGCTCAGGGGAGCCAGGAAGCATAAACACAGTTACCTGCTGAGTACATGTGCAGCTGTCGGGTTGGGAACGACCAACCACCACAGCAAGGGGGAACCCAAAAAGCCAGGGCTCACTCCCCATGGGAGAAGCGTGTCCACTAGCCCGCGAGATCCCAGCTGGCCCACCTTGGTCTATGTATTTTTTTCTTTTTTGGGTCACACCCGGCTATGCTCAGGAATTACTCCTAGCGGTGCTCAGAGCACCAGATGGGATGCCAAGGACTGAACCCAAGTCGGCAATGTACAAGGCACACGCCCTGCTCGCTGTGCCATCGCTCCGGGCCCCACCTTGGTCTGGGTTTAAGGAACAACCAAACGGGGCCCTGAGGGTCTTTGATTCACTCTGCTTCCCCGAGGAAGGCAGCTGTGGGCCATGGCCGTGGCAAGAGGCCCTCAAGGTGCTCCCTGGGTTCCCGCCCCTTCTCCAGGGCCTGACCGTTGAGGATTCGAGTCAGCTGCTTCCTGGCCCTGCTCCAGCCTGGTCTCGGCCCACGCCTCGCGCCTTGCACACAGGAGGCGCTAGCTGTGCACGCCGAGGAAGGAGCGGGGATGACTGGAGGGGTCCTGACAAGGAGAAACACTAGGGGCAGAGGAGACCCGTCCTTCCGTTCCACATGCCAGTCTGGCCTCGTGAAACCACTTTATTTTAAGTGTCCTGACCTCACGTGTTGGGCTCTTAAACTGCTATTTGTGTCCCTTTATAACTTGCACCTTGGAGAGGCTGAATGACAAATGAGAGATGAATAATTCCTTATTGCTACTTATCTGCCCGATCTATAAACTGGTGTCAGCATTTACTCAGTTGGGTTGAGAGCAGTGCCCGGTATACTCATTAACCTGCTTAAAACACACCATAAAAATGGGCTTGGTAGGCAGTTCTTTTGACTAATTTTTAAAAATGACATTGGTCATTTTCCACTAAGTCACAGGGTGACCTTTGGCAAATCACTTCGCCTCCCTGCTCCCCACCTGCAGAATGGGAGGGGGCTGCTGGGAGGCTTTCAGAACCAACACTGGCTTTCTCCATGCCCTGGTTTTCCGGGGAGTTGGTGATACAAGTCTGACTGCCCACAGACCTCTCCTAGGCGTTTGGCACCGGGGGCGGGCCGAGGAGGCACAGGCGGTAGGTTGTGGCCCCCAGTGACGGCATTTTGCATTTCATCTGCTCCATGTTAGTGGCTGATCTCTGAAACACAGCTCTGACAATGCTTCCTCATCAACAAACAGGCATAACGCTCTTCTGAACTCCCACACGAGCTCCCAGGCTGAGCCGACCTGAGGGAATGCACTACACAGAGGAGCGAGTGGCAGACGGAGTCACAGACCCAGAGACGGCTGGAGCCGCAGAGCAGGTCTGGAGGCACCTGATAGATTGGTGTCCCTCTTCCAGGCCCGCCCCTCGCACTCACTGCCCTGGGTCACTGGCTACGCTGGTCTGCCCAGGGCTAGGTCCCGCCACACTGGCTACGCTGGTCTGCTCGGGGGCTGGGTCTGGGGCACACACCTATGCACATGAACCCCCTCAGAAGAGTGGGGTCACCCTACCGAGAGAGCCCATGGTGGTGTCGGTCCATGGTCCGGCCTCACTGGTGGAGAAGGCCAGCATGAACCGACCAAGGTTTGCGATTCTGCCAACGATTTATTCATGTTCCAGACATCACCAGCCAACCCAGTGACGAGCAAAGGCTGAGCCCGAGTTAAGGAGGAAGCTGAGGGCCAGAAATGGGTCCATGGTGTGGCACACATCTGTGTGCAGGAGGCTCGGGGCCACCCCAGCACCACGTGGCCCTCTGGGCACCACCAGGAGTGTCCCTGAGCAGACCAGGTGTGGCCCCAAACCAAAATAAAACAAATGAAGGCTTAGGGAGAAAGGAGAGCATATTATAAACCCCACGCCACCCGCCCACCCCACACTGCCGTGGCTTCCTTGCTAAACTTTTTTTTTTTCCTTTTGGGTCACTGGGTCACATCTGATGATGCACAGGGGTTAGTCCTAGCTCTGCACTCAGCAATGATTCCTGAAGTGCTCGGGGGACCAGATGGAGTGCTGGGGACAGAACCTGGGTCAAGGGTTTTTTTCTTCTTTTGGGTTCACTCCTGGCTCTTTGCTCAGGAATTACTCCTGGCGGTGCTCAGAGGACAGGGATGCCGGGGGATTGACCCGTGCCTGTCGCATGCAAAGCAAACGCCCCACGCTGTGCTACAGCTCCGGCCCTCCTTGCTAAATGTTCGCTAATGAAGGACATGTAACTGGGCTCTAACTCCATTTTTTTTTTTTTTTTTTGCTTTTTGGGTCACACCCGGCAATGCTCAGGGGTTTCTCCTGGCTCTGCACTCAGGAATTACTCCTGGCGGTGCTCGGGGGACCATATGGGATGCCGGGGATCCAATCTGGGCTGCCATGGGCCAGCCGCATGCAAGGCAAAACGCTCTACCCACTGGGCTATCGCTCTGGCCCCTAACTCCATGTTTCTTTTAATGGAAGTCTTGGAAAGGATCTTTTGAAGTTTTCCTGATTTTAAGGCTGGGTTTTGTTTCTCTGTTGCTAAGTTGGCACTCTCAAGAGATCCCCACCCCCATCCCTGAGGAGGGCTGAGGAAGCGGCATATTTGCAAACTGCTGTTTCTCCACCAATTGGACAATGCCAAGATGGATGCTCTCCCTTCTGGTTTCGGGGCCACACGTAGGGGATATTAGGTTTGCTCCCGGCTCTGCACCCCGGGAGTGCTCAGGGAGGAACACCGCACTAGCACGCTGCCCCACACCCCAGCAATTCCAGGACTTGGCTTCCATAGACCCTTGGGACTTATCTGGTCTTGTGGCTGGTCTCCGTGGCTGGAGCCTTTTGCTTCACAAGGACTTTCCTCTCCAACACTAGAGCCCCCAAGAAAGAGCCCTCCCCCCTGCTCTTCGCAGCTGCCGCAGCACCTGGCCTTACACCGCATCCTTACGCCGGCAAAGGGAGTTTCAAGAGGAAAAAGTTACAAGAATCTCTACTATTGTTTTCTGTTTCTGAAACACTCAAGGTTGTAAGTGAAATTGGGAGACAATGCGAACACTGAGAAAACATTTGCTGAAGGGGGTGGGGAGTGGGCGCCGGGTGCAAACATCACTCCCACAGAGCGCTGCAAAGCAGCAGTCCCGGGTTACTGGGCTGGAGGCGGGTCCAGGTTACTGGGCTGGAGGCCAGTCCGGGTTCCTGGGCTGGAGGCGCGTCCACCCAGACCTGAGAACTCCCTACCCCCGACAAGCTCCAGTGTCATAGCACAGAAAATCAAAATAGAAGGATTTAAGACATTCCCTGCATCCAATCTCTCCTCCCACCCTCTCAGCAGAAACAGGAACTCATTGTAGCTCAGAGCTGGGCGGGGAGGGCGAAAGGGAAAGTGAAAAACAAAATCCTCCTTCCCAGAGGGAACCAGAGAAATCCCAGAGTAGCAGACATTGGAGTAGACTTTTCCTGTCCCCTCGGGGCTACGTTTTTATAGTCATTTGCAATCTTTACATTTAAAATACATTGCTATTCGATAAATAAAAAAAATCGATTGAGGAATTTCTGAATCACTGAATGTTTTAAGAAAGAAGTGGAAAGTTACACTGTAACAAAGCTGGGGGAGACCGAAGGAAACTCTTACTGTTCGCAGCTTAGATTATTTTCTTTCTTTTAAAGGTTTCTTTTTTTGAAGGGAGGAGGGGACAGTGCTCAGGGATTACTCCTGGCTGTGCTCAGGGAGGAGTCACTCCTGACAGTGCTCAGGGAGGAGTCACTCCTGACAGTGCTCAGGAAGAGTCACTCCTAGCAGTGTTCAGGGGAGGAGTCACTCCTGACAGTGCTCAGGGAGGAGTCACTCCTGACAGTGCTCAGGGAAGAGTCACTCCTGGCAGTGTTCAGGGGAGGAGTCACTCCTGACAGTGCTCAGGGAGGAGTCACTCCTGACAGTGCTCAGGGGAGGAATCACTCCTGGCTGTGCTCAGGGAGGAGTAACTCCTGTGCTCAGGGAGGAATCACTCCTGGCAGTGCTCAGGGAGGAGTCACTCCTGGCAGTGTTCAGGGAGGAATCACTCCTGGCTGTGCTCAGGGAGGAGTCACTCCCTGGCTGTGCTCAGGGAGGAGTCACTCCTGGCTGTGCTCAGGGAGGAGTCACTCCTGGCAGTTCTCAGGGAGGAATCACTCCTGGCTGTGCTCAGGGAGGAGTCACTCCTGGCAGTGCTCAGGGAGGAGTCACTCCTGGCAGTGTTCAGGGAGGAATCACTCCTGGCAGTGCTCAGGAGGAATCACTCCTGGCAGTGGTCAGGGAGGAGTCACTCCTGGCTGTGCTCAGGAGGAGTCACTCCTGGCTGTGCTCAGGGAGGAGTCACTCCTGGCAGTGCTCAGGGAGGAGTCACTCCTGGCAGTGTTCAGGGAGGAATCACTCCTGGCAGTGCTCAGGGAGGAATCACTCCTGGCAGTGCTCAGGGAGGAGTCACTCCTGGCTGTGCTCAGGGAGGAGTCACCCTGGCAGTGCTCAGGGAGGAGTCACTCCTGGCAGTGCTCAGGGAGGAGTCACTCCTGGCAGTGTTCAGGGAGGAATCACTCCTGGCAGTGCTCAGGGAGGAGTCACTCCTGGCTGTGCTCAGGGAGGAATCACTCCTGGCTGTGCTCAGGGAGGAATCACTCCTGGCAGTGCTCAGGGAGGAGTCACTCCTGGCAGTGCTCATGGAGGAATCACTCCTGGCAGTGCTCAGGGAGGAGTCACTCCTGGCTGTGCTCAGGGAGGAGTCACTCCTGGCAGTGCTCAGGGAGGAGTCACTCCTGGCAGTGCTCAGGGGGCCATATTTGGTGCCAGGAACCAAACTTGGGTGGGTCACATGAGAAGCAAACACCTTATCATCTGTGCTATTATCTGTCTAGTCCTGAGTTTAGGTTATTTTCTATTTTTACTATAAATAAAGTATTTGGCATAGCCTTGTCAAAAATACATACATTCTGATAAGTGAAGCATCTTGTAAACCTTCGATGGTCTCCCCTAGGGCTCATTTCTATGACTAGATAAAATCAGTCTAAGGATAGGAGCCCTGATAGAACCTTGAATCCATACAAACTCCTTCCAGAAAAGTCGCGATGAGAACGCCCACTACTCTGCACGTTCAGTTTGGGTGACCAACTTTCAGAACACATTTTAGCTTCTCAGGTAACTCTCCAGCGCGTTAGAGAAAATTGACTTCTGTGGTGCCCTGAAGACGCTGGCTAAGAAGCAAAACAAAGCCAAGGGGCGCAATACCACATGGAGGTGCCCACACGGGTAGCGGCCCCGATGCCCCTGGAGAGGAGGTGAGCCCTGATGCCCCTGGAGTGGAGGTGAGCCCCGATGTCCCTGGAGAGGAGGTGAGCCCCGATGCCCCTGGAGAGGTGAGCCCCGATTCCCCTGGAGTGGAGGTGAGTCCCGATGCCCCTGGAGAGGAGGTGAGCCCCGATGCCCCTGGAGTGGAGGTGAGCCCGATGCCCCTGGAGAGGAGGTGAGCCCCGATGCCCCTGGAGAGGAGGTGAGCCCCAATGCCCCTGGAGAGGAGGTGAGCCCCAATGCCCCTGGAGAGGAGGTGAGCCCCGATGCCCCTGGAGAGGAGGTGAGCCCTTCCCTTAAGTTCTGCGAGGCTCTAGGAAAGCCAGAGTCTGCGGCCCAGAAACGCTGCCTGATGCGTCTAGAAGATCCACTGGCAGCGAAGGCGGATTCCAAGCCCAGGCCAAACTCTGAGTGATCTGGGACAATGTGCACTTGGTACTTTATCAGAATTAAAGCTTCCAGAAGGTTCTCTGTGACGAACTGCCTTTAGTAGCTTCTCAGCCTCTGAGTGGCAGATGAGAGCAAATGCTATCTGTGGGGAAGGTGGCGCCCCCATCTCTGTGGGGGCACACTCACGCGTCCTGTGTCTAGAACCCCAGAAACCCCTTCCAGGTGGAGGCCCTGTGGCTGTGGAGGCTCCTGCTGAGCCTTGCTGCCCTGGTCGCAGCCCCCACCCCACCCCCAGCTGCAGTGAAGGGAGAAGCCCCCAACCAGGGGCTGGCAGGCACCTCCAGGCTTCAGCTGTGCCTGGCACCATGCTCCTCCTTCAAGGCCCCAGGGGAGGTGGCAGGACAGCTCCAGGGCATGGACAGGCAGACAGTCTCTCTGCAAAGGACCTGCCCACCGCAGGGGCCAGTTGGTTTCTGGTTTTTTTTTTCCCTCTTTCAGGGTCACACCCGGCAATGCTCAGGGGTTACTCCTGGCTCTTCACTCAGGAATTACTCCTGGCGTTGCTCAAGGGACCATATGGGATGCCGGGATTGAACCTGGTAGGCCACGTGCAAGGCAAACACCCTCCCTGCTGCGCTAGAGCTCTGGCCCCGGTTTCTGGTTTTTGATTTGCTTGCTTTTGAGCCAACTCGGCAATAACCAGGGGCTACTCCTGGCTCTGGGCTTGGAGGGTGCTCCTGGCAATCACGGGGGGACCCTGGGGAGCCGGGTGCTACGTGAGCACCAGATTTGGCCTGGGCCCTTCAAGCCTCTCTGTTGTCCCAGAGAAGAGGTTTTCAGGGGCGAACCTTCAGGATCTGGGGCTCCCCAGAGAAAGGAGGGAAGAGAAAGGGCCTTGTCCCCTGCCGCGGGGATTCCTGCATTGAATGGAAACTGGACCAGATAACCCCCAGCCCTTACACTCCCAGCTTCGGAGATTTGTGTGTCTTGGGGGAAAGAAAGGAGCAGTCACGGGACGGGAATAGTTGGTTTAAGAGTCCTCATCTTGGGCAAATAATTTAACCTGTCAGTACAAGGCACAATGCCGGGCCCCAGGCAGCAGGAAAGCTTTGTAAATGTTTGCCATGAATGAATGAATGACAGAATAGGTGGGCGGATCCAAGTCACCCTCTCCCAAGGAAAGGCCAGAGGAGGCTCCCACAGGCCCTCTGGGTGCTGGGTGGGGGTGAGCTGAGAAGTGAGCTCAGCTTCATGGAGAAAACGGGGTCCCTCAGATGCTGTGGCTGCCCAGGACCACACTTCACACCCCAGTGGGGAGGCCAGAGCTGGTCTGCGGAAAGCTCTGTCTCTCTCTCTCCCTCCCTCTCTCCTCTCTCACACACCACTCACAGACACACTACATATTCATGACACATACACACCGCACACACAGCATATTCACCACACACACACTACATACACACACCACACACACAGCTCACCAGGAGACAGCGCCCAGTGGGTCTGCAGAACACACAACACACACACACCCACACACACACACACACACACACACACACACACACCCAGAGTGGCAGCCAGCCCCCAGTCAGTCCTGCAGAAAGCTCCTCCCCACACAAAGGGGCAGCCTGTCCCAGTGCGGGATAAATGCCTGGGTCTAATGGATTGTTCAAACTGCTGTCAGATTAGATAGGAGCCCTCCGTTATCGCAGCTGGAGCTAACCCCAGAGCCTTCTAAGGCAGCCTGGTGAGCACGAAGCCCAGGAACCTCGAGGCCAGACTGCAGCGAGAAGTCCCGGGCCCCCAACTGTCCCCACCTTGAACCTCCTGCAAAGCTGGTCCTGAATCCAAGGTCCTCACTCCGCAGCATTTAACCAATGCTCCACTGAATTCAAGCAAGGGGCGCTAGAGTTCCAAGTTCACTTTTATTTTCATTTCTTCATTTCTGACCTGCGGGACAGGGGCACTCCCGGCACTGCTCAGGGGCTGAGGGGTGAGATCTAGGATGAACCCGGGTCCTGAGTGCAAGGCAAGCACCTCCCACCTGCGCTATCTCCAGCCCCTCAGACCCCCAGAGCCAAGGAATCTTATTCTAGAATCTTCTGAGCAGCAGCCCCTTGTCATTCGACTCCCTCCGAAGCTCTCCCGAGAACAGCCTGGCTTTTAAGGAAGGGCTCCTGTACTTTCTTTTAAGATTTCTTTTTCATTCGCCTTTGGGCCACAACTGGCCATGCTCAGGGGTAGCTCCCAGCTCTGTGCTCAGGAATTACCCTGGCGGGTCTCAGGGGATGGAACTCAGGTCTGCCAGGTGCAAGCAAAGTGCCTTAACCACTGACTTATCTCTCCGGCCCCCAAATTTACATTCTAAAGAAACTTTTCTCATAAACTATTTTTGGGTCTCTGGTCACTTTTTGGAGCAGAACGAATTGCTGTTATGAGCACTGTTACAGAAAATAAAAATGCCAGGAACCAGTCGCCCACACCACGGTCCACCCTCCCCTGTTTCTTCACATACATCGTAACACAAACTCTACGGAAAACAACAAATGCTTAGGCGTGTATCTAAAAGAAGAGACTAATTATTCCATCACTATAATACTAGAACTATAGTAATTAACAAAAGCCAATCAAATCCGAGCTCTCGGACAATGATAATTTGTCTATCTGCACCGACCGTTTTCCTAGCAAATCTTTGCTTGCTGGAACTCAAGTCGTTCGGCTCAGTGTTAAAAAGCTCCCGCAAAGTGAGGGGAAATTTTTTTTTAAATCACGTTTTGAGTGAATGGAGCTCCTCAGACAGACCCTCTTTGCTGGAAAACGCTTTCACTGTGCGCTGTTTATTTAGAAACGGAAACTGGAACAATCCCTTAAGACAACCAAAACAATCATCGGGGAGTTGAGCACCCAGAAATTACCACAGCCAGGGGAAGTTTTCCGGTTCGCCCAACACGGTGTCTTGACAGTACAGCCAACTCGAGAAAACGAGGCACTGTGTGGGCTGGCCCCGGGACAGGACAGAGACGAACCCCCGTGGGGCTCAGGTCGGGGCAGGACGAGCGCACGGACCGGAACGAAGTAAAGGGGAAGCTGTGGGAAGAGAAACAGAACCGCGTCCCGGGCGCTGCGTCGGAGAGAGGGAAGCGAGGAGCCAGGCTGGGAGATGGTGCGGGCAGGAAAGGCAAACCCTGGACCCTCGAGACTGGGCCAACGAATAAAGGCCGTCGAGAGAGGAGAGGGGCTGGGGCGGGCGCTGGAGGAAGAGCCGCGGGTGCCCGCCGACCTCTGCGGCCGTGCGCTCAGGGATGTGCCCCGTTTTGGGGGCGCGCGGGGACGAAAGTGAGAGACAGCCCTCCCCGGAGCCGGGCCTGGGCGCCTCCGTGACCCACCCAGGTTCCCAACGCCAGCTCAGACTAAGGGCTGCGGGGGTAGCTGCGCCCCTGCACTAGGGGAGCAGGGACTGCGGTCCGGAGCCACCCTAACCGAGCCAGGACGCGCGCGGGTGGGGAAGCGCAGGGACACTGGCTCTTGGCTCGCGCGTCGCGGCACAGCCTGGACACTGCGGGCGGCGCGCCCAATGGCGCCCACGTGGCGCCCCATGCCCGCTGCGCCCCGACCCCGAGAGGTCGCGCCTGTGGGCTGGGGTTGAGCGTCAGAGCGCCGGGGTCTGCCCGGTAGTCGCTCTGCATAGACGAGCCGCGCCGCCGCCTCGTCCCCACCAGGCCTGGGCTCCGCGTGCCGCGCGGCGGGGCTCGGGGACTGCGGGACAGTGCCCGCGGGTCTAAGAGGGACGGGTCAGCGCGGGTGCCCGCGTCCCTGGGGCTGCTGGCTCCTCTATGGCTTTCTCCCGGGAGCCGGGGACACCGGCCCTCTGCGGCGACTCCCTTCGCAGTGTCCCCTCGGTTCTCCTGCTAAAAGCGGTCGAGAAACCTTAGCAGAAACGGGGTTAGCGATTTGAAGTCCCACACGGGGGGCTCCCGGGGGCTCCGGTCGGTCTCTAAGCAGGTCACCCTTTCCGCCGGCCGTGCTGCGTCCCGGCGGGTCCCGGGGCTGGTCCCCTCATGCTCCCGCTTCAGTTTTCTCCCTCCTTTCCCCTTCATCGGAGGCCTCCCGGCAGGCTCAGGCTGTGCTCTCCGGGGCTAAGGGCCACCTGGGGAGGGGGAGGCGTGCCCACGAGGGGGTCTGCAGCACGGGACCCCTCAGCAATGCCCTGCCAGCAGCCCCCAGGGCTCTGCCCGCCTGCCCAAGCCTGGCTCCGCACTGCGCTGAGTGACCTTAAAGCTGCCGGCTGAGTTACCAGGTGGGGGCGCCCAGGAGCGCACCCCGACCCCGCGCGCCCCGTCCCCTTTAAGCGTTTCTAGAAGCCACCTTCCCGGAGCGGCCCAGCGCCTAGACCAAGCCGTGGCTTCTCCAGGGCCGAGAAGGCCTCCTGCGGCCATTTTCCTGAGCAGCAGGAAAAGGGCGGCCCTCCCCCATGATGGGATAATTGCGTCGGATCTCCACTTGGTGCTGTGTTTAGACAACTGGAGATTGATCACTGGAATTTCTCCAGTCTGTGCGGCTCTGGCTCCGCGCCCCCGGGCTCCACCCCCGCCCCCAGGCATCGCAGCCCTGAGCACATGCGGGCTGTGAAGTTCGTCCCATAAATCAGTTGGCAAATATTAGGAAGGCATTAGAAAGTCATTTTAAATGGTTGTTTAAGTGGGCTGGAGAAATATAACTGGGATAAGGAACGACTTACTACCATGCCCACAACACTGAGCACCGAACCTCTCAAATGTCTCTCCCTGCCAGCCCGCCAAGGCACAATCTCGCAGAGAAGCGCTCAAATGAAATCTGTAAGTGAAGTCATACTGCTAGAAAGTGACCGCAGCGAAGGGGACAGCTCTCCTGAGCCCAGCACCGCATGTGGTCGCCCCACTCTTGGCAGGAGTGAGCCCAAAGACAATGGCAGGAATAAGCCCTGAGCACCTCCCGGTGTCAGCGGGTAGGGCTTTGCCTTGCACGCTGCCGGCCCATGCCAGCCCAGGTTCAATCCCTGGCATCCCATATGGTCCCTCGAGCACTGCCAGGAGTGATTCCTGAGTGCAGAGCCAGGAGAAACCCCTGAGCATCGCCGGGTGTGACCCAAAAAAGCAAAAAAAAAAAAAAAAAAAAAAAAGCCAAGAAAGAAAAAAAGTAACTATTTTCTTGAAAATGAGATTTTTTAAGTTCTAAGTGTGATTTTCTCCTAGCCTACAGCGATTCTTCACAGAAGCAAGGGAGGCCTCCTATGCCATCACTGATTAAAAAACTGAGTCCAGTTTTAGGTGTAACCCTCAGGGTCTAGAGCCTGGCACAGCAACGCTTTCCATCAGGCCCTGCTAACCCCACACCTCCGTGCACTGGGAGAGCATGTGGAGAGAGCGAGCAGCCACCTAGAGAGAAGGAGGCAAGCAGAGGTGTCTGTGTGGGGATTCAGGCTGTGGTTGCAGAGGGAGAAGGAAGCCAGGGAAGGATCTGCCCTGAGCGCAGATCTGCTCACTCAGCTTGAACCTTCCTAGTTCTCGGGGCTGGAGCCATGGTACACTGGGGAGGGTGTTTGCCTTGCATGTAGCCGACTCGGGTTCTATGCCCGGCATCCCATATGGTCCCTTGAGCACTGCCAGGAGTAATTACTGAATGCAGAGCCAGGAATGTGACCCAAAAAAGCAAAGAGAAAAAAAAGAAACTGCCCAGTTCCAGAAGCCTCAGAAGGCTGGAGTCGAATGTGAGAAAAGCCCCATCCGCCTGGGGTGCAAGCTCACAGGCTCAGCGTGAAGCAATGCCACCTCTGAATGGGGTCTCCCTCTTCCCTGGTGGGGCGACTGTCTCTTCTTCGAGACTCTCTGCATCTGTGCAGACTGAAAGCAGAGATGTGGAGTGCGAGAGAAAGAGGGTCCCTGGGAAACCCTCCCTGCCACCCCTCCCTCCCCATCACAGGGCCAGATGACATGGGTACCTGTGCCCAGCACCAAGCACGTCAGGCTGACCAGCGGCCTATGAATACACCAAGAAATACCTGACGCCAAAGGCCTAAGGCCTAGCCACTAAGAATGAAGCAACCGGAAGTCCACGAGGCTCCCCTCAGGAAGCTTGGGAGCTGCCTGGGCCAAGCAGGGGCCGAGCTTTCCGAGGGGGGGAGCGGAGGGTCCAGGGAAAGCCTCTGTCTGGACCCGGCACACGGTCAGATCTGTTTGATTACCATCTTTGTCACCGATCTTTGGCTGTTAGAAAGCTGACCCATAAGATAGAGAAATTAAAATGCCACCCAGCTGGGGGAGGGAGGGAGGCAAGAGGAGAGAGAGAGAGAGAGAGAGAGAGAGAGAGAGAGAGAGAGAGAGAGAGAGAGAGAGAGAGAGAGAGAGAGATCAGGCCTCCGTGGCCGGGCCACCCTTTTCAAGGCCAGAGAGGTCTCCTTACCCTTGGAAACAGACCCAGACACACAGGGCACAATCCCACCAGGCCTCCTGCCGCCTCCTGCCCCTCCGGGTACCTCCCTCTCTGCCCGGCCCTTCAGAGTTACGGGGGCCCAGGAGAGACTCACCCACTCTGGCTTCTCCTCCTGAGTCCTGGCCCGCAGACTCCCAGGACTCAGCGGGACTCGGCTGTTGTGGGCGGGTGGGAGGGAGGCTTGAGAGTGTCTCCCAGCTCCCTCAGAGCTCCCAGCTTTCCCCTCGGAATTAGATAACAGGAGAAACAGATAAGAGAAGTGGTTCATTAATTCAGCAAGCTTTTTTTTTTTTTTTTGGTATGTGCACCAGTGGAAGGAAACCTCACTAGGGAACGAGGTCCTGTTTGGATGTTTTTGAAAAAGTTGTGTTGCCAAGGTTCTAGAGACGCGTCTGCGAGGACCTGTGGGGACAGGTCCCTGGATTCTGGGGTCACTGCCCCTGCGGACACCCAGAGCACTGGCTCTGGGCTGCTTCCCAGCTCCTCACCCCAGCAGGCAGGCAGAGCTCAGAGGCCAGCGAGCTCAGAGCTGCTGAAAGCCCTCCTGCAGCCAGGAAGTGCTGGAGTCCATTTTGGTTTCCAGATCAACTGGTTCCTAAGTGGGTAATAAAGAACGATCTTTAGTCACCGGACAGACTCGGAATTCCAGCCCCTGCGAGGAAGCCGAATCCTTGCAGGTTCCTGACCATGAGGAGCAACAGGACCTGCAGCTCCGCTGACCACAGCCCTTTGCTGCCCCCCAGAGAGGTCTGAGGGCTGTGAGCGGCTGCAGGGCAGGGAGGTCCCGTGGAATGTGTCCTCAGGACGCTTAAGCAGCAACATGGCAGCCTGGCCTCTGGCTCCATTTTACTCCACTTCCCCTTCCAGTCTCCGGGGAAAGTCCCTGCACTTTCTATAAGATGAGGAGCATGGCCACGTTCTTACTGATCTCCAGATGGAGGCCAGGGGCCCGAGAGACGGGGCAGGGAACTGCCAGACCCCCAAACTGCAAGTGCCTGGTGGAGCAGGAGCTCGGGAGATGAGTGCCGAAAAACAGGAAACTCAGGGGCGAAACGAATACTTTTCTCCCAAGAAATTTTACTCAGGAATATTTGCATGTGTGATGGATAAGGTGTCTATTATTGTTATCTGCCTGTAGACTCTTTTGCTGCCAAATGACTTGTAGAAACTATGCCACAGGAAGATTTTCGTGTAAAACTCCCCATGGCGTCAGATCATTAAAATTCCTGAAGAGTGAGGGCTAGAGAGGCAGCCGCACCTCCTTCCCGGGGCCTGTCTGCGCCACGCCGCCTTGCCCTGGCTTCCCCACATCAGTCTGAAAAGTTATGGTAAAACACAGAACAACTCGCCATTTGACCCATTTTTTTTAAATTTTATTTATTTATTATTATTTGATAGGGTCAAATAAATAGGGTCAAATGGAAATAGTTACTGGCGCCCGCTCGAGCACATCGATGAATAACGGGATGTCAAGCGGTCAAGTGATCAAGTGATTATTATTTATTTTTAAAGGTTATGCTTTTTGGGTTACACCTGGCGACACCTAGGAGTTACTCCTGACTCTTTTCGCCCAGGAATTCTTCCTGGTGGTGTTTGGGGGACCATATGGAATGCCGAGGATTGAACCCAGGTCGGCACATGCAAGGCAAATACCCTACCCACTGTGTTATTGCTCCGACCCTGAATTTTTTTTTTTTTTTTAGTTTTTAGGGTCATACCGAGCAATGCTCAAGGGTTTTCTCCTGGCTCTGCATTCAGGAATTACTCCTGGGGGTGCTCAGGGGACCACATGGGATCCCTGGGATCGAACCCAACAGGCTGCATGCAAGGAATTTAAACACCCTGCTGGCTGTACTATCGCTCCAGCCCCACATTCTGTTTCTTATTTTCATTTTTTTTTGTTTTTTCTTTGCTTTGTTTGGATCACACCCAACAATGACCAGGGTTTACTCCTGGCTCTGCACTCCGGAATTACTCCTGGAGGTGCTCTTGGGACCATATGGAATGCTGGGGATCAAATCCAGGTCGGCCATGTGCAAAGCAAATCCCCTACCCGCTGTGCTATTGCTCTGGCCCCTCGATTTTTTTTTAATCTTGACTGGGTGTCAGCTATCATCCAAACCTTTTCTTCTTCTGTACTAGTTGACATATATATTTTGGGCCAAACTTGATGGTGCTCGGGGTCACTCCTGGCCCACTCCATCCTAGGGATTGACTCTACGTGCACACTATGCTCTCCGGCCCTTTGAGCTAACTCCCCACTCAGATCATGTATCTTTAGCCTATTACTGTGATTGGATATACTGATTTTAAAGGACTCAACAAGCCTTGCATCCTTGGGCTAAATCTCAACAGTCCTGGTGTCAGGTTGGGGGGCTACTCCTAGGCTGATACAATGCTAAGCTCAGGTAGTCTGAACCTCACAATTTGTAAGGCATCATGTTTGACGTGGCTGTCAAAGAAATCCAAGTAGAAGTCATGGATAATCTTCCCCATTGCCTTTCTGGAAGATGTGATAGCTCCGTCAGGACATCAGAGGGCAGTCATCTTGGTCTTATAGTTGGCAAAGGATAGGCGGGCAGTGAGAATGCTTTTCCTGGCTTCTGCTGCATCAGCCAGTATTGCTGCTCTTCTCTCTTTGAGGTCTTCCTTCATCACTTCTCTGCACTGCTTTGCAAGCTTGGACATTAGCATATGGTTGCCTGAGGCCCTCGCCCTTGCCATGTTGGTGAATGAGCTCGGGAGTTTTTGAAGACAGGTGTCCTTTTGTGGCTTTCTCTCTCTGGCGTTCTTCACACAATCATGGAGGTGCTGAACCAGTCAATTGTATTCTTCCATGTCAATGATAGCATCTTCCCATGTTGCCACAATGGTGCCAAAGAGCTCCCAGTTGGTGGTCATTCTGGGAGTTCTCAAACTTTGCAGCCTTTTCTCCCCGCCCGTGAAGTAGAATTGTGCATGAAGGAGATGGTGGTCCGATCCTGTTTGGAATTTTGGAACAACAGCAACATCGGTCAGGCAAAACCATTGATTAAATATGATGTGGTCAATTTCATTTGTGGAACTGTCCACCAGGAGATGCCCACATACCAAATTCCACAGGATGGATATGTCATTCCCCACGTTCTCCCTTCTGAAATCCGACATGCCTTTTCACTGGTAAAGAAAGGAACAGCACCCGGCCCAAACAGTCAGACTCGAACACCTGAAGAATCTGCCGTCAGCACGTCAGCACTCATCAATACACTAGCTCGGCTCTTCAAAGCTACCTGTCCGAATGCAAGGTGCCCTCCCAATGAAAAACCAGCAGGACAGTTCTACTGTTCAAGAAGGGAGACATCCACGACATTGGCAACTATCGCCCCATCTGCCTGTTGTCTGTCATCTACAAGCTGTTCACTCAAGTCATCCTGAACAGGATTGGTAGAACATTAGATGAAGGACAACCATGAGAGCAAGCTGGGTTCAAAAAAGGATTCAGCACAATCGACCATATCCACAAGGTAAACAAGCTCATTAAGGTTTCTAGGGAGTTCAAGATGCTGCTCTGTCTTACATTCATTGATTTACAGAAAGCCTTTGATTCTGTGGAGACTGAAGCAGTCATCGAAGCTCTAGCCAAACAGGACGTTCAAACTCAATACATCAAGATCCTTCGTGAGCTGTATTACGGATTCACCACCAGGATCTCACCATTCTACAAGGAAGTGATCATTGATGTCAAAAGAGGGGTTCGACAGGGTGATATTTCACCAAAACTCTTCAGTGCCACCCTCGAGAACATCATGCGACAATTAGAATGGGAAGGAATGGGAGTGAAGATAGATGGTCAGCAACTACACCACCTACACTTCGCTGATGACATCGTTCTAATAACACCAAACATTAGCCAAGCGGCACAAATGCGGGCTGACTTCGACCATGAACATGGAAAGATAGGTCTACAGCTGAATCTCAAAACAATGTTCATGAAAAATGAACTATTTCCTGATGCCCCCTTCACTCTCAATGGAACAAACATCTCTGAATACAGCATTTATGTGTACCTAGGTCGAGAACTCAACATGATGAATGACCTAAAACCTGAGCTGTGCAGGAGGAAGAGAGCAGCAATGGAATGCCTTCAAGAGCATCAAAGAAATAGCTATAAGGACAAAGAACCTCCGGCTCCAGGCACATCTCTTCGGCTCCACTGTTCTCCTTGCATTAACATATGTCTCAGAGACCTGGGCCCTACAAAAGCAGGATGAGAATGCTATCCGGGTCTCCCAGAGAGGAATCGAAAAGAGCTATGCTTGGAATATCACGCCTCACTCAACTGAGAGAAGGAATCCGGAGTACTGACCTCCATCGACAATCCAGAGTCAGGGACGCTGTCTCGTTTGCTAAGGTGTCGAAAATCAGATGGGCTGGATATGTAATGCAATTTGGAGACAACCGCTGGAATAGAGCTGTTACTGACGGAATCCCACGGGACGTCAAAAGATCACGTGGCCGCCCACCTACAAGATGGTCAGACTTCTTCGTCAAGACCCTGAACGAACGGTTTGAGGCTCTTCGTATTCCTGGAGCAAGCAGATGCCATTGGGCTACACTGGCACGTGGCAGGGACAAATGGAAACATTACTGGCGCCTGCTCAAGCAAATCGACGAATAATGGGATGTCAAGTGATCAAGTGATCATGTTTGACATTGGACTTGGGCTTTCTGTGAAACGTGCTGACTCCTTCTCTAAGATGTTATGTGCAGAGTGACACTGACAATGGTTGGCAGTACCCCACTGAGAGGGTCTGGCTAAAGCAGAGTCGCCTTTTGGTTCTTACTGTTGAGCAGCTGGGTAGCAGCAAGTTCCTTCGGCATGAACTGTCACTCAGGGTTTCTAGAAATGATAATTTTCTAAAAAAGCATATTGTCAGGGCAGGGGCGGGAGTGAGCAGGAACGGCCATCTGAAGCTTTGGTTTAACATTCAGGAAGCCCGAGTTGGGTTATCTACTCTAGGATTTAAACATTTAACAGCTTTCACACAGAACACTTTTAGAAAAAAGCTGAAAGATGGGAGTTAGATCAAAGGGCCAGAGAGCACAGCGTGCATTTACCTTTACCCTATTAGTGTGGTGGGTTACACTGATTTCCAAGTACTGAACTAGCTTTACATTCTTGGAATAAATTTCAGCAGTCATAGTGCTTAGTTCTCTTGATATAATGTTGACTTTTATTAACTAATGTGTGTTCAGGGCACTGTATCCATGTAACACAGGGGTATTGGCCACGGGCTCCTTTTGTGCGTGGGGAGGGGGTCCATCGGGGTGGTGCTTGAGGGAACATGCTGTGCCATGGACTGAACCTGGGGCTCCCAAATGCAAGTGTCCACTTAGAGACATTTTTTTGTGGCCCTTCTTTTGGGCATTTCTTGGTCAAGCTTTAGAATTATGGCAATACTAATGTCATACAACATGGTGGGGGATATTCCATGTATTACTATGTGATGGAGGAGACTATGGACTTGGAGTCTTCCACCCTCCCCCATTTATAATATTTGTTAGAATTCTCCTGAAAATCATCTGGACCTAAATTTTTTAAAGAAAAAAAAAAATTTTTTTTTTTTTGCTTTTTGGGTCACACCCGGCAATGCTCAGGGGTTTCTCCTGGCTCTGCACTCAGGAATCACTCCCGGCGGTGCTCGGGGAACCATATGGGATGCCGAGGATCGAACCCGGGCGGCATGCGCCGGCCACATGCAAGGCAAACGCCCTACCTGCTGGGCTATCGCTCCGGCCCCCGCTTGTCTTTTAAGCCACACCTTGCAGTGCTCTGGGGTCACTCCTGGTTGTGCTCAGGGGACTCTGACACTGAGTTGAGACTTTTGTTTCTAATAAGACCATCTACTGCTCTGAGTCTCTTTCTAGCACTGCTTTAGTTTTGTTCCTCTAAAGCTCTTTGTTTTGGTTTGGGGCCCGGAGCTGCTCAGAGCTCACTGCCACCTCTGCTCAGGTCTGCAGGTTTGGGCGACCGTGTGAGCCCCAGTTGGCCATATGCAAGCTAAGAGCCTTATCCGCTCTAACTCTCCAGCCCGTCCCTCTACTTTTGGTATGTTGTATTTTCATTTTAACTCAACTCAGTATAGTTTTTTAAAAAGTTTCTTGAGGCTTCCTCTTTAAGCTGGGGGGTTATTTACTAGTGTGTTGTTTAGTTCCTATATATATATATATATATATATATATATATATATATATATATATGTATATACATATACATATATGTTGGAGGACAGGTTTAGCTAACCTGGGAGCTTTGTTGTTTTTCCCACTCCCAGCTTAATCTTATTTAAACCAAGGTTCATTCTAATGATACTTCTCTTCTCTGTAAACACTGCTAGAGGGTGTGGCAGTTACAGAAGTCACCTTGATTGAATAACTTCTGACTTATACATCTACTAAGACTTCTATGTTTTCTAGATTGGGCACAGCTCCTCTTTATACCCACTGCACCCAGCGTGGGACAGTTAGAATTTACCAGGAGACTACCACCCTGACTATGCTGAGACTATTGGAAGACTATAGGAAGGATCATACTAGTTTGCTCTAAGCTGGCGAGTGTGACCCTTTCAGTACACGAGAACAAGATACTCAGAATCACCTTGGTGCAGATAATAATAAGAAGGACCTTGTGGGTACCATCTAGATTACATGAAGCTAAGATGTATTACTTTATATCAGCCATCTCTCTCCAGTGTTTTACATAAGAGATAATCTTGGTAGAAAGGATTAGACCTTGGCATAACCTTTGTTTATACCTGCAATAGGGTGTGTGGCACTACACTCTGTTTAGAGTTCTTTGTTGACATGACCCTCCCGATTGGATTACTTTGGTGTATAAAAGGGGCTGACTTGAGGCCGCTTCACTTTTGCCTTTTGGGCCTCTTAGCTTTCGGCTTTTGGCTCCTCAGCCTTGCGGCTTTTGGCTTTTGGCTTTTTGCTCTTTGGCCTTTTGCTCCTTCTGGGTAGGACTCAGCTCGGGTGAGATCCTCTCTCTTTGGTGGGAGACTTAGGCTCTCTTGTATGGTCTAAGTTCGGACCAGAGCTAAAGTTTGTTCATTATATTGGAGTGTTGTGGAAGAGCTTTTGTACTATTAAAAGCCTTTTTTGGAACTGCATCGGACTCGTGAGTTTTCATCTGTTCTTCCGGCGTCCTCGGAGGTAGAAGAGAACTTCGGTCCTGATACTGTCGGGGGACCCTGGCGGTGTTCCCGACACATACACATATATATGTATATATATATGTATATGTATGTGTATATATATATATTTATTCTGCTATATTCTATTTTCTTCTGCTATTGATTTTTTGCCTTTTTTTTTTGCTTTTTGGGTCACACCCGGCAATGCTCAGGGGTTACTCCTGGCTCTACACTCAGGATTTACTCCCAGCGGTGCTCAGGGGACCATATGGGATGCCCAGGAATCCAACCCAGGTCGGCCGCTTGCAAGGCAAACACCTTACCTGCTGTACTATCGCACCGGCCCCCCTTTTTTTTTTTTGGGGCGGGGGTCACACTTAGCAATGCTCAGGGATTACTCCTGGCTCTGCACTCAGGAATTACTCATAGCGGTGCTCAGGAGATCAAACCTGGGTCAGCCTCGTGCAAGGTCAATGCCCTACCTACTGTGCTAGCGCCTGATATTGATTTCCTGTTTAGTTCATTATGGTCAGAGATATGCTTGATTTCCATTCTTTTATATTTGTTGAAATTTGCCTCATGACCCAGGGTATGGTCTTCATACTGATTCCACAAGTATTTGAAGGGAAAAAAATGTGTGTGCACAGACACGGACTCCATGCCATCAGTGGACGATGTTCTTACACTGCTGAATGTATCCCTGCACTGTTTCTTCAGTGGATGCAGAGGCATTACATTACATATACATCACTTATCACTGTCTATGGTATCAGGATCTTACCAGTGAGTGAAGTGTAAGATCCTTACTTCCCTTTATGTTACACTTCACTCTCTCTGACTTAAGTATGATTAACCTAAATATTTCCCCTACTTGCACTTAAACCATACCAATGTCGACTGTTGCTTCCACTCCTTTAAATCTCAAGGGAAAGGAGCATCTATTGCCTCGCCCATTTTCCTACTCATGCCGTTTTTTCCTTCTGATGTTCCTGGATTCACTGCTTTTTTGATTTTGTTCCTCTAAAGCTCTTTGTTTCTTCAGTTTGTCTTTTGAGCCACCCCTTGCACTGCTCGGGGGTCATTCCTGGTTGTGCTCAGGGGACCAGGTGCTGCTAGGGATCAAACCCGAGCCTCCTGTGTGCAAAGTATGCTCAACTATCTCTGTACTGATTTCTTGTCTAATTTCCTTTCTAAAGCACTTCCTTTGACCACTTTCTTAATTATTAATTTTATTATACCACGAGACATACAGTTACAAAAATGTTCCTGATTGGGTTTCAGTCATTCAGGGCTGCAGTACCCCTCCCCCACCAGTGCACATTTCCCACCGCCTATATACCCAGATTCCTCCTCCTCTCCCGGCCTGCCTCTAGAGCAGGCACTTTCCCTCCTCTTCTCTCTCTCTCTCTCTTTCTCCCTCCCTCTCTCTCTCTTCTCTTACACACTGTGACTTGCCACATTTAGGGGTTATCATGTATATCTCTTTGCCTACATTCAGTGCTCAGTTCTAGCCTGGCATTATCATTCCCAACAGTTAGTAGAACACTGGTATACATTTATATCCCACAAATGAATGCAGTCATTCAATAGCTGTCATTTTCCTTCTGACTAATTTCACTCAGCATGATAATCTCTATGTCCATTCATTGGAAAGCAAATTTCATGACTTCTTTTTCCTGACAGCTGCATAGTATTCCATTGTGTAGATGTACCATAGTTTCTTTAGCCAGTCTTCTGTTCTTGAGCACTCAGGTTGTTTCCAGATTCTGGCTATTGTGAATAGTGCTGTGATGAACATAAAGGGGCAGATGGTGTTTCTTCTATGCATTTTTGGGCCCCCAGGGTATATTCCCAGGAGTGGTATTGCTGGGTCAAATGGGAGCTCAATATCTAGTTTTTGGAGGAATGTCCAAATTGCTTTCCAAAAGGACAGGGCCAGTCAGCACTCCCACCAACAGCGGGTGAGAGTCCCTTTTTTCCCCACATGCACACTGACACTGGTTGCTCTTGCTCTTTTGGATGTATGCCAGTCTTTGTGGTGTGAGATGATACCTCATTGTTGTTTTGATTTGCATCAACCTGATAATAATGAAGAGCACTTTTTCATATGCCTTTGGCCATTTGAACTTCTTTGAGGCAGTTTCTGTTCATTTATTCTCCTCATTTTCTAGTGTAGTTAGATTTTTTTGGGTAAAGTTCTACCAGTATCTTGTGTATCTTTGATATTAACCCCTTATCAGATGGGTATTGGGTAAATAGTCTTTTCCATTCTGTGAGCTGTCTTTGTATCTTTGATCATTCTTTTTATTTGCTATTTATTTATTTATTTATTGCTTTTTTTGGGTTACACCTGGTGATGTTCAGGGGTTACTCCTGGCTCTGCACTCAGGAATTACTCCCGGCGGTGCTCGGGGGGACCATATGGACGGAAACCGGGCTGGGGACCGAACCCAGGCCGGCATTGGCCGGCCGTGTGCAAGGCAAATGCCCTACCCACTGGGCTATCACTCCGGCCCCTGATCATTCTTTTTTAAAGTAAGTCACTTAATCACTTGATCACTTGAATCCCGTTATTCATAGATTTGCTCGAGCGGGCGCCAGTAACATTTCCCTTGAACCCTATCACGTGCCAATGTAGCCCAATGGCATCTGGTTGATTCAGGAATATGAAGAGCCTCAAACTGTTCCTTCAGGGTCTTGACAAAGAAGTCTAATCATCTTGTAGGTGGGCAGCCACGTGATCTTTTGACATCCCGTGGGATCCAGTCGGTAACGGCTCTAGTCCAGCGGTTGTCTCCAAATCGCATTACATGTCCAGCCCATCTGATTTTTGATGCCTTGGCAAACGAGACAGAGTCCCTGATTCTAAAATAGCGACGGAGGTCAGAACTTGGGATTCTTTCTCTCACTTGAGTGAGGCGTGATATTCCAAGCATAGCTCTTTCGATTCCTCTCTGGGAGACCCGAATAGCATTCTCACCCTGCTTTCGTAGGGCCCAGGTCTCTGAGGCGTATGTTAATGCAGGGAGAACGGTGGAGTCAAAGAGACATGCCCGGAGCCGGAGGTTCCTTTTAGCTATTTCTTCGATGCCTTTGAAGGCATTCCATGCTGCTCTCTTCCTCCTGCGCAGCTCAGGTTTTTGGTCATTCATCATGTTGACTTCTCAATCTAGGTACACATAACTGCTGCATTCAGAAATGTTTGTTCCATTGAGAGTGAATGGGGCCTCTCATAAAGAAAACATAGTTTTCTTTAGATTCAGCTGTAGACCTATCTTTCCACGTTCTCGGTGAAGTCAGCCAGCATTTGTGCCGCTTGGCTAATGTTTGGTGTTATTAGAACGATGTCATCAGCGAAGTGGATGTGGTGTAGTTGCCGACCATCTATCTTCACTCCCATTCCTTCCCATTCTAATTGTCGCATGATGTTCTCGAGGGTGGTGCTGAAGAGTTTTGGTGAAATGGTCTCACCCTGTAGAACCCCTCTTTTGACATCAATGATCACTTCTTTGTAGAATGGTGAGATCCTGGCGGTGAATCCGTAATACAGCTCACGAAGGATCTTGATGTATTGGGTTTGAGCACCCTGTTTGGCTAGGGCTTCGATGACTGCTTCAGTCTCCACAGAATCAAAGGCTTTCTGTAAATCAATGAATGTGAGACAGAGCGGCATCTTGTACTCCCTACAAACCTCGATGAGCTTGGTTACTGTGTGGATATGGTTGATTGTGCTGAATTCTTTCCGGAAGCCAGCTTGCTCGCATGGTTGTCCTTCATCTAGTGTTCTGCCAATCCTGTTCAGGATGACTTGAGTGAACAGCTTGTAGATGACAGACAACAGGCAGATGGGGCGATAGTTGCCAATGTTGTGGATGTCTCCCTTCTTGAACAGTAGAACTGTCCTGCTGGTTTTCCATTGGGAGGGCACCTTGCATTCGGACAGGTAGTGTGTGAAGAGCCGAGCTAGTGTATTGATGAGTACCAACGGCAGATTCTTCAGGTGTTCGGGTCTGACTTTGTCTGCACCTGGTGCTGTTCCCTTCTTTACCGACAAGATGGCATGTCGGATTTCAGAAGGGAGAACATTGGGAATGACATATCCATCCTGTGGAATTTGGTATGTGGGCAGGTGGATGTGGCTATCAAAGAGATCTAAGTAGAAGTCATGGATAATCTTCTCCATTGCCTTTCTGGAAGATGTGATAGATCCATCAGGGCATCGGACGGCAGTGATCTTGGTCTTATAGTTGGCGAAGGACAGGCGGGTGGTAAGAATGCTTTCCCGGCTTCTGCTGCATCTTCCAGTATTTCTGCTCTTCTTTCTTTGAGGTTTTCTTTTATTGCTTCTCTGCACCGTTTAGCAAGCTTGGACATTAGCATTTGGTCTCCTGAGGCTCGTGCCTTGCCACGTTGGCGAATGAGCTCGAGAGTTTCTGAAGACAGGGGTTCTTTTTGTGTCTTTCTCTCTCTCGGCATTCTTCGCACAATCATGGAGGTGCTGAACCAGTCGGTTGTATTCTTCATCGATGTCGTCAATGATGGTATCTTCCCATGTTGCTGCAATGGTGCCAAAGAGTTCCCAGTTGGTGGTCATTCTCTTCTTAAACTTTGCAGCCTTTTCTCCCAGTTGCAGGAAGTAGAATTTTGCACGAAGGAGACAGAGGCCTGATCCTGTTTGGAATTTGGGGACGACAGCAACATCAGTCAGACAAAACCGTCGATTGAAGCTGATGTAGTCAATTTCATTGTGGAACTGTCCACCAGGAGATTCCCATGTCCAACGTTTGGCTTCAGCCTTCTGAAACTGTGAGTTCCCATGAATGGTTTTGGTGGACATGATGAACTCAGATAGCCTCTCACCCTGTTCGTTCCATTCTAGGCCATGGGTCCTGATGTGGAGTTCTTCAGCCGATTTTCTTGGTCCTATCTTGGCATTAAAATCACCGACTATGATCTTGTAGAAGGTGTGATCTTTTTATAGAACTCCTCCAGTTCCATGTAGAATTTCTCAATTTCATCTCCTTTGTATGTGGATGTTGGTGCGTAGACAATGAAGATAGAAATTGCTGGCAGTGGGCCACATCACTTCAAGTGTAATCATCCTATCAGGTTTGTCCTATCCAGTTTGTTAGGTATTCAAATGAATCAATGTTGACGGCCATGTTCGTATTGACAAGGACACCAACGCCACTGACGCCTCTTTCATTGCATGTTCCAAGGAGCAATTCTTCTCCAGTGTAAAATACAGCATGATGCGACTGACACCTCCTCGTTTCAGTCAGACCAATGATGTCGTACTTGATCTTTTTGTGCTTGCACCATCAGATCCTCAATATATGCTTCCGATGCAAGCATACGCATTGAAAGTACAGACAGTCATTTTAGTCCTTCGCTTTGGCAGCCTAGGATGGCCGTGAAATTTTATCAGGCATTGCTTGTTCGCCTTTCTTACTGCTGCCGTATTAAGGGTTCTTTCAGGGTCAGGAAAACAAACATTTTTGTTACTGGTTTTGGCATATCGAACACACATCGGAACAGACACACCCGGCAGAGCAGAAACATCCAGACTCCACAGCTCATCATAACTCCACACAGATACACCCGGCAGAGCAGAAACCAGCTTTTACCTCCAAATTACCGTGAATATTCTACCCAACCCTCTGAGAGAGCCCAACAAAGTTTGAAAGTAAGTCTTTGGCAATAAATTTTTTTAGCTTTATTTCATCTGAGAATGCCTTAATTAACCCTCATCCCTGATGAATATTTTGCTGGAAGCAGAGCTCCAAGTTGAGAGAACTTCTATCCTTTCTGGTAGTTCTTTCCTTTAGCACTTCAGAAGATTCCATACCATGTCCTTTTGGTCCCCATCTGCTGAGTCTGATTCTTTCTACAGTAAGGACTGCTATGCTGAAGATAAATCACTGAACCCCACTGGTGTGTCTCTGGTTGGCCTTTGTTGGGTTTTGCCAGGAGGCACAGAGGGACACCGCAAACCTCTGGCAGGGAAGAGTGTCCCTCATTGATGGTGGCTCATCAGTCTTTTTTCTTTCCTGAAACTGTTGACTCAGTTTGTGGATTTTTCTTGTCTTTGCAGAAATGTCCTCACCACACCCTACCAGAGATGCTGGTCCTCCCAGCCTTCAGCCCCACTCAGAGGTCGGGTCCTCCCTGAGCACATCTCAGCCAAGGGTCAGATGTTCCCTGGGATTCCCCCAACTCTTGGAGCATTCTCTGCTTTATTTTTTTCATTTCTATCACACATGACTTTAGGGGTTTTGCCATTTTCAGTATAGCTGAAATTCCTTTTATTAAATGACCTCTGTATACTCACTGGTCCTTGACTTGTCACTTGTCACTTGTCTTCCCACTGTTCATTGATTTGCTCAAGCAGGCAACAGTAACATCTCCATATGTCCTGTCATGCTAGTGTAGCCTAAGGTCATCTGCTTGCTCCAGGAACACGAAGAGCCTCAAACCATTCCTTCAGGTCATAGGAATGAGGTCTATAATTATTACTGGTTTTTGGCATATCAAATATGACACGGGTAGCTTGCCAGGCTCTGCCGTGAGGATGGTGTACTCTCAGTAGTAGGCTCTCAGTTCGTGAATTTACTGATGCAATGGGGAGAGATCAGCTTTTCTCTCTCTTTTTTTTGGGGGTTCACACCCAGCAATGCTCAGGGGTTACTCCTGGCTCTGTACTCAGGAATTACTCCTGGTGGTGCTCAGGGGACCATATGGGATGCCGGGGATAGAACCCGGGCCGGTCTGTGCCAGCTGTGTGCAAGGCAAACGCCCTACCCACTGGGCTATCGCTCTGGCCCCGGCTTTTCTCTTGGGTGGAGCTATGACGAGCTGTGGAGTCTGGATGTTGAAAATTACTGCCCTCATGGCGTGGGTGTTCCTCTGGCTTCTTGTGAGGCTCTATTGGGATGGTGGGCCAGGGCTGGAACCCACCTTCTCTCCCTGGCGCCTCATGATCAGCTGAGCACAAGGAGAGCCGGTAGCAGCTCTGCTCCGTGTCCTAGTCCTTGGCTAGGACACACAAACTCCTAAAGAGTTCCATGTTGTAGCCAATTATGAAATAAAGGTGCATAAAAAAAATCAGGCCCTTTCAACCTATTTAAAACCACGAGCGAAGGAGAGGACACGGAGTTACTCCTGCCTTGCAGCCCGCAGACCTGGTGGGAATCCTGGGCACAGGCAGAATAGAGCTTTGCTGGCCAGCCCCTGCGTGTTATGGGGGTGTAGCTCCCAAACAAACGCCTCCTTGCCCCAAATGATACACCTAGAGGGCTAAGGACAACATGGCAAGAAATACACAGGGGGCCGGAGCGATAGCCCAGCGGTAGGGCGCTTGCCTTGCATGCGGCCGGCCCATGCCGCCCGGGTTCGATCCCCGGCATCCCATATGGTCCCCCGAGCACAGCCAGGAGTAATTCCTGAGCGCAGAGCCAGGAGAAACCCCTGAGCATTGCCGGGTGTGACCCAAAAAGCAAAAAAAAAAAGAAAAAAGAAAAAAAGAAATACACAGGATCTAAGAGAGAAAAAAAAAGTTGCTGTTGTTATGGGCAGCCCCCAGGGGTCAAATTCCTGTATGCAAATCCCCAGGCCCGGAGGGAGGAAAGTGACTGTGTCTTCCGGAAACTGTGCCCCCGGAACCAGAAACAATCTCTGGTTTTCTCCAGGCTCCACGGACACCCTGTGCCATGGGCTGAAGGAAGCCGAGAAGGGCAGGGCTGGGCACACCAGCAACTCCACTCAGGAAGTTCCACTCAGGAACTCCCCAAGGCCGCGAGGGCTCCTGTGACCGCCCTGGGGCTCCTGTGACCGCCCTGGGGGCTCCCTGTGACCGCCCTGGGGGCTCCTGTGACCGCCCTGGGGGGCTCCTCCCCCCTGCCCCTCCCTCAACAGCCCGTGGCCTGACGCGGCACTTACAGGAGGCTCCAGCCCGAGGCGTGCGGGCATGACATGGCCAGCAGCTGGTGGCCCGAGAGCCTCGCCGAGGACGAGCCCGCGGCCGCCCAGGGGCGCAGACAGGGGCCACGCACTGGCCTCCTGAGGCCAGCGACATCACGTCCACAGCACCGAGCAACCGCACGACGACGCCATGGCCAGCGAAGCCCTCAGCATGCGCTACGATCAAGCCTCGTGAGACTACCGCATTCCCACAGCCCGCCAGATCTCGCGGGATGACCTGGCTCAACCCACGTGACTGCATGGTCTACGCGGATTGGCGCAGGAGGCCCACGTGCTCCTGCAGGGCGTGTGCTGATGTGTGGCATGTGCTGGGCCGGCGGGTAGCAGCCAGGGCCGCAGCAGCCGCTCTGCCAAGTGCTTGGCAAGTCTGGTGTCCACAAGCGGCTTCGCTCCTGAGCTCTGCTGTCCTGGAGCCGTTTTGCACGTGAAGCCTGTTCACAGAGGCTGTCCAGGGGAAGGAAAGCCCCAGGAAGGGGCGGCGGGGTGCACTCGGGCAGACCTAGGGGTTTCCAGTGGACAAGCCGAGGTCATTCTTGCTGCCTCATCTCCTCGGGAGATGGAAATGGAGTGAAATCTGATTTGTCCTTTGGAAAACAACTGCAACACACTGCAACTTCGGCATGGGGAACTGAACACCCAAATATTTAGCCACAAACTGGGATTCCCTCAGAATAGAGCTTTGCTGGCCAAGAGGAAAGGAAAGGAGCTTGCAGTCAAATCGGAGGCACGTCTTTATTTATTTTGGCTGCAACTCCGGCACTTCCCGCTTAGCTCATCCTCAAATCACTAAGAACATCGCTTCAAGCTCGGTTCAGTTTTCCTTCTCCCTCCGCAGAGACACACTCTGCCCTTGACAATGCAGACAGTGGTAGGGAAAATGGAAGGGACGAGGGCAGAGGAACAGCGCAGCTCCACAACTGATGTCCAAAGGAACCTGATCTGTTGAGTTTTCCCAGCCAGACCCATCAGGCTGACAAGTGTGGGGCCTTCTCTGAACGGAGGTGGGCAGACTCTCCGGAAACCACGCCTGACACCCTCCGGCACAGAAGAAGCCCAGCCCCACCACTCAAACCTCATTACACTGACAGGACACGGAATCGCTCAGCTTCAGAGCTCCTGCACCACGCAGCTGTCTGCGTGCCTCTATGACACCTCAAGTTTCATAGCATTATTAATCTGGTATTATCACAGCATATCTGATGTAAAAGTTGCGTAGAAGCCCACCAAGCTCAGTGAGCGAAACCAATAACTGAAGGCTCAACTAACACCAACTACTCCACTAAATCCTCACTAAATCCCTGGGTAACACCATTGTGAAACCTAACAGTTATCACAATTTTTTTTTTTTTTTGCTTTTTGCTTTTTGGTCACACCCAGAGACGCTCAGGAGTTACTCCTGGATCTTTACTCAGGAATTACTCCTAGCGGTGCTCGTGGACCGTATATATGGGATGCTGGGATCAAACCCTGGTTGGCCATGTGCGAGGCAAATGCCCTACCCGCTGTGCTATCATTCTGGCCCCTCACAAATTTTCTTGTATTGTTCTAAGTTTTGATAATTCCATTTGCCTTTGTGTTGTAACAGTTATATGAAATAATTTTTTTGTGCCACTAAGTGGGTGGGTTTGAGTGGTGGGTAAGATACATTGGCGGTGGGATTGGTGTTGGAACACTGAATGCCTGAAATAACTATGATGAGCGCTTGGTAAGTCATGGTGTTATAATTAATTTTTTGAAACGAAAATGGAAGGGAATGTGGAGAAAATGGAAGGGAATGACTTCCATGACAGTCATTCTGGAGTCAGAACTGACTAGAGTGGAGCTAAATAGTGAAGGACAAAAGAAAAGCAATGACAGGCTTAAAGAAAGTGTTCTCTATGGGATGAAAGGAAGCAAGTGATTATTTTACTCACGTTCAGCATCTGCATTGAAATGTCAGCGTTCCCCGGACTGTAGAGATAGTCCAGGCGTTAAGGTGCTTGCCTAGCAACCATCTTCACTTCCCGCACTGCATATGGTTCCTCTGCGCACCACCAGGGGTCACTCCTGAGCACAGAGCCAGGAGCAGTCTCAGCATTGCTGGGACCCCCTTCACGTTAGTTAATTTGCTATAATTTATATTTATAAATGAAGTCTTTTTTTCTATACTTAAATGACACATACGGGGCAATAAAACAATGTTTGATAATAGGCCACTTCAACTTAAACAATTTAAAATATTTTCAGCCACAGCCGATTTTAAAAAAAAAAAACATCAAATAATAACATCCTTCAGAAAACCATTAAAATCCTCCTAATTGGGGGTGAAAACGAGGAAGAAATCCTCATGGATATTTTTCAAAGGCAATGAACAAGAAGATAGTTTTCAACTGAAGAGTTCCTTTTCGGAAATGACTCTCGATGGCGCTTTCCCACAGTGAAGCTGTGACAGAGCCTGGACCGTCCAGTAGTATGGCATGTCCCTGGCATAAGGGCCCCATGATTGACGCCATGGGTCAGGTAATGCAGTCTGTTGAGCCAGGTCAGCAGTCTGTAAAGAACTCCATTAGCCTGGTTGAAAAATGGCACCAAACCTGGTAGGAAAAAAAAAATTCTTGAAGGTTGCCAAAAAATTCTTGAACTGCCCCTCGAGGTGTTGCAGGTGTGGCTGCAGTGCCTGGCTGCATCGGCAGGTGGCAGACAGGAGATAGGCTTGTCTACACCCAGGGCTCTGCCCCGTGGGCCTTGGATGGTTGATGGTCTGACATAGAAAAAAAACTGGGACCCCTGGGATGAAGCCAGAGCCATGACAGAGCCTTGCAAGCTACCTGTGGTGTATTTGATATGCCCAAAACAGTAACAATATTGGACCTCATTCCCAACGAATGGAGATGTTACCAGTGCCCGCTTGAGCAAATCGATGAACAACGGGAAGACAAGTGAAGTGAAGTGAAGGTTGCCATGGCAACAGCAGGATTTGCTATAATGGGACTTATTGACCTCTTTTGTGCGTGAAATTGATCCATATCAATTAACACCTTTATAAAAGAATGTTTTTCATCTGAGGGTTGTAGAAGTGAGGCTTTGAGAAGTTTATGGATGAAAATTTTGCCTCTTTATTTTAATTCCAAGATATTTTCTATTTCTTAATGAATATAATTTCAAAAATTTTAAAAAGCTACGTTGAGAACTAATATTTAATTTAGGCATACTTTTTTTTTTTGGATCACACCCAGTGATGCTCAGGGGTTACTCCTGGTTCTGTGCTCAAGAATTACTCCTGTAGGGGCCCGAGTGATAGCCCAGAGGGCACGGCGCTTGCCTTGCACGCGGGTTGGCCCATGCCGCCCAGTTTCGATTCCCGGCATCCCATATGGTCCCCCGAGCACCGCCAGGAGTAATTCCTGAGTGCAGAGCCAGGAGAAACCCTGAGCATCGCCGGGTGTGACCCAAAAAAGCAAAAAAAAAAAAAAAAAAAAAGAAAAGAAAAAAAAATTACTCCTGTAAAAAAGGAAAAAAAAGATTTACTCCTGGAGGTGCTCGGGGGGACCATATGGGATGCCAGGAATTGAACTCTGGTTGGCCATGTGCGAGGCAAATGCGCTACCCGCTGTGCTATCGCTCTGGCCCCCCTTTTTTTGTTTGTTTCTGGGTCACACCCGGCAATGCTTAGGGGTTAACTTAGGCATACTTAAGCTAAGTTATGATCTGTTGTTTATCTGAAATTCAAATTTAATTTCCCTTTATTTGCTAAGTCTTGATCTGGGGAGTGGCTGCATACGTTTGGGGGTTACTAGAGGGTGGGTTGTGTGAGAAGGCGGGCCCGGCCGCGGAGCATCCTGTTTCAGAATCCGGCCTGGATGGGTGATGAAACCAGGATTTCCCAGGCACTTCTCATCACACAGCACAGCCTCCTGGGCACCGGCCTGCTGGCTGCACCTGTGCCCCCGCACCTTCTTGTTCCTGATGTGCTTTGCACCAGTGGCTGATTCATGATGTTCTCAGAGCCTCCTGCTTCAAGCTGGCCTGACGCAGTGCTGGTGCCAAGTCCACAGGCCAACACGGGAGCTCTGGGGCCGAGCTCTGGGAAGGAGGCGGAGCGAGGCTGAGTCAGGGTTTCTGGTAGCCAAGTCTCCTCTTTGGAAGGCGACTGAACTCTGTCACCCTGCTCCATGAGTCACAGAACCACCTTCTGGTGACTGGGGGGGTGGGGGGGTCGCCCTCTCAAATGTGTTGCCATGGAACGATTTATTCCTGATTGAATAGTGAGCGCCTTTTATTTCATATTTAGTTAATTATTTATTTATTTTGCTTTTGGGAGCACACCGGCTTTGCTCAGGGGTTACTCCTGGCTTTGCACTCAGAAATTACTCCTGGTGGTGCTCGGGGGACCAAAAGGATGCCGGGTCAACCCAGGTCAGTTGTAAGCAAGGCAAAAAGCAAACACCCGCCCGATGTGCCGCCACCCTGCCCACTGCCCCCACGGCCCTTTTAAAGTTGAAGCACATCATGTAGACATAGAACGTCTGAAGTGTGCGTGCTGGGAAGATGCTGCAGTGCAGCTCTTGGCCTAGATCCGGCCCTGGGCCGGGCGAGGGAGACTTTCACTCCGTAGGTTCCGGGAATGGCTCTGCTTTAAAAAAGAAAGACTCACCGAGAGAAGGCAGCAGTGTAATATCACTATCAATAAGCAATTTCAGTTCTTTTATTTTTTGGTTTTGGGGCCACACCTGGTGATGCGTGGGGCTTACTCCTGGCTCTGCACTCAGGAAATTGTCCTGATGGTGCTTGGGAGACACTTACGGGATGCGGGATTAAGCCATGAACAAGGCAAGCACTCTCCACACTGTACTATCTCTTCTGCCCCAGAGACCAATTTTTAAGGTAACGATATGGGCCCAAATGCATCGATTTCATTCATTTGTTAAGGTTGCTCTGCATCTGAGAGGTGATACCGGGCGTAAAGCATTGCCTTGCTTACAGCTGGCACAAGCTTGAATCCCTGTCACCAAATATCATTCCCAAAGCACCGCCAAGGGTGATCCTTGAGCACAGCTGGGAGTACTGCCCACCCCCAACAGAAAGGCCGTCCTGCCGCCAGGGTCTGGCTCAGCTGGCCCAGGGACAGGGCCACAGTGACCCCGCTAGGAGCTCGCTGATTTCGTCATGGCTGTTTCTGCAGCGGCATAAGGAGAGAAGGGCAGGCTTGGCGTTGCCTGGACTCAGAGGGACCGTGGCCAGTGTCCCGACTGGCGGAGGAAAGCGAGGTCTCCTCACTTGTTTAGTTTGGAGTCAGGAAAATGTAACACTACAAACAGGTTCTCCCTGGGGTGGCTCCCAGACACGACCTGTTCCCTTCAGGAGGCACGTCATAAATAACCATCCCTTGGACATAATTCTTTGTAAATCTTTATTTAATCCCCCAGCCTTCCTGTGTTACCATCACTTGGCACAATACAGTTCATTCATCTTCTCGATAGATACGAGTTGGTAGATGGACGTTTCCGTCTGCATGTGGAGAAACTGAGGCCCGGTGTGGGGTGATTTACCGCAGCAGCGGCCTCTTATCGCTGAGCCTGGGCTTCGGCTCCCCGTGCTCGGAGTGATGGATGACAGGCGCGGGCGGCAGGAGACGCCGTGGGCGATCGCGCGATTCTCAAGTAGCTCCATCGGTTCCTGCCTCCTCCACCGCTTGCAAGTCCGCGTTTCTTTAGGGACCATATTCAGAAGTGGCCTTTCTCGATGGTGCTATGTGGGGCATATCATTGGAGCCATCACATACACAGCATATGCGACTAGTCACACACACACAGCACAAATGTCTGATCATTGATGGACACACACACAGCACATGTGCCCCATTAGACACATACACATACACACAGCACATGCGCCCCAATCATACATGAACACACACTGCACATGCGCCCTTCATACACATACACACAGCACATACACTGAATCATACATGGACAACACACAGCACATATGCCCCATCGCATACTATATACACAGCACATACACTGAATCATACATGAACACACACAGCACATGCGCCCATCATACACATACAGCACATACACTAAATCATACATCACATACACCCCATCATACACATATACACAGCACATACACCCAATCATACATGGACACACACAGCACATGCGCCCCATCATACATAAACACATACACACAGCACATATGCCCAATCATACATGAACACACACAGCACATGTGCCCCATCATACACACAGCACATATGCTGAATCATACATGGACAACACATAGCACGTATGCCCCATCATACACATATACACAGCACATACACTGAATCATACATGGACAACACATAGCACATATGCCCCATCATACACATATACACAGCACATATGCTGAATCATACATGGACAACACACAGCACATGCACCCCATCATACACATACACACAGCACATACACTGAATCATACATGGACAACACACAGCACATATGCCCCATCGCATACATATACACAGCACATACACTGAATCATACATGAACACACGCAGTACATGCGCCCCATCATACACATACAGCACATACACTAAATCATACATCACATACACCCCATCGCATACATATACACAGCACATACACTGAATCATACATGGACAACACATAGCACATATGCCCCATCATACACATATACACAGCACATACACTGAATCATACATGAACACACAGCACATGCAACCCCATCATACACATATGCCCAATCATACATGAACACACACAGCACATGTCCCCATCATATTCATACAGCACATACGCCAGTCATACATGGACACACATACATGCGCCCATCATACACATACAGCACATATGCCCACTCATACATGAACACACACAGCACATGTGCCCCATCATACACATACACAAAGCACATACACTCAATCATACATGGACACACACAGCACATGCGCTCCATTGTACACATATACACAGCACAAACACCCAATCATACATGGACACACACAGCACATGCGCCATGTGTGTATGACCCACAGCTCACACAGCCCATCATACCCATACACACAGCACTCACGCCCAATCATACATGGACACACACCATATACACCCAAACATACGTGGACATACACACACAGCACATGCACCCCATCATACACATACACACAGCACATACACCCAATCATACATGGACAACACACAGCATATATTCCCAGTTACATACTGTGTTTATGTATGGCACCGCCGGGCTTTGTTGACTCTGGCCAAGCGCAAGGGCGGTGGATGTTTTTCGAGAGAACAAAGGTTGTAAGAGGGGCCGGAGCGATAGCCCAGCGGGTAGGGGCGTTTGCCTTGCATGCGGCCGGCCTCTGCTGGCCCGGGTTCAATCCCGCATCCCATATGGTCCCCTGAGCACCACCAGGAGTAATTCCTGAGTGCAGAGCCAGGAGAAACCCCTGAGCATTGCCGGGTGTGACCCAAAAAGCTACAAGAGTATGCCACCCACACGGCAGAGCCTGGCAAGCTACCCGTGTCGTATTTGATATGCCAGACACCAGTAACAATTATAGACCTCATTCCCATGACCTGATGGAATGGTTTGAGGCTCTTTATGTTCCTGAAGCAAGCAGGTGCCCTTGGGCTCTACTAGCATGAGACAGGACATATGGAGATGTTACTGGTACTGGTGCCCGCTCGAGCCAATCGATGATGAACGGAAGACAGTGATACAGTGATACACACAGCACATATGCCCAATCATACATGGACACACACCATATACACCCAATCATACGTGGACATACACACAGCACATGCACCCCATCATACACATACACACAGCACATATGCCCAATCATACATGGACAACACACAGCACATATTCCTCAGTCATACAGCACATACGCCCAATCATACATGGACACACACCATATACACCCAATCATACGTGGACATACATACAGCACATATGCCCAATCATACATGGACAACACATAGCACATATTCCCAGTCATACAGCACATACGCCCAATCATACATGGACACACACCATATACACCCAATCATACGTGGACATACACACAGCACATATGCCCAATCATACATGGACAACACACATCACATATTTCCAGTCATACAGCACATACGCTCAATCATACGTGGACACACACCATATACACCCAATCATACGTGGACATACACACAGCACATGCATCCCATCATACACATACACACAACACATATGCCCAATCACACATGGACAACACACAGCACATATTCCCAGTCATACACAGCACATACGCCCAATCATACGTGGACACACACCATATACACCCAATCATACGTGGACATACACACAGCACATGCACCCCATCATACACATACACACAGCACATATGCCCAATCATACATGGACAACACACAGCACATATTCCCAGTCATACACAGCACATACGCCCAATCATACGTGGACACACACCATATACACCCAATCATACATGGACATACACACAGCACATATGCCCAATCATACATGGGCAACACACAGCACATATTCCCAGTCATACACATAGCACATACGCCCAATCATACACGGACACGTACACACAGTAAATATGCCCAATCACATATGGACACACACAGTCCATATGCCTGATCACGCACAGCCACACACATAAATCACATATACCCGATCTCACACACACCCCCCACAACCTGTAGTGTGCCCCAGTCCCCAACACACTCACGGGGCCATTTGATCACACCCTACAAGGCGATAAAGCTGAGGGGTCTGCAGCAGGAGGCCGATAAGGCGCCCAGTGTGTGGGCAGGTGACACCCAATCACAACAGACGGTGTTGACTTACACTGTCCTTATCGGGAGGGGGATCAGGGATCCATGTAAATCAGAAACGGATTTGATGGATGCTCTCTCCTGCGAGTTTCCAGCCAGAGGACAGGTTTGCTTAAACAAAATATATATTCTCCTTATCTTCCCCGGCAACCAGCGCGCCAAGGCCTGTCTCCCTGCGACTCCTCCAAGCCCTATAAAAACTCGCCCTTATCTGGAGTGTGTGAGAGCCTGTGTCTCCAGGGCCTGCGCTCAGACCGCTTTGACAACGTGGGCGCAGGCCCTGCCCCAGCCTTCGGCAGACAGATGACCTTCCCTTTATCTCCCTGGGCTTGGCAATAAATGTCTTCTTCTTAAGATGCCTGTTTAGACTATCTCAGAGAAGAACAGGTACCGGGCTGCTTGATGCAAGGGAAGTCGTTAAGAAGTTGGAGACTTAAAACGGCTCGATTGCTTTGTGAGGTTCAAGCGGCCAAAGGGGCAGAAGTCTCAACTGGCGGTGGTGTGCAGAGCGCGGGGCGGGCACCGCCTGCTGGGGCCTGTGTAAGTCCTCCTCTTCCTCAGGGCTCTGAGCCGGCGCCCGGAGGGAGGTGGTGCCGCCCGGACCCCCAGACCCCAGCCGGTGACTCCTCCTCTCATTTTGCCGGCTCTGCTGTCTCGGCCTCCCCTGGCGGCTCAGCTGGTCGCAGGGAAGTCCTGGAGCTGCTCTCCCAAGCGCGCAGCCGCAGAAACTTAGGGTCAGCCGCACTGAGAGCCCCGTGAAACAGACGCCTCCCCCACCCCTTTCTCAGCCGTGTGGCTTGTGGGGCTCACGGGATGGGAGGTGGTGCAGGGACAACCAGCATGGGGCGAAGAATGAAGGGGGACCTGGCAGCGTGCCTTGAAGGCCCCTGCGCGCCGCCCACGGCTTTGGGGAGAGATCTTTCTAGAAGCCAGCAAGATGGGCTTGGGCAGGTCCTGTCTAGGTCACGGGCAAGGCCTCTTGGGTCCCCCTCCTTATGTGGGTGAAAGGTGACGTTTTCACTTCTGACCCTCCCAGCTGCTGCCCGGAGAGGGAGTGCGGCGGCCAATGGCTGCTCCTTTATGAGCCCTAAACCAGCGCAGCAGCACCTGAGGGCGGCGCCAAGACAAACAGCAGAGTCCTTGTGTATGTGGCACCTCGGTCTAAAAAGGTGCACCTGACGCAACCACCCCTGGGTGTTCCCAGGGGGTCAGGGGTGCAGCTGGCCCACGGCTTGGCCAGCTGGGAGGGGTGGGAGTGACCGGGACCAGCCTCAAGTATTCACAGCAGGCAGGAAGGGTCTGGTGCTTGCGGGGGGGCTGGCTGGAGACCGCGGCTGAGTTCAGTCCCAGGAGACGGGGCCGGGCAGCCCCAAACAACACGACAACCCCGAAAGCAGCGGGGATGTGAGGGGGCCGGAGGGGCAGAGAGCTGGCCGGAGTGAGGAAGGGCCTGGGGCCCTAGGGGCACGTGTCTCCGAGGGGTCAGTGAACGGAGGCCGGGTGCCGGGGAGCAGGAGGCGGGAGTGAACTGAGGCCCAGGACCTCAGCAGAGTGGCACTTGCCCCAGGCCAGTGCTTGGGTTACCCAAAGGATGTTTCACGCCAAAGCAGGCCTAGAGGACGCACAGGTCAGAGTCCTGTCGACAAGAGACTTCCGCCACCCATGCCTCCTCGCGCTGACCCACACCTCCGCAGGGCCGCCACCGCCTCCTCGCTGACCACCCTCCGCAGGGCCGCCCACCGCCTCCTCGCTGACCACCCTCCGCAGGGGGCCGCCCACCGCCTCCTCGCTGACCACCCTCCGCAGGGCCGCCCCCACCGCCTCCTCGCTGACCACCCTCCGCAGGGCCGCCCACCGCCTCGCTGACCACCCTCCGCAGGGCCGCCCACCGCCTCCTCGCTGACCACCCTCCACAGGGCTGCCCACCGCCTCCTCGCTGACCACCCTCCTCGCTGACCCCCTCCACACCGCCCAGCTGTGGCACCTAAAGAAGTCAGCCAGAGAGGGTGGGAAGTTGGGTGCCAGGGTTGGGTAGCGGCCGCTGCACCCTGGGAAGCGGCGGTCCGGGGCGGCTGTGAGCAGGTGCACCAGGAAGATGACTGGCCTCTCTTTCCCTGGTTTTTCTTTCCTGCTTGTGTTTCTGGCCACACCCAGAGGCGCTCAGGGCTCACTCCTGGCTCTGCGCCTCCCTCTGCCACTGCCACTGCAGGCACAAGATGGCGTCTCCTATGCTCTGTGCTGCACCCGACTGGGCCGCTGGCTGGAGTGAGCATGCCCTCACGGTGATTCGGCGAGTCAGGCACCTGGTCTGCACAAACAGCGCCCGAGCGCCGGCGGCTTCCTCGGGGGCAGACCCCTCTAGCTCTCGGGCACAGTGTCCGCTGTCCTCAGCGGGAAGCTGCGTGTTGCCACCCGCCCACTCACCGAGACTCAGCACCACCTTCTCTCGGGGGCTGTGGATCTGTCGCAGGAAGCCGGGACCCTGTGTAGAGCGCGGGGCTCTCACCCGGGGTTCAGCCCGGCTACCTGGTCCCCATTCCCGCCTCCTCACCGTCTTTCCTTGGTCCGTTCCCACCGTGGTGACAGGATTCCACAGGCTGGATGAGCCTCGCCGGTGACCCACTCGGGAGCGAGCACGGAGGGGACTAGCTCTGGGTTTACACAGCAGAGCTCCCTGCAGGCTCTGGGCTGTGCGTGCGCTGTGCATGTGTGTGCATGGCAGCGCATGTGCGCATGTGTGTGCATGTGTGTGCGCCAGTGCATGTGTGTGCACGGTGTGCGTGTGCATGTATAAATGGCGTGTGCGTGTGCACGTGTGGAGTGCGCATGTGTGTAAGGCGTGTGCACGTGTGTGTGCATGTGCATGTGTGTGCACGGTGTGTGCGCGCGTGTGCGTGTGCATGTGTGTGCGCCGAGGTGACGTGTGTGTGAGTGTGCACGTGCATGTGTGTGCGTGTGTGTGTGTGGTGTGCATGTGTGCGTGTAGCGTGTGTGTGATGTGTGCACATACGTGCAGACATGCATGCATGTACAGGTGTGTTTGTGCAGACACACGTAAAGGCAGATGAGAGACGCACCCGTGTTCGGCGCGGTGTACAAGCACACCTCTGGTTTGCATTACAGATGTGTGTTGGCCTGTGTGCAGGCTTGTGCGACACCCTCTGGTGGGCACGGAGGCGGCCCAGGGTCAGGCCTGACGAGGCTGACGCAGGCGCAGACAGTTGCAGCAGGGAGCTCCGAGAGCCCCATCACTCCTCTCCTAGCTCTGGGCCGGCCTGCCTTGGGATTTCCAGTGCCTGCTAGGTCAGAGCTGCTCTTCAGGGCCCAGAGAGACCAGCTCGGACCTGTGGGGAGCCCGGGTGTGCAGGGAGGCTGCCCATAAGCTGTTTATTGCCTGCTGGAATTACTGGGTAAATATTGACCCGAGGCCCCGGCGTCCCAGGAGCTACCTGATGTTTCCACAGGCCCTTCTCTGGGGCGCTTTGGACTCTGCCAGTCAGCGATGGGCCGCAGGGAGGCAGGTGTCTGCCCAGCCAGGGCCACAGCGGACAGAGGCTGTGCCCGACCAAGCCTGACCTCTGCCCTGGGAGCACTGACGCCTGCCCAGTGCTAAAACTCCCAGCACAGAGCCGTGCACAGCAGACCAGGACAGGGCTCCCCCGGGAGGGGACCGTGAGGCTTGTGCCCTCCACAGATGGCCAGTGGAGAACCAGCGGCCTGCCTGACCAGTGGGTGGGCTCCAGCCTGCCGCTGAGGGCCCCTGGGACAGTACCTCGCCCACCAGCCTGTCCCCTGGAGGCCCCTGAGTTGACCGGCCCAGCAGGTAGCAGGCCTGTTCTTGCTGGTCCACCACGTCGGTGACTCTCGTCCCCAGCATCCCTTGTCGCCCACTCCCAGCCATGACATCAGTGGGGAGACCTTCGGGGGTCTCTTTCCCCTGGGGAGAACTCCTAGGCCAGTACCTCACGGCCAAGCATTTGAGAAAGGGTCACACACTGGCTCTGACCTACTGGTGAGGTAAACAGGAGGCGAGTGAGGGATCCACACACGGCCCTGACCTACTGGTGAGGTAAACAGGAGGCGAGTGAGGGATCCACATGCTGGCCCTGACCTACCCGTGAGGTAAACAGGAGGCGAGCGAGGGATCCACATGCTGGCCCTCACCTACCCGTGAGGTAAACAGGAGGTGAGTGAGGGATCCACACGCTGGCCCTGACCTACCCGTGAGGTAAACAGGAGGCGAGCGAGGATCCACACGCTGGCCCTGACCTACCCGTGAGGTAAACAGGAGGCGAGCGAGGATCCACACGCTGGCTGACCTACCGGTGAGGTAAACAGGAGGCGAGTGAGGGATCCACACGTGGGCCCTGACCTACCCATGAGGTAAACAGGAGGCAAGCGAGGAATCCACACGTGGGCCCTGACCTACCCATGAGGTAAACAGGAGGCGAGCGAGGGATCCACACGTGGGCCCTGACCTACCCATGAGGTAAACAGGAGGCAAGCGGGGAATCCACACGCAGGCCCTGACCTACCCCTGAGGTAAACAGGAGGCGAGCGAGGAATCCACACGCGGGCCCTGACCTACCCTGAGGTAAACAGGAGGCAAGCGAGGATCCACACGCTGGCTGACCTACCCGTGAGGTAAACAGGAGGCAAGCGAGGGATCCACACGCTGGCCCTGACCTACCCGTGAGGTAAACAGGAGGCGAGCGAGCGAGGGACCCACATGCTGGCTGACCTACCCGTGAGGTAAACAGGAGGCGAGTGAGGAATCCACACGCTGGCCCTGACCTATCCGTGAGGTAAACAGGAGGCGAGCGAGGATCCATACGCGGGCCCTGACCTACCCGTGAGGGTAAACAGGAGGCGAAGCGAGGAATCCACACGCGGGCCCTGACCTACCCCTGAGGTAAACAGGAGGCGAGTGAGGGATCCACACGCTGGCTGACCTACCCGTGAGGTAAACAGGAGGCGAGCGAGGGATCCACGCTGGCTGACCTACCCGTGAGGCAAACAGGGAGGCGAGCGAGGGATCCACACGCTGGCCCTGACCTACCCATGAGGTTAAACAGGAGGCGAGCGAGGGAGCCACACGCTGGCTGACCTACCCGTGAAGTAAACAGGAGGTGAGAGAGGATCCACACGCTGGCCCTGACCTACCCGTGAGGTAAACAGGAGGCAAGCGAGGATCCTCCCAGCACCAAGTCTGGGCCATCACTCAGAGCCACGCTCTTCACTGACCCAGTACAAGGTTGCCAGAAGCTTTTCTCCAGGTCCACTGGCACTGGCCTACGAGGCCTCCACCACGCCCCCGTGGTGCCATCGGCTCAGTCAAACTCCCGCGACCACCACATCCGTCCGTGGAGCCGCCCGCCCATCAGACTCCCTGTGATGGAGGCGCCCAGGACTCCCACTGAGTCTCGAGCAAGCCCAGGACGCCCGACATGTGCAGCTCCCACCGACGAGTCGCTTCCAAGCACCGCAGGGTCTCACAGTGCGTCTCTGCTGTTCTCAGGAGTTCAGCCTGAGCCAACACGCCAACGTCACGCATGGAACCCACAGCCCGTGCTGGAGCCCGCGGGAGGGCTGGCTTCCTTCCATCCCTGGTGCTACATGATCTGCCCAGAACCACCAGCCGTGAGCCTCCCAACTGGTGCCAAATAAATTGGGAGTAGCTCCTGGGTACTGCCGGGTGTAGCCTCCCAACTAAACCAGTGAAAACTTGGGTACCCCAGTCACGCCTAGCTTCTTGGGCGAGGATGCTGGCAGACTGGACAGAAGGGACTGTGGACTCAGGGCGCTGGTCAGGCCCATGACGGAATGGACGGCGGTACCCCAAACCACTGGCCGGGCTCGCAGACGCCTTTCCTGCAGGGCAGAGCTCTGGGCCGACCCTGTGGCATTGCCCATCCCCCATCTCTTCAGGGCGCCCCTCCGTGAGTCTGAACCCCAGGCCCGTTTCCCCCATCTCTTCAGAGTGCCCCTCCGTGAGTCTGAACCCCAGGCCTGTTTCCCCCATCTCTTCAGAGCGCCCCTCCGTGAGTCTGAACCCCAGGCCCGTTTCCCCCCCCATCTCTTCAGAGCGCCCCTCCGTGAGTCTGAACCCCAGGCCCGTTTCCCCCATCTCTTCAGGGGCCCCTCCGTGAGTCTGACCCCCAGGCCCGTTTCCGGGAGAAGCTAGTTAGGGGTTTTGTTCGTTGGGGGCCACACTTGGCTCAGTACTTGCTCCTGCGGTGAGTAGGGGATGCCTTGGGTTGCCGGGGTCCGGCCAGGGTGAGTCGGATACAGGGGACAGCCCTCCACGCTGTCTCCCCAGCCCTGTGTGGGCTTATCCGAAGGCCTTCACCCAGTGCCCCCCGCCAGCGGGCCTCAATGCTCTTGTCCCGCTGTGGAGGGGATGCCTTGAAGCTCCCGAGCTATGAGATCTCTCCCCTGGGGACGGCTGCAGAGCAGGTGGTTCTCCCTTTCAGGACCACCGGCCCGCCCGACCCCGATGGCCCGGCTCCTTTCTCTGGCCAGCTGTTTTCTCTCTGAAACGTGTGAGTGGGGTGGGCGCTGGGTCCCACTGAAGCTCTGGCCCTCGCATGACACACATGTAAGGCTTCTGTGCTGGCCGCTTTTCTCAGAAATGTTGGCAAAGACGACCAAACACCAAGCTTCTGTGGAAATTATTTATTTAGTATTAATGGGGCAAAGTGAGATCTTGGCCAGACGTTTCGAGTAAACAGGCCGCCGCGCATGGCGTGTCCAGAGACTTCCTGTGACCCCAGAGTTTCACAAGAGCCAGAGGGAGTCGTATTTATAGAACCCTGCTTGATTTTAGCCGACCCCACCCCTGCGTTTAATCCCAAATACAACAACTGAGGGAGCGCCCACAGGCCGGGCCTGCGTGATGGATGAGGCCAGAGGCGGGCGCGGACGCTTTGTGATGAATGGAGCAGGGGGCAGTCTCGTGGGGGACCGCGCGGAGGCCAGTGGGGTAGAGCAGATTGTAGAGAGGCTGCGAGTCAGCCGATTAATAAAAACAGGACCCGGCTAGTGCCTTTGGTCTGTGTCTTGGAGAGCTTCACGATTGTCTGAGCCCAGGCGCTGGCGCCTCAAACTGCACCGGCCCCTTCCTGCCTCATTGAGTGACCCCAACCCCTTGGCACAGACACTGAGCATCAGCTGTGCACTGGGGATGACCTGGGGGCAACCGTGGGTATAGGTGGGTTTAAGATGAGGAGAAAACAAGCCTCCCCCACACAGCCCCAGACCCTCAGTACAGCCGGAGCCTATGAATGAGCGAGCAGAGGAAAGAGGCTCTGACTCCCGGCTCTGTGCTCAGGGCTGACTCCCAGCTCTGTGCTCGGGCTGACTCCCGGCTCTGTGCTCAGGTCTGACTCCCGGCTCTGTGCTCAGGGCTGACTCCGGCTCTGTGCTCGGGGCTGACTCCCGGCTCTGTGCTCGGGGCTGACTCCGGCTCTGTGCTCGGGGCTGACTCCTGGCTCTGTGCTCGGGGGCTGACTCCTGGCTCTGTGCTCGGGGCTGACTCCTGGCTCTGTGCTCAGGGGATGACTCCTTGCTGTGTGCTCAGGGATGACTCCTGGCTCTGTGCTCGGGGCTGACTCCTGACTGTGCTAAGGGCTGACTCCTGGCTCTGTGCTCGGGGCTGATTGCTGGCTCTGTGCTCAAGGCTCTGTGCTCCTGTCTCTGTGCTCAAGGCTCTGTGCTCCTGGCTCTGTGCTCAGGGCTGACTCCCTGGCTCTGTGCTCAGGGCTGACTCCTGGCTCTGTGCTCGGGGCTGACTCCTGACTCTGTGCTAAGGGCTGACTCCTGGCTCTGTGCTCGGGGCTGATTGCTGGCTCAGTGCTTAGGCTCTGTGCTCCTGGCTCTGTGCTCAGGGCTGACTCCTGGCTCTCTGCTCAGGGCTGACTCCTGGCTCTGTGCTCAGGGCTGACTCCTGCTCTGTGCTCAGGGCTTGTCAGGAAGCCGCCGGGGTCCCCAACAGTGCCGGGAAGCGAGTTCCCTTCTACCTCCGAAGCTGGCGAGGAATGAAGACTCAGGAATCCGATGCAGTTTTAAAAAGGGCTTTACTATCACAGGATCCAATATACAATCCAAGAGCAGGGAAAACCTCCGGACTCTGGGTTTCCCAGCTAGGCCCCAGCCAGGGTGTAGGCCAAGATGGCTGCCACCACGTGTTGAGGCCCAACAGAGAGAATGGAGAGGACGGAGAAGCAAAACGCCAAGGGAAGCCGAAATGGCAAAAAGGGGGCGGGAAGAGCTTCTCTATTTTTTAAGGTATTTTATTATACCACCGTGAGATACACAATCACAAAGATACACAATTAAAAAGTTCATACCTGGGTTTTGGTCATACAGTGTTCCAGCACCCATCTCTCCACCAGTGTCCATCTCCCACCATCAACTACCCGGTTCCCTCCCTCCCCAGCCCGCCTCCATGGCAGGTTCCCGCTTTCTTTCCCTTTCTCTCTCCCTTCCTTCCCTCCAGACTATGGATTACAGAACATACATTAAAGGGTTGTCATGTGTGTCCTTTTGTCTATATTTAATGCTCAGTTCTAGGTTGGCACTAGTACCCTTGACAATTGTCAGCACACTGTTCCATTCTCTGTTCTACTCAGCCTCTGACTCCCACACATTTGCGACAATTTCCACCCTTGACAAGACCTCCTGATACAAGGTCATGTCTCACTTGACCTTGGATATTGGCATCACAATATGCACATATATATTTATGCCATGCAAATAAATGCAGTCATTCTGTATCTGTCTCTCTACGTTTGGCTAATTTCGCTCAACATAATCTTCTCCATGTCCATCCATTTATAGGCAAATTGTATAACTTCATTTTTCCTAACAGCTGCATAGTATTCCATTGTGTAGATGTACCAAAGCTTCTTTATCCAGTCATCGATTCTCGGGCACTCTGGTTGCTTCCAGATTCTGGCTATTGTGAATAATGCTGGAGAGCTTCTTTTCTTCTTGCAGCTTATTTTATAGCTAGAAATCTGCCCAAACTCCCCAGCCCAGCCCAGAATGGGCTGGACAATCTAGAGATGAAAACAGGAAATTAGCTCTATAGAATGTAGCAACTTCAGGAGATCTTCTGGCTGTTTACAAGGACCCAGAGCCAATTCAAAGCCTCCTAGCTCTCCTAGCAGAGCTGGGAGAAGCTATAAGCTAAATGTAATTTCCCTGGCAGGGAGGGGTCAAATGCCCCTCAGGTAATTTCTTTTATTTTTTTTTGGGGGGGTCACAACCAGCTATGCTCAGGGGTTACTCCTGGCTCTGAACTCAGGAATTACTCCTGGCGGTGCTCGGGGACCATATGGGATGCCGGGATTCGAACCCGGGCCAGCACAGGCCAGCCAGCGTGCAAGGCAAACGCCCTACCCCTGGGCTATTGCTCCGCCCCAACCCTCAGGTAATTTCTCCCAGCACCTCACCTAATGTCTTTTTATATGCTAATGTCTTGAGCCAAGATCTGCCTGGAAAAGCCTTTATAGGGTAGAGAAGGGGATTTCTGAGATGGCATGTCTCTGTACCAAAGACTAATACTAATGCCAGTTAAATATTTCTCCAAGCCTTCACAAGTCTCATCTACTTCACGGTAGTTTTTAGTTGCCTTTGAGTTATCAGGGAGCCATGCTTGCTTGCTTGGAGGGAAACAGCATTTCTCTCTGGACTAATTACTTAAGGATCCAACGTGGCCAGGCAAATATGCTGGTAAGACCTAGCTAGTCCCATGATGATTGTGGTAGCATGAGAGAATATTTATACCAGCCAGTACAGAATACATGGTCAGATAAACTGCCACATTTAGACTCCCCCTTATCTACGAAGTGATTTGCAGGAGGCAATCCAGAGCAGATGCAGAGGCTCTTAGAGGAGTCCTGCAACAGGGGCTGACTCCCGGCTCTGTGCTCGGGGCTCACTCCCGGCTTTGTGCTCGGGGCTGACTCCTGGCTCTGTGCTCAGGGCTGACTCCCGGCTCTGTGCTCGGGGCTGACTCCTGGCTCTGTGCTCAGGACTGACTCCTGACTCTGTGCTAAGGGCTGACTCCTGACTCTGTGCTTAGGGCTCTATCCCGGCTCTGTGCTCTCAGGGCTGACTCCTGACTCTGTTCTAAGGGCTGACTCCCGACTCTGTGCTCAGGGCTGACTCCTGGCTCTGTGCTCAGGGCTGACTCCTGGCTCTGTGCCTCAGGGCTCTCTCCTGGCTCTGTGCTAAGGGCTGACTCCCGGCTCTGTGCTCAGGGCTGACTCCTGGCTCTGTGCTCAGGGCTGACTCCCGGCTCTGTTCTCAGGGCTGACTCCTGACTCTGTGCTCAGGGCTGACTCCCGGCTCTGTTCTCAGGGCTGACTCCTGACTCTGTGCTCAGGGCTGATTCCTGGCTCTGTGCTCAGGGCTCACTCCTGGCTCTGTGCTCAGGGCTGACTCCTGACTCTGTGCTCAGGGCTGACTCCGCTCTGTGCTCAGGGCTCACCCTGACCATTTCCACAGCAGCATTCTGTGATAGAGAAGGGAAGGAACATCTGGACTGTGCCGCCAATGGCAGGCTAGGCTGTGCAGCACGTGTGGGACATGTTTCAGCTGTGACATACACGCCCGTGTCTGACGGACCTGTAGGTAAAGGGGTTGGGGTGGACTGTCGCTCTAGTGACACTGCCACCGGGCCCATGGAGGACGGTGCTGGTCACTGCGGGATGGGCTGTGGTGTGCCCCAATGCCATGGAGGACCCCTCTAGAGATGGCCGCAGGGGTGTGGGCAGTGGAGAAAGCCGCAGAACAAGGAGCAGCTTGGGGCTCGGTGCAGGTGGATGGGCTTCGGTCCCAGGGACAGGAGACCCCAGTCTAGTGCTCGGGGCTGGACTGGACACGGTCTGGCAGCGGGCTCACTCGGCCTCAGCCTGTGCCGGGCACAGCGTGGATGAAGGGATTCGCCCCACAGACGGTCCTTGTGCGTGGCACGTCTCTGCCCACCGGCGCCGTCCAGCTCTCGCCTTAGCAGCGGGCACCACCTTAGCACTCACGCCTGTCTGTGGGGAGTGAGTGGGGCAGGGACTGCTCCTGGAGAGACCCCCCCAGGGCCGTGCCGCACCAGGGCTGGGGTGCTTCATGTCATAAGCCAAGAGTCCAACCACGTGTAAACGCACCCGAGGCAGAGTGTGTGGGAGGGTCCGCAGATCCCCTCCCCAGCCCCGCCCCTGTGCGCTCGTCCCCAGCCCACTTTCACATGGTTGGTTGCTCCTGGTCTAGGACCACTGGCTGCTCTGCTCTGGGGTAAACCCACCCCGGCCCCCAGTCCGGAAGCTCCAGACCAAGAGCCGCCTGTCCTGAGACCAAGGAGGAGTCCGGGTATTCCTCGGATTGCTCCCTCCACCCCTCAACACACACCCACATGTACACATATGAACACACACGTGCACGTACATAGTGCGCACACACACACACGCACACACGCACACACGCACTTTCTCTTCCCTCCAGAACGGTCTCAAGCTTACAAGACAGTTGAAGCATGTTACAAGGACTTTCCCACACCGCAGCTCACCGTGTGCATGGTCGAGCCGGTGGCCTCTGAAGGCCCCTGCTGCCCCACACCGACTCACACAGCCTCGGCTGCAGATCGCTGGGCTCCTGATCGCTGGGCTCCTGTTATCTCCTGCGGGTGGTGGCTGCACCCAGACAGGCCGGAGTCAACCACTGCTGCACCCTGGATTTTGGCCAGGCCTGCCAAGGGGAGAGACCAGGCTCCCTGGTCTGGACGCCTCCCCCACCAACAGTCTGTCCTGAAAACAGTGGCTAGGTCAAAGCCCAGGACTCTGGCCGGCAACTTTGCCCACTAACCTGGCCCGACCACTAGGAGTTTGGTGCCCAGAGGCTCCCCGAGGCAGTGGACAATGTCCCCGGCCAGGACAAGGATCATTTCTAGCAAGGGCTCGCAGCCCAGGGGTCAGCACCGGGGAGAGCCAGTCCCCGGCCTGTGCAGGAGCAGGCACTGCCCTGAGAGCAGCCACAGAGAGCCTGGCTGTCCACTCTCAGACTGCTCCGGCCTGTGCTGGAGCAGGCACTGCCCCTGAGAGCAGCCACAGAGAGCCTGGCTGTCCACTCTCAGACTGCTCCGGCCTGTCCACTTCTGCCCTGTCCTCCCCAGCAGTGTCCGGCCCCAGGCTCTCCTCCGGTCCCTGCCCTCCCAGACAGGCAGACCCAGACGGACCAGTCCTCAAAGAGTTAAGCCGCATACCAGGCTCGCAATTAGCAAGGAATAATGGGGTGTGATGGTGTAGCAAGGCTGGAACTCATTTGCAGCCTGGGGTCTGGGCTGGCTGCCTCCAGCTCACCTTATTTCCTGCTAGCTGCAGGCCAAGCCGGAGCAGAAACCCTCAGGGTGGGGGTGCCCAGCAATCTGTCTCTGAATAACTCAAACAACGCTGAGTTAAATGGAGCTTATCAATGGCTACACCTCTTAAAGCAGAATGGGGCAGCAGGGTATTCTCCGACATGCCCCCGTTCTGCTCGGAGGGAAACCGAGGTACAGAGCCGGAGGTGCTGGGAGCGTGTGTGTGTGTGTGTGTGTGTCTCTGTGTGTGTGTGTGTGTCTCTGTGTGTGTGTGAAGCACCAGGCCTGTGGGGGTCCTGCACGCAGTGATGTTTGGGTTTGGCTGGCCAGGCTCAGGGCTTACTCCTGGCTCTGTGCTCAGGGATTGTGCCTGGCGGGGCCTGAGGCTCCTCTGTGGTGCCCGGGGTTGAGCCCAGGCTGCCGCAGGGGGCAGTGTCTTTCCACTGTGCTCCCTCCTGGGCCCCCAAATGCCGCTTTCTCAAACCTTGGCTTCGGGTCTAGAAGGAAGGAGCTGTGACCCACAGCCGCCTCACCAGAGAAGGAAGCAACCCGACGCCCGGCTCCCCAACCCAGACACAAGCCAAGGGGATTTCAACCGCTCTGCAGCCGAGAAGCCCAGAGCACTTGCTCCAGGGCTGAACCGTCCGGGAGGCCCATTTCTTAGCTTTGGGGGCCGTATCCGGAGGTGCTCAAGGGTGACTCCTGGCTCCATGCTCAGGGCGACCTTATAGGATGCTGGAGATCAAACCTGGGGGCCTCGAGCCAGACAAGCACTCTCCCTGCTGTGCTATGACTCCAGCCCCCTGGCGTCCCACCTCTGTCCCTCCCCTGTGCTGGTCCTGGACTCAGGCTCCTTGGAGCGGGCATGTGTCAGCTTCCCCGCTGGGTCCATGTCTGAGGTGCCAGCTTGGAATAGCGCCAGGGTATCCATGATGGGCCAAGACAGAGGCGGAGCCGGGGCCCAGCGCTGCCCCACAGCAGAGTAGGAGTCTCCAGGAAATGACAGCTTCCTCCGGTGCCCGGCAGGCAGTGCGGGACAGCGGTCCCTGTCCTGGGACAGGGAACTCCCAGCTCCAGGGCACAGGGCTCAGGGCTCAGGGGGCCCAGGAAGGAAGCTCCACTGGGTGGGGGTGACCTTCCCGCACAGAGAGCTTCAGGGTGCTGGGGAGGCGGGCTGTGGGCGCTCAGCAGAGCGTGGGTGGGTGCGCGTCCTTCCGGGGCGCTGCAGTTCAGAAATGAGCCCCTCTCTGGGAACAGCCACCCCTAGAATTATTCCAGTCACACCTGTGATGGCTCAGGAGGACTTAGCAAGTGCAGCACGTCCACCCCGAAGGCTGCTCTGGGCCGAGTCAGATGCGCAAACTCCAGGAAGCAAATTGCCCTCAAGTAGCATCAGGGCCCCAGAGCCGACTCCAGACATTGGGAGGGAGAAAATCAAACCTGCACCAGGAAGGTGGTGCCCTTCTGGCTCAGGAAAGAGAAGGAGCCGAGTGACGCGGCTGGTAAAGCTGCAGAGGGCGCGGACTGTTATTGCTATCGTCAGTATCGTTATTATTGTTGTTGTTGGTGGTGGTTTGGGGCCACACCCACAGGCTCAGGGCTTCGTTCTGGCTCTGTGCTCAGGGACCATGTGAGGTGCCAGGGATTAAAGCCGGGTAGACCGTGAGCAAGGCAAGTTCCCCACCTGCTTGCTAGCTCTCTCTTGCCCTCGGGAAACTCATTTTAATCTTTTATACTTTCATCCAAAAAAGCAGATGAGGGGGTAGAGAGATAGCACAGGGTGGGGGATTCTTTGCATCCCACTGACTCTGGTCTGAGTCAGGGTCTGATCTCGGGCGTCGCACGTGGCCCCGGAGCACCTCCAGAGGACACTCAGAGCACTGGGCCAGGAGCACCACTGGGTGTGGCCCCCGCACCCTCCACCCCACCAGAAAACAAGAAACAGGAAACCACTGATATATTGAAAGGGAGTCAAGTATGACATCTGGGAAGGGGTCTGAGATAGGAATAACAGGGGCTGCAGGCTCTGGAGAGAGCAGGGATGGCACTTAGCCTGCACCAGCTGACCCAGCACCCCTTGGGCCCCGAGCTCCACCAAGAGTCAGCCCTGAGCACTGTGAGCCCTGAGCACACAGCGGGGAGTCAGTCATAAGCACACAGCCAGGAGTGAGCCCTGAGCACAGAGCCGGAGTCAGCCCTGAGCTCAGAGCCGGGAGTCAGCCCTGAGCACAGAATCAGGAGTCAGCCATGAGCACAGAGCCGGGAGTCAGCCCTGAGCACAGAGCCAGGAGTCAGCCCTGAGCACAGAGCCAGGAGTCAGCCCTGAGCACAGAGTCAGGAGTCAGCCCTGAGCACAGAGCCAGGAGTCAGCCCTGAGCACAGAGCCAGGAGTCAGCCCTGAGCACAGAGCCGGGAGTGAGCCCTGAGCACAGAGCCGGGAGTCAGCCCTGAGCACAGAGCCATGAGTCAGCCCTGAGCACAGAGTCAGGAGTCAGCCCCTGAGCACAGAGCCAGGAGTCAGCCCTGAGCACAGAGCCGGGAGTCAGCCCTGAGCACAGAACTGGGAGTCAGCCCTGAGCACAGAGCCGGGAGTCAGCCTTGAGCACAGAGCCAGGAGTCATCCCTGAGCACAGAGCCAGGAGTCAGTCCTGAGCACATTGCCAGGAGTCAGCCCTGAGCACAGAATCAGGAGTCAGCCCTGAGCACAGAGCCAGGACTCAGCCCTGAGCACAGAATCAGGAGTCAGCCCTGAGCACAGAGCCGGGAGTCAGCCCTGAGCACAGAGCCAGGAGTCAGCCCTGAGCACAGAGCCAGGAGTCAGGGTCCAGTGAGAGGTGGATAAAGAACCCGCCGCTGCGCTCACCTGGACGGCGCTGGACACACTTGTCAACCAGCCATGACATGACTAGAGCTGTATGCAGCTGCTGATACGCACACATGCAGACACAGTGTACACGTGTGCCAGGCGCACCAGCACACACAGACCCCTGCACATGTGTGTCACACACACTAACATACAGAGACCCGTGAACACACACGCCACTCAAGGCCCCCTCACACTACTACATATAGACCCATGCACATATATGCCACATATGCATAGACCCATGTACATGTGTGCCAGACAAATCAATGCACACATCACACATACGTGCTGCCCACATGGACACACGTGGATACACACGGACATAGACACACAGACACATGTTCATGGGCACATACACCCCAAGCCTGCAGGCAGCTCCCATCTCTGCTGCCCGGGCCAGTCCCCAGCCTGTGGACACTGTCAGGTGCTGGCCAGCCTGGGGCTCCCCTGTGTCTGGAGGGCGCCAGGCCTGGAGCGCACTCGTTGCAGATAAGAGTGACCTTGCTGGCCAGGGCGGCGGCTGGCCGAGGTCACCTCCTCCCCTGCACCTGGCTTGGCGGGATGTCAGAGTTCCAGCACTGGGCGGGGAAGAGGAGGAAGAGGAGGAGAGGAAGATGGAGAGAAGGAGAGGAGGAGGAAAAGGAAGAAGAGGAAGAGGAGGAGGAAGAGGGAGGAAGGCTGCCCTGCCCAGGTCAGGCTATCACCGTCCATCCAGCCCCTTGGCAGTGCCCGTCCGCCCCAGCTCCCTCTCACCATGACTGGGGTGTGCGGGGTGGGTGCCCCCCAAAGAGAAGCTGCAGCCTGGAGAAGGGGCTGGGGGCGGCCCTGCACCCACAGGCCCCCTCAGGGGCTTCCTGGGCCTTACCAGAACCCGGGGACAGATGTAGGGGTACCTGCAAAGGGCGGCTGATGATCCGGGAGCCCCTCAGTGTCGCCAGTCTCCTGAGTCCATGAGGGCCGCCTGTAGGCAGGGCCTTCTGCGGGCAGACAGTGTCTGGGAGGGCAGTGTAGGGGAGGGCAGTGTCGGGGAGGGCAGTGTCAGGGAGGACAGTGTGTGGGGAGGGCAGTGTCGGGAGGGCAGAGTCGGGAGGGCAGTGTCGGGGAGGGCAGTGTGTGGGGAGGGCAGTGTCGGGAGGGCAGAGTCGGGGAGGGCAGAGTCGGGGAGGGCAGTGTCGGGAGGGCAGTGTGTGAGGAGGGCAGTGTGTGGGGAGGGCAGTGTCAGGGAGGGCAGTGTCGGGGAGGACCGTCTGGGGTGAGGACAGTACCTGGATGGGGGAGGACCGCTGGGCTTGGAGCCGGTGGAGACCAGATGCAGCCACATGTCGCTGGCATGGACAGGTCATTCCTTGGTCAGGCGAGACGCGACGGCGGTCATAGGCCGCAGGTGGTTCCCTCTGGTTGCTGGGGCACAGGGGGCCCACCTGGAGAAGGGGCAGTGGGCACACAGGGCCCCCCAGGAATTGCCATAGTTAGAATGCGTAGGTCATATTGGGGGCAGGGTCTGGTGGGCCCACCCTAGGCTGGGCCCAGGATCGCTGGGTGGGGGAGGTGATGGGAGGGCCCTCGGGGAGCAGAGAAAGTATTTTTGGGGTGTGTCCAGCTTGTGCAGGGTCAGTGGCCCAGAGGCATCATCAGGGTGGGTGGTGGTCAGGCCGAGAGGGCAGCGTCCCCCCAGGCAGCCTCTCTCTTGGGGGTCCTTCCAGGTTGGGGGAACAGCAGCCTTGGGGCTCTCATTTGTTTCTGCCCGTCTGCCGTGGCTGTGCAGCGCCTGAGTTGTGTGGGCCACCGTCCTCAGCTCTGCGGTCACCTGCACGACCTCCGTGACCCAGCAGGGACTTGAAGGCCGCGAGCTCCATGCACGAGCAGGAGCTCCCGTGAGCAGGAAGGACCACGGCGGGCGAGGATGCTTTTCCTGAGGGGTTCCAGGCTCTGCTCTTGGCTCAGGCCCTGGCTCAGGAGGCGGCTCTGCCCCGGCCAGATGGCGCTGTCCCTGGGGCCGCACACAGCCCTTCCCGTCCCGCCCGCAGGAAAGAGCTCCCCCGCTCGCAGGTTTTCTCCAGCACTTACTGCCGCTGCGCTTCTCTGGCTCTCGGACGGACTGTGGCTGTTTTCTGCATGGAGCCATGAGGCCCTGGCGTCAGCCCCAACCACCCTCCTGGACTCCTGGAGGGCTCTGAGGGGGGCCCACAGTAGCCTCAGGGCAAGACCCAGGGGCTGAGGCAGCTCACCTGAAACAGGCGTGGCTGCCTGCTGGGCTCAGAGCCCGTAAAAAGCGCAGCAAGTGCCCAGAGTGTGGTCAAGCGCGCGTGCCCATGGGCTGGCCTGTGTCTGCACATGTGTGTGTGTGCCTGCATGTTTGCACACTCGTGTGTGTGTGCTGCGGTCTGGTGCCACGAGGAGGGAAGGCGACTGCTTGGTCAGTGGCGCCCTGTGGGTCTGGTGCCACGAGGAGGGACAGCGACTGCTTGGTCAGTGGCGTCCTGTGGGTCTGGTGCCACGAGGAGGGACGGCGACTGCTTGGTCAGTGGCGTCCTGTGAACTGCACATTTGCCCAAGGCTACATTCCTGGGCTTTCAGGCGGGCAGTTTGATAAGCGGAGACCAAAGTCCGCCTTGCCCCAGCAGGAGCGCAAACAGGGCCACGGCTAATCCTGGCCCGTCCCCTGGGCCTGTCTCTGGGCAACCAGCAGCCCTGCAAGTGGCTGCTCAGGGCCGGCCAGAGCGTCCTGGGCTGCGTGGCGGCCATGGCTGTGCGGCCTCTGCGCTGGTCACCGTGGCCTCCATCCCCGTCCGGCTCAGGCCTATCCACGAAGGTGCTTTCCAAGCTCGGCCCGCGAGCTCCCGCCCTGGGTTTCCCTCCGCCAGGACCTCTCCTGGCCTCTCCCCCGCTCCGTGGGCCCCAGCGGGCCGTACCTCGGTCAGCTTGCTCAGTGCCCATGAGGGTATCACACATGTGAGGGCAGGCTCCGGGTAGGACACAGGTGGGCAGGGCTCTGTTTGGTGGCAGCGTCGGCCTCAGGCAGGCGGCAGGTAAGGGCGGCCAGGGCGGGACTCTCAGAACACGGCCGTCTTCCAGGTGCTGCTCCGGCGGGGCTGAGAGCAGGCGGGGCTTCCCCAGAGAGCTGGCCCCGGCGGGAAACAGCTTCCCTGGAGAATGGGGCAGCCGCAGGGGCGGGTGTGAGTGTGTGTATGTGAGTGTGTATATGTGTGTGTATGTGTGAGTGTGCATGTGAGTGTGTATGTGAGTGTGTGTGAGCATGTGTGTATGTGAGTGTGTGTATGCATGTGAGTGTATGTGAGTGTGAGTGTGAGTGTGTGGAGTGCATGAGTGTGAGTGTGTGTATGTGAGTGTGTATGTGTCTGTGAGTGTGAGTGTGCATGTGAGTGTGTATGTGAGTGTGTATGTGAGTGTGTGTGAGCATGTGTGTATGTGAGTGTGTGTATGCATGTGTGTATGTGAGTGTGTGTATGCATGTGAGTGTATGTGAGTGTGCGAGTGTGCATGATGTGAGTGTGTGTATGTGAGTGTGTGTGTGTGTGTTTGAGCCGGCAGAGGGGCTCAGCTGTGCAGCTGCTGCCAGCTCCCCTGTGGCCGGCCTCTTCTGCTGTGTAGACCCAGACCTCACTGAAACGCACAGCAGCGCCCTGCTCAGCCCCAGACGGAGCACATCCACCTGCAGCGCCGCCCCCGTGCTGCAGAGACCAGCCACCACCTTTACAGCTATATATCCTCCCATTTATCTGTCAATACACCCACCCACCCATCCATTCACCCACCCACCATCATCCATCCACCCACCCACCCAGTCACTCTCCACTCATTTATCCATCCAGCCACACATCCACCCACCCACCCATCCATCCATCCATCCACCCATCCATCCATCCATCCATCCATCCATCTACACATCCATGCATGCATCCATCCTTCCACCCACCCACCCACCCATCCATCCATCCATCCTTCCATCCATCCATCCATCCATTCTTCCATCCATCCATTCATCCATCCTTTCATCCATCCATCCATTCTTCCATCCATCCATTCATCAATCCATTCTTCCATCCATCCATCTATTCATCTATTCTTCCATCCATCCTTCCATCCATCCATCCATTCTTCATCCATCCATCCATCCATCCATCCATCCACCCACCCATCCATCCATCCATCCACCCATTCATCCATCCATCCATCCATCCTTCCATCCATCATCCATCCATCCATCCACCCACCCATCCATCCTTCCATCTATCCATCCTTCCATCTTTCCATCCATCCATCCATCCTTCCATCCCCCGTGCATGCATGCATGCATGCATCCATCCATCCACCCATCCATCCATCCATCCATCCTTCCATCCACCCGTCCATCCTTCCATCCATCCAGTTATTACTCATCCATCCATTTATTATCCACCCACCCATCACCCGTCATTGGTACACACGTCAGCCGCTGGCCACCGTTTATTTATCCATCCAGTCGTCAACTCTCTCCACCTGCCCCCCACTTATTCAGCCCTGCTATGCACAAGGTTCTGTGCCAGGCAGACACTACCTTAGTCTTCAGCCCTACCAACTGGGCACAGGTGAGCTGGCAGAAGGTGCTTGGTGTAAGCTGTGTGTCTTAGAGCGTCCTGGGGGCATCATCACGCGTCCAGATTCCCAGGCCTGGGTGGGGCCCTGTGTGGGAGGGGGCACCCAGCTGCGAAGGTACGCACTGACGCCTGCTGTGTGGTTGTTCAGAGCAGGAGAGGGTCAGGGAAGGCCATGGGCCGAACCCTCAGACACCCCGAGAGCGCCTGGGCTGCCCAGGAGTTCACGGCAAGGTGGGCAGCTGGCAGAGGGCCATAGCCCGGGGGGCATCTTCAGGGGAGGGACAGGCTCTGTCATCACCCAGTGACTACACTGATCCTCCTGCCTTTGGTGAAAGCCCAAACACTGACCCACTTGGCTTTGGTGAAAGTGGGGAACATGCACAGCCCAGGCTGCGTGGGCCCTCGGGGGTGGGTGAGGAGAGGGGCAGCAAATGCCCGATCCAGGGCTAAAGGGACCCCAGCGGCCACCAGAGCCCTGAGGGTCAGGCCAGTGAAGCCTGTCTCCCACCACCACCATCTTCATCGCCACCTCATCGGCCAGCACTAGCCGTCACTAGCTCGTTTGTCCCACAGGGCTGACCCAGGGTGCAGGAACCGGTGGGAGAGAGTGAGGCAGGCCTGAAGCCGCTGCCGAGTGTGGACTACGTCCTGCTCCCCCACAGCCGGGCACCTGACAGAGCACACCTGACAGAGCACACCCGCCCAAAAAGGCGAGCCCAGCCCGTGAGCCCGGGGCACACCCCCAGAAGGCGAGCCTTTGAGCCCAGGGACTCACGGGGAGCCCGGGGAGCCCTTGAGCCCGGGGACCCGTGTCTTCGCTTTCCACAAGCCCCACCCCAGGCCTCTGCGGCCACCTGTAGAGCCAGCCCCTCTTCCAGAGGACTCCACAGGGGCCTTCACTCTCTCCTTCCCCATTACTGTGAAGGAAAAGGAATGTTTCTGCTGTTTGTCCTTGGACCAGCCTCCAAGAGAAGTTGAAGGACACGCTTGGGAAGTGTGAAAAAACAAGGCCCAGCGTGCCAGGAGGCCCGAGCGGGGCTTTAATCACCTGGAGCAGCCCCCTTTGCATGGAACATTTTCTGCTCCGACACCTGTGGCCGTTAAAGAACCTTCACTCCTTCCTCCTCGGGGTCCTGGGGTCGTGCGGCAGCCGGGCCAGCAGCCAGGTCTTCCCTCTTCCCACTGCCTTCCTGGAGGCCCGCCGCGTCCTGGCGTCCCCTCCTCTGCTGGGGGTTCCAGGTCCTTCTGCTTCTGCTCCGGGGGCCCACTCCAGCTCTGTCCCAGAAGACTCTCCTCCTCCAAAGGGCCGGGTGCTCCCTTGGACGAAAGGGGCTGAGGACCCCTGTACTCCCCCACAGGCGCCTGCTGCCCTGATCCAGCCGTTGCTGCTCAGGCAGAGACCTAGCGGCGCCTCCTTCCCCCCCGAGAAGCCCCGTCCCGCCCCATCCGGCTCGGCAGCCTCTGCGTCCTGCTCCTGGCTTGCTCCTACACAGACCTGCTGCTTCAGCCACTTGCAGCCGACCTCACCTGTGGCCTGTGGCTGCCTCGCGCTTAGTTTGTGTGACCAGCCCCCGGTGGCCTTCGCCAGCACTGCCAGGTTCACGACTCCCCAGGCCCCGAGGGTGATGTTCTTCCCCCGCAGACCTGCACCTCTGCTCCTGGGCGTGCCGACAGGCAGCACCTGTGTCGCCGGCCGAGAGCACGTGGCTCTCCTTAGCTCTTCCCACCTGACGCTGGGCCCAGCCCTGCGGGAAATTGGTCCCGTGGAATGACTGAGAACGTCACATGCGGGCAAGAGGCCGGCTCGTCCCGTCACAGACACAGCTGGATATTCCGCATGTGACTGGCCACCAGTGTGGACGCAGCGGCCCTCGCATGTCAGGGCTCTGTATTCCTCGAAGTGCCTCAGAAAGGGACACAGCAGAAACAGCAGGGTCGGTCCCCTGTGGCAGTGACAGTCCGCCCCAGGCTCCTGCCGGCACTGATGGCCAGAGGGGACCCGGCTGTGGTCCCTGTGGACCCATCTCGGCCTCGCCCGGGAGAGTCGCCCTCGTGCTCCGGAACAGACGATGGCCTTTGGCCTTCCAGTCCGCAAAGCCCGTTCTTGACGCACTAGTCCACCCTAGAGGACATGCAGGAGTCACGTGACAGAGGGGGGCGTCTGGCCTTTCTGCAGCAGCCCCGCCCCCTCCCCTGCGGGCTGACCCATGGAACAGGCAGGGAAGCAGGAAGCTGCAGTGCGGGCTCTGTGGGCCCGATCTGCTACAGCCACCCATTGGCGCCAGGTTCCCTGACTGTGCTCCCCAACACTTCAAGATGAGCTTATTAAGAAGCTCCCAGTCCCACTCGAGCACGCAAGGTCAGGCCAATCCCCTGGTCTCTGCTTTGCTGGTAGTGGATGTTATATTTTTGGTTGGTTTATTTTGGTGTTTTTGGGTTTGTTCCTTTGTCTGTTTTCACCCTTTGGCTCACACCCAGCAGTGCCAATGCTCAGGGGTTCCTCCTGGCTCTGCACTCAGGAATTACTCCTGGCCGTGCTCTGGGAACCATATGGGATGTGGGGATGGAACCTGGGTCAGCTGCGTGCAAGGCAAAAGCCTCCCCGCTGTCCTGTTATAAACCTGGGGCGAGGTTTATGAAGCACAACGGGGGGGTTGTAAAGTCAGGACCAGGGCCCTGGTCTCCCCGCTTCTTCCCCCAACAATCCCTCACAGGAGCAAGCTGCTGCTTCTTGGATGACTTTCGTGAAACCAGCCAGTCAGAGTCCTTCCAACGATGAAATGAATCAACGCAGTAAAACCAAACAGAAGCAGGAACAGGGCCAGAGGACCAGGTGCCGACCCCGAGACTGCAAACCCACAGTGGTAACAAGTGCGGTTGTGCTGCAAGGACCAAGGCAGAGCCGACAGGGTGGACCTGTCCAGTGTGCATCTGAGAAACTCATACCCAGAACAGAGAGGACGCTTGGAATCAAGCACGCGCACACACACTCACACTCACACACACACTCACACATCACACTCTCAAACATTTAGACACACTGATACACGTGCTCACACACACTCATACACACTCACGCACACACACTCACACACACTCACATATCACACTCTCAAACATTTAGACACACTGATACACGCGCCACACACACTCATACACACACACTCACTCACACATCACACTCTCAAACATTTAGACACACCGATACACACTCACACACACTCACGTACACACTCACACTCGTGCGCTCACACTCATACACACACAGCCGGAGCTGAGTGAGCCTTAGACATTCCTGTCAGCCAGAGCTTCATGGATGTGGCCTTTCTTTCGGGGTGACAAAAAGCCTTTGGGATCTGAAAGCGGCAGAGGCAGGTCCTAAACGTCATGAGTGAACACCTTAAACGCCTGATCTGCAGACGGGTTTCCCGACCTGGGGGGAGTTTCTCGGAGACCATCAAGGTCGAGACTCCCTGGGCCCGCGCTGGGTCTGGAGAGCAGGAGCTGTTCTCGCTCCGGCCAGCGTGGCGGGACCCCCACACCTTTCCTGGCGTCTGCAGAGTTGGGGCTACAAGTGCGGGGCCCCAGGGGGCCGGGCAGCCGCCAGCCGCCGAGCTTCCCGCTCAGCACTAGGGCTTAAGGAGAAGGGAGAAGCAGGGAGCCCACCCCGCCTGCTGGAGCCTGGGGGTGGGCTGGAGCCGGCTCTGCGTGTGGAGCCCCCCAGCACCACACGGTCCCCACCGCCTTTGGGCCTCCTAAGCCCTGGCTGGGGCCTACCCCTGAATGCCACCAGTGATGGTTTAAAAATGAAAAATAGGTAACACCAGCTGCTCAGCACTGTCCAGAACTGGGAAGCTGCGCGGGCAGGGCAGGGCAGCAGGAGGGGACGGTGCTGGGTGCCCTTCCGCTGAGGGCCGGGCCGGCAGGGGGCAGCGGGTGTGGGTGGGCTTGTTCTGTGACTTCATTTAAGAGTCTCCAGACCTGTGTGCACAGCACAAACGGAGCGCAAGAAAGCAAAATGAGAGATACGCAAGGGGACCCCTGAGTCACAGGCAGGGTTAGGATCGGACGCCCCGGCCCCGGGATCCGGGTTCCTGTCAGCAGGCGGACCCCAGAGGGTTCTGCTCCGTGCTCCGGGGCTGGTGGGCAGGATTCTTCTCTCCGTGCTCTGGGGGCTGCAGCCGCCCCAACCTCCACTGCAGGTTCCCTGCTCCTGCCGGGCCCGAGCCCCTCCCCACGGCTGTCCTGGGACCCCAGCCGGCTGACAGCGCACAGACAATGCTGTTTCCCATCAGCCGGATCAGGAGCCGCCTTATCCCTGGTGTTTTTCTATCAGTCTCACACCCCATTGTCCGGCTTATCGCCCCGCACGCTGATGTCATGCCTGGCCCAGCTCCTGCATCTGGGCTTTAATTAGCGGGGGGGGAATTCTCGTGAGAATTCTCCTCTTTCCTTCTTCCAGGGGGCAATGGGGCAGGGGGGAGCAGGTGAGTTCCCTGGCAGGACCCTCGTCTTCCTCTCGTCTGGGCAGGGAGCCGCCCCAGCTCCACCTTCTCTGGGCCCGGGCTCATCGCGGCTCTCTTACCCGGAGTCTCCCACAGAGCTCTTTGGGGGCCCTGGTGGTATGTCTTTTTTTTTTCTTTTTTGGGCCACACCCGGCAATGCTCAGGGATTCCTCCTTCTCTGCACTCAGGAATTACTCCTGGAGGAGCTCGGGGGACCATACGGGATGCCGGGGATCGAACCCGGGTCAGCCGCGTGCAAGGCTGCTGTTCTATCTCTCTGGCTCTCTGTGGTATGTCTCGGTGAGACCCAGAGTGGGAAGCTCAGGGCTGAGGCCTTCCGAGCCCTCTGTGACCACTGCTGGGGGTGGTCTGGGCACCTGGCCTGTGTCCTCTACACCGCACCCTGACCAGGGGTCCACATGTGTGAGTAATGGACTGAGTGTGTGTCTATGTGTCTTGAGTGTGTGTGACCGTGTGAGCATATGAGTGTACCTGAGTGCACGTGTGACTGTGTGAGTATGTGTATGCATATGTGGATGTGTGTGCATACGTGTGTGATTGTCTATGTATGTGCGTGTGAGGGCAGTTGTCGGAAGCCCCTGGAGAATCTGCCTGACCCCCAGCCCACCCCCCGTTTGCAGGCCGAGTTCCCAGTTCCCAGGGCCCCTGTGCCTCTTTAGAGGTGCCGGTGCAGGGAGGGTGCGGGCGGGCGAAGATGAGGTGTGTGTCCCCAAGGAAGGGGGGTCCCTGCGCCGGCTCCTGTCCTGTGGGTTGCTCTGTGCCGTCCTCACCTCTGACCTTGAACCAGAGGCTCCCACGCACTCTGCACCAGACGTGAGCCAGGGCAGGGAACAGTGTCTGGACACGCCACGGAAGCTGAGTGTGGCCGGCAAGACGTCTTGGCTTTGGAGGCGCAGCGGCGTGTGGCCCCCACGGGGCAGGGGCGGAGACGGTGTGGGGACCCCTCCGCCGGCCTGCAGACACAACCATGGAGCAGCTGAACCCACAGGGTCTCCAGAGGGTCACCACGCCCGTGGAGAGCCGCTCAGCTGGCTGTGACCCCCTCCGCCTGCTTCTCACGGCCCTGCCCTCCATCAGGGTTCTGTGCCGGTCACTCTCAGGAGTGGGCCAGTGAGCACGGCTCGGAGCCACAGGCCTTTCTCCGGGACATCAGTGACAGGCATGAGGCACGTTCCCCGGAGGCGCACAGAGGCTTCAGCACGGCAGCTGTGGCGCGGAGCGGGCCCCCTCCATCAGGGCTGCCGTGCCCAGAGGTCCAGGCAGAATCACTTTCTTCCTGGGGCCTTGAAGGTCAGCAGGGAGACAACTTCTCCACACGTCTGATGGGACATAAGGAATCATCTAGAAGCTCCGGAGGCTGGAGGGCTAAGAACGAGAGTGGCCCGAGCTGAGGGCCGGAGCAGCCCCCGGCCCCAGTCTGTCTGCTCCAGAACATTCCGCTCGCCACTCTCTCTCTCCTGCCCCAGGTGGGGGCACCCATCAGGCAGTCCCAGCTCAGGGGCAGCCCCTGGCTCTGTGCTCAGGGAGCCGTGTGGGGGGTCGGCTGTGGGGAGCCGAGTGGGGGGTCGGCTGTCCACCAACCCCCACCGACCCCTGCACTCTCTCTCCGACCCATCTGCATCACTGTAAGGTGCGAATATTTCCGGTGGGCCAGAGGTCAGGGGCATCTTAGCTCCTCGGGCCTGCTGGGGCCTGCTGGGGTCTAGGGCCCAGAGGAAAGGTCAGTGCTGCCTGGCCGACTCTCAGCGTGGCCTGCAGAGGCGGCCCCCCGCCTCCCTGAGCTTCCTCAGCAGCAGGAGATGTTTCGGGGGGCTGTGTGGGGGTTCCCCTTTGCTGGAGCCTGGATGATGTCAGGGAGTGAGTCAGGGAGTTAGAAGGTCCGGCTGCATTTCTTGGAAAAATTCTTGGGCCGGGACCTCCCTCCCGCCCAGGTAAACAATTGCTCCCAGAGCTCCCTCCCGGAGGGCGAGCCACACGCGGGCCCTTGCGCCGAGCTCGCTCCTCGCGCTGGCCTTCACCTTCTGCCTTTCCCTGCGTGACTCCGTGTTGGAGCCCGGAGGGGCTTAGGGGAGCAAGGGGCGCGTTGCCCTAATCACGCCCCTCGGCCCCGCCGTCCTTTGTCTCTGTGTCCTCCACCAGCCGTGGACCCGGGCAGGGCCGGGCAGCAGCAGGGGCTGGAGCTCACAGGAGCTCAGCGAGAAGGTGCTGGGATCCCACCTGGAGCCGGGCTGGAGGGAGAACCCGGGTCCGAGTTTTCTGGGGTGCAGGGTGCTCTGGAGGCCAGCTCCTCTGTGGCGGCAAAGCCATCCACCCTCCCTACAGCTCAGCGTCCTGGGTGCCGGTCGGGAAGTTGGGGAAGGAGGTTAAGAGACAGCTGGAGCCACAGTGTGGCAGGCTGGGCGCTGGCCTTGCATTCAGTCAACACAGGCTCCACCCCGCACCCCAGAGGCCCTCCTGAGCATCTCCAGGAGTGACCCCTGGATGCTGAGCAGGCCCTGAGCACTGCGGGTGTGGGCCTGAAACAAAATAAGCAACAAAAAAACTAAAGGACCAGAGTAACAGAACAGTAGGGAGCAAGAGCACGTTTGCCTTCATGCCGCCGACCCAGGTCCAATCCTCGGCATCCCATATGGTCCCCCAAGCACCGCCAGGAGTGATTCCTGAGTGCAGAGCCAGGAGCACCCCCTGAGCACCTCCAGGGAGTGATTCCTGAGCGCAGAGCCAGGAGCAACCCCTGAGCACCGCCAGGAGTGATTCCTGAGCGCAGAGCCAGGAGCAACCCCCTGAGCACCGCCAGGAGTGATTCCTGAGCGCAGAGCCAGGAGCAACCCCTGAGCACCTCCAGGAGTGATTCCTGAGCGCAGAGCCAGGAGCAACCCCTGAGCACCGCCAGGAGTGATTCCTGAGCGCAGAGCCAGGAGCAACCCCTGAGCACTGCCAGGAGTGATTCCTGAGCACAGAGCCAGGAGCAACCCCTGAGCACCGCCAGGAGTGATTCCTGAGCGCAGAGCCAGGAGCAACCCCTGAGCACTGCCAGGAGTGATTCCTGAGCACAGAGCCAGGAGCAACCCCTGAGCACCGCCAGGAGTGATTCCTGAGCGCAGAGCCAGGAGCAACCCCTCAGCACCGCCAGGAGTGATTCCTGAGCGCAGAGCCAGGAGCAACCCCTGAGCACTGCCAGGAGTGATTCCTGAGCACAGAGCCAGGAGCAACCCCCTGAGCACCGCCAGGAGTGATTCCTGAGCGCAGAGCCAGGAGCAACCCCTGAGCACCGCCAGGAGTGATTCCTGAGCGCAGAGCCAGGGAGCAACCCCTGAGCACTGCCAGGAGTGATTCCTGAGCACAGAGCCAGGAGCAACCCCCTGAGCACCGCCAGGAGTGATTCCTGAGCGCAGAGCCAGGAGCAACCCCTGAGCACCGCCAGGAGTGATTCCTGAGCACAGAGCCAGGAGCAACCCCTGAGCACTGCCAGGAGTGAGCCCTGGGTGCAGAGTCCTGAGCACCAGCAAGGCAAAAAAACAAACAAAAACAAACAAAAAATAATTTTTAAAAAATGAAATAAAAGAACAGAAGCTAAGGCCAGTGGAGACCACGGACAAGCGGCCAGGACAAGGACAGGCCAGTGTCAGGGGCTGCCTCTGCACTGTCGGGGCTGGCCGCGCTGAGGGTCTGGTGGGGAGGTCCAGATGAGCTCTGGCCTTTCCTGCCTCTGGCCAGCGAGGGCAGGTCCAGCTTTGGGCCCAGGGAAGAGGCGCCCAGCACACACAGGCCCCTCAGCAGGCTTCGGGCGTGGGGGCCAGGAGGAAGCAGACGCTGAGTGACCCCAGAGGAGAGGACGCAGCTGTCCTCACACACCACTGTCCACCCGGGCTGGGGCCTCCAGGTCTTTCACGGGAGGAAACAGAATCTCTGACTCCCCGTCCCCAGCAGGGGGCCTCAGCGGGCAGACTGTGCCTGACAGCCTGGCAGGCCACCCAGAGTCCCCCAGCCCGGGCAGCTTGTGGCCAGCAAGGCCCTTCTGCCACGCGGCTGCCTCACCCCCTTCATGCTCCGCCCCGGCTCCGCAGGTCTGGGCCGGGGCGGGGTCCCGCTATCTTGTCTGGCTGTTCCCACCACTATCAGCCACTATCTGTCCCGCGCCACGCCGGGCGGGCAGGAAACGGCCTGGGTCCCCTCTCTGCCGTCCAGCTCCTTCCTGTCACATCTGCCCCGTCGCGGCAGCCGCTTCCCACTCTCGTTTGTTCAGCAGCATCACTTCCAGGCGGCGGCCGGCTGTCCTCAGGAGCCCGGCTGAGCCCGAAGGCCACGCTGTCCGCTCCGGGGCCCGTCGCCTCTTATCCGCCTGCCATCAGCCGCCTGGCTGTCTGTGCCCCGGGCCGGCCACCTCTGGCCTTCCTCAGCCACGAGCGACTCTGATTAGGCCCGGGACAGGCTGCTCGTCGGTCAGGAGTCGCGGCCCGGGACCCAATCCCTGTCCCTTGCGCACTTCCTCCGCGGTGGCCGGAGGCCTGAGTCGGGCCCCCAACCTCTGCCCTGCCTGTGACTCGTGGGAGCCGAATGCGCCAGGGACGGCAGTGGTGCCCCTCCTGGCCAGATCTCGCTCTCCTGGAGGTTTTATGCCCACCGCTGCTGGGAAGCTGGACCCCGATTCACGGATGGATGGACCGAAACTGCCAGGGCCAGAATCAGTGGCGGAATCACAGCCAGGTCTCGTTTGCCCAGAAGGTCCAGCCAGTGCCCCGCAGCGGCCTTTTCTGCCCACTGCTGCTCCCGATGGTGCTCTGTCTCCGACCTCCCAGGCTGGCGGCCTGTTTCCCTCCACCCCTAAGGTCGGGGGCCTTGTGCAGACCCGGGGTCTCCCAGTTGCCCGCCTGCGCCCAGCCTGGCTGACCCCACAGTGCCCAGCAACCCCTCCCTCACGGCGCCTCCGGCACACGAGGCGGCCAAACCAATGTCCAGAGATTTCAGAACCACATCTGCTTCTGGTTTTAAAGTTGTGGTAAAATAGATTTCCCCAGTTTCACCATTTTATGGATTAATCTGTTTTCATTGCGTGTTTTCCGCCTGTTCCGCCCATTGTCACTCTTACTCCGAGGGTCTCACTCGCCCCAGAATTCCATACAGCATGTGGGGTGGGGCGGCCACCCAGCTGGTGGCCTTGAGCCTGCACGGACGAGTCCCTGGCACCGAGATGGACAATTCTGATCATTTCTAAATGTGGGTTCAGTGGCCTCGAGCACATGCACTGTCTCTAGAACATTCTTTTTTGGGTCACACCCGGCGATGCTCAGGGCTCACTCCTGGTTACTCCTGGCAGTGCTTGGGGACCATATGGGATGCCGGGATCGAATCCAGGTTGGCCGCGTGCAAGGCAAACCCTCCCGCTGGACTATCGCCCCAGCTCTCCAGAGTATTTTCATCTTCCCCAGTGGACACTCTGGGCCTGTTAGTGTCCGGTTGGGTTTGACTCTGCCCTCGCCCCCGGGACGCCAGTTCTGCCCCGCTGAGTGTGGACCGGGACACCAGGCCCATGCAAATATGCAGACAAGCTGGTGGGTGGGGGAGGTGCTTGTGCACGACGCCAGGGGCTGGCCTGAGGTTCTCTAGGGTGACCCGCCGAGGCCCTTCTTTGAAGGGAGGGAAAAGCGTCCACGGTGTGGGACCCTCGGCCCCCATCACTGAGCTGGACACCCTGTGCCTGCCCCCACATGGACCAGAGTGGAGCCGTGGGGTCCAGCTAGTTCATAATTAATTAGTTTTCTCTCTTCCTTTGGGGTCCCTCCTGATGGTGCTCCAAGTACCCACAGGTAACTCTCAGCTAGCCGGGCTGTCGGTTTGGGGGCCCCTGGGCAGAGCCCACGGTGCATCTCGAGGTGCTGGGACCGGGGGACAGTGGAACTGCTGTGCTGTCTCCCGCCCTGTTTCGTATTGAACCCGAACCACCCTAGACGGCCTCCACAGAGCCGGGCCAGGTCCATGCAGCGGGCGGGCCGGGGGTGTCTGTCTCTCTACCTCCTGCAGCTCAGGGCTCACTTTCTCCTGGGGGCTGTGGGTAGGGCACTTGGCACCCGCCCTCCTAGATCCTACGACGATGGCCATGGCTGGGATTGGGGAGCCCTGGCAGATGTGGGGGTCCCGTAGCCAGTGTCGCAGCCCTGTGAGTGCCAGCCTGAGTCCCGGGGAGGCGGGAGGTGCCGCGCCCCCCACCCCGACCGGCAGACGGACACCCCCGAGGGGGAGGCGAATTGCTGAAGGCAGTGCCGGCTCGCTGAGGAGTTAAATCATCGCTGCACTCAGACAGCGCCTGGGCCCGCGCCCGGGAGCACATTACTCACGCCGGCACCCGCAGGGCCAGCCCCTGTGTCAGGGGACTGCGGCGCCCGGCCAACCCCACACTTGGGCGCCATCAATCACCCGGAGGGCTTCAGCTCTTTCAGGACACTGGCCAGCTGGCCGGGCGGGACTTCCGACACTCCTGAGTGCCAGAATCTCTCCCTGCTCCCCAGAAACCAGGATTCTCTGGGACTCTGCCAGCCAAGTGTCCTGTGCTGGGTCATGAGCACTGGGCGCAGGACTGGCTGGGCCCCATGTTTCTGGGCCTAATGCTGCGGACTCCACGGTTAGGGTGGGGGGGCTCGCTTCTCTCCGCTGACGCCCCGTAAACAGACGCGCTGTCGTCCCTGGGCCCTGCTGCAGCCTCTGACGCTGCCCATGGCTCTGGGGCCACGCTGGGTCAGGGGAGAGTGGCCACGCAGAATGTCCGTGGCCTGGGATGCCCGAGCCAGAGCCTCCCTGGAACCAGCTTGGGGCTCCCATGAGATTCAGAGAGACCCCCGGGTGCCTCAGACACTACCTCAGCAGCCTGGCACATGGTCTCAGGGCCCGAGCCCCCGGCTGACACGGGGCAGTGGGCCCCACCCGGCCCCTCACTCCTCATGGCTGGGAGGTTATGGGCGGTGCCAGTGCCCAGATGCCAGCCTGGGGCCTGCTGTAGTCTGCCCTCTGACCCGTGCCCTGATCCAGAGACCCCCTAGTACAGCCTGGACGTGCCCAAGCCCCCTCAGAGTTCTTCAGGGCGCCCTTCGCCTGCCAGGCAGAGCAGGGGCCCGCAGACCCTGCTGGGCGACTCCACAGTGGAGCCGAGGGGTCCGGCTCGGGAACATGGGGTCGGGGACAGTGGCCCCCACTCCTCAGAAGATGGCCCGTGTCCACCCGCTGCTTGGCTCTGAGCAAACACAGCCCCCGAGGGAGCTGTCCAGGGTCCTGCGAGCACTCTGCTTCCTGCTGGTCCCCACGCCCCCCACTGGGCCCTGCACGTCCCCGTCCCTGCCCTGACTTCGGAGCCCTGCGCCGTCCCATCCGGCCCGCGCTGTCCCTCTCCCTCCGCCTGGCTGCAGTCCCCAGCTAGCTGTCGTATGTGTCCACCAGTGATGGCCTGGAGTCCAGCTCTCAGCGCACAGAGCTCCTTCCTCTTCCCTTCTCTCCACTGCAGCGGCTGCAGCGGCTAAGGGCTCCCACACACCTTGTGTCCACTGTGAGGGCCAGCTGGGTCTTTATGGCTGGGGTCCCTGGGCGGTCCAGGGCCTTCTGCGCCCTTCAGCGTCCTGCCTTCTCCCAGAGTGCGCTTGGCCCTGGGCAGCCCCTGGGGCTGACCTCATCACTTACAAAAACCTCACAACTGCTTTTGTCCACTCTTCTTCTCGGCTCTGTGTCCAACGCCGTGTCAAGACCTGAGGTCAGAGAATCCTGGTCCGTGGAGCCCCAGCTGTGAGGACCCCGGTGGCCCTGAGCCCTCGGAGGGCCACACTCCTCCTGTCCCAGCATGACAATTGGCTGCTTTCAAGGGGACTGGCCAGAAAACGCTTCTGTAATCCGTCCTTTCCTTCCTCGCCAGACGCCCTGGCCAGGATGGACGTTACGGCTGCCCTCCCTGCTCTAGTCAAGCATTTCCTTCTCAGCAAACACCTCCTGGCCGGGCACCAGGCTCGGAGCAGGGAACCGACAGGCCTCAGGCCTGAGGACTGCTGAAGGCCGGAGACTCTGCAGGGGTGGGTTTCAGCCATGGGCCCCATCCTGGGCGGCTCTAGCTGTGGCCCCCAGGACCCCTGGAGGGTCTCCGGCCCCTCACCTGCCTTCTGCTTCGCCTTCTCCACCCCGACTGTCAGCTGCCAGCAGGATTGAAGCTTCTCTTGAAGGAAGGGGACGGTGCTATGGGTCCCCAAAGGGGCTCCAACAGTCCCCTCATAGGATGGGCCATGCCCAGCCCCGGGATGGGACCTTGGTTGTAAAAAGATCTTTAACCCAACTTCCTTGCAAAAAGGGTCTTTATAGCACAATTGTTTGGGGCATGGGGTGGGGGTCACACCCTGCCGTGCTCAGGGGCTACCCAGGGGTGACCAGTGCCGGTTGCAGGCAAGGCAAATGCCTTCACCCCAGGATCTGTTTCTGGCCTCTGGATTAAGTCTCTTGGGCAGGGACAGAATCACTGATCAGACCCAACTGCGCCTTATTAGGGCCGTGTGCAACAGAGGAGGAGCGGCAGGAGGGTCCCGGAGCTGGGAGAGGCGGCTGGCAGCGTGGGCCTATAGAACGTGGCAAGTCCGCCTGTCATCTGTGTGTGTGTGTTCTGGTCACGCCCAGCGGTGCTCAGGGGTTCCTCCTGGCTCTGCACTCAGGAATTACTCCTGGCAGTGCTCGGGGGACCCTATGGGATGCCGGGATCGAACCCGCCAGCTGGGTGCAAGGCAAACGCCCTACCCGCTTGCTGTCGCTCTGGCCCCGTCTGCTGTCTAACGGCCTGTTTGGGAGTGATGCTCAGACCAGCTGTGACCTCGCTGCCACCTCCGGTGGTCTCACTGCCGGCGAGGGGCTGGACCTGTCAGAAGTCCAGGGCCAGCAAAGACAGGGACAGGAGGGCGTGTGTGCGGAAGGCAGGACGTGCACGGGCCATGCTGGCAGATGCCCACAGTGGTGGCTCTGGGCGGCCCTCTGCAGAGAGGGGCTGACAGGGAAGCAGGGCAGAGAAGCCCAGCACAGCCCCCAGCCCTGGGGACGTGAGCAGCTGCCAGGAGCCCTCAGCCCTGGCAGGCAGGAGATGAGTGCTGGCTCGTGGGCCGTCCACCCGCGCCGTGGGATGCCCTGTGTCCGAGGGGCTGTCCACATGCGTGGGCTAGGATGCCCTGTGTCTGAAAGGGCCATAGCCTCAGGGCCCGGACGCCCGTGGTTATGGGGTGCAATCCTGGGTCCCGAAGCCCGTGGTTCTCCCAGGCGGGGAAGCGGGCTCTAGGGACCCCGCCTGCAACACGGGCTCCTGAGGGTCTGGGACCCGGGCAGAGAGGCGCAGTACAGTCCCGCACAAACCAGGCTGGGCTGTGGGGTGTCGGTGCTTAAAGACGAGGTGGGGGTGTTGGTGGGTACGGGCAGAGCCCTCCGCTGGGCGAGGCCCCGGCAGGAGGGCCCCAGAGGAGTGGCCAGTCGCTGACCCGGGACACAGGCCGTGGGCGCCCAGGAAGAGGCTGGAGCTTTGGTGACCACCAAGAACGGGATTGCCCTGTTGCCCTTGGATCCCTGACAGCTGGGCCCCTGACCCTGTGCGTCTGATGCCTTTGACCCTGATGGCTCAGTGGTTGACTCACGGCTCTGCCCACCCTTCTTGGCTGCTTTCTCCAGGTCAGGTCCACACAGCTACGCAACATCCCCCAAGGCCCCGGGCGCCAGGGCCGGGGAGGGCTGAATTCAGACTAAACTGCGCCCGACTCCTTCTCAAGGGCACGGGGGCAGCCGGGCAGCAGCTGCAGCTGCCAGTGATGGTCAGGAAGGGGGTGGGGTGAGCCCGGGAGAGGCCTGAGAAACAGACCCAGCGGGAAGGCGGCTGGTCCTCCGGGGCCCAGACCAGACCCTGGGAAGGCAGAAGAACACTTGTTGCCCTGGGCAGCAGCGTTTAGAGCGGCATGGGCTGCCAACGTGCCCCTTTGGGGCTCTGCCCTGGGACCGGGGTGCCCATGTGCGTCTCCTGCTCCAGCCGCAGGTGGGCAGGAAGGAGCGGCCGTGGCCCCATCGCTGATGGAGAAGCTGAGGCTCGGCCAGGAGGCTCAGCAGAGGTGGTGCAGCCACACTGGGAATAGGCAGGAATAGGCCTCCACGTCAGCTCTGTGGGTAAAGCGGGTCCACCCGATTCCAGCGGCAGGCCCCGGGGTCACGTGGGCTGTTTCCAGCCTCACACACTCCCGTGACTGCCCCACAGGGCCAGGGCCTGAACTGGAGGAGCCTGTAGCCTCCCTGCCGCCGGCGAGGGCACTGCTGGCCGGGGCTCCCGAGACCTCTTGATGGCAGCCCCTGGGCCCAGCACTACCTGCTGTTGGCCTAGACAGGGCAGGGCCGGGCACCACGGGGGCCACCTCAAGCCACATGCAGTCGTAGCTGCTGGACGCCCGGACAGGTGGGTCAGTTTCTCTGAGCCTCAGTCTCCCTCCTGGGAAGGGCAGAGCTACCCGTCAGCGGTGCGGGGGACACAGTGAGGCCAGCAGAGTCCCAGGGCAGCGCAGGGCCCCGATGCTCTCCTCGCGCTGTCCGTGAGTGCAGGGGGCCCTTCCTCAGAGCAGACTCAGCGGAGCCGTGACGGCCTCAGGCACAGCCTTGGGCATGTGGACAGGGTCAGGAGCCCATCGGCACAGGGACGGTTCCTCAGAGCAGGGATGCTGGAGTGCCAGCAGCAGGCTGCACCCAGACGCCCCCCAGGTCTGCCTCCTGAAGTTGGGGGCCCTGAACTCCTGCACTGCTTCCCAGGGAGGTCAGGGGCTCAGTTCCTTCCGTCTAGGGCCTCCACTGTGCTCGGCCAGCCATGCCTTACCCAGGAGGCGCCGTGCAGGAAGGAGCTCAGCTGGACAGGAAGGGTTGCCGCTGGTCCTCGGGGAGCCAGAAGAAAGCAGGGACTGACACCGAGGAGTGATTAACCTGTAGACACGGTCCCCGGGGCGCAGAGAGGGGGCCGAGAAGGGCAGAGAAGGGAAGAAAAGGGCCGGAGAAGGGCAGAGAAGGCCAGAGAAGGGCCAAGAAGGGCCGAGAGAAGGGCAGAGAAGGGCAGAGAAGGGCAGAGAAGGTCAGGGAAGGGCTGAGAAGGGCCAGAAGGGCCGAGAAGGGCAGAGAAGGTCAGGAAGGGCTGAGAAGGGCCGAGAAGGGCAGAGAAGGGCAGAGGAGGGCCGAGAAGGGCAGAGAAGAACAGAGAGGGTCAGAGAAGGGCAGAGAAGGGCAGAGAAGGTCAGGGAAGGGCTGAGAAGGGCCGAGAAGGACAGAGAGGGGCAGAGAAGGGCAGCAGGGGGCAGCGAGGGGGCTCTGTAGGCTCTGCTCGCAGGGAGCAGTTTCATGTGCAGAGCAGAGACGTTCCATGGAAGGGGCCTTGAATCCTGAGCCCCAAAGGCGCCTGTGGTCTTGGTCGGGCATATCCCCAGAGGACACAGTCTTGGGCTGGAGGTGAGTGGACATCTTCAGGGCCTCTCTGTGGACAGGGCAGCTTTTAGAATGCCCAGAGGCAGAAGGCCTGAGTCTGCCTTCCGGAAGGGAGATAAATCGCCATCATCAGAATTTTTATTCTGAAACAAAACTGGGGGAACACCGACAGTGCTCAGGACTTACTCCTGGGTCTCGGGGACCATCAGGGGCCAGGAGCCAGCCCCCGGAGAGCCGCATGCAAGGTGAGCTCACCTGCTGCCGTTGCTGAGGCCCTACTGCTAGAAGCTTTGAGAGAGTGCTGTGTCTCCAACCTGATTGAGAGTGTTGTGTCTCCAACCTGATTGAGAGAGTGTTGTGTCCTCCAACCTGATTGAGACTGTTGTGTCTCCAACCTGATTGAGAGAGTGTTGTGTCCTCCAACCTGATTGAGAGTGTTGTGTCCTCCAACCTGATTGAGAGTGTTGTGTCCTCCAACCTGACTGAGAGTGCTGTGTCCTCCAACCTGATTGAGAGTGTTGTGTCCTCCAACCTGATTGAGAGTGTTGTGTCTCCAACCTGATTGAGAGTGCTGTGTCCTCCAACCTGATTGAGAGTGCTGTGTCTCCAACCTGATTGAGAGTGTTGTGTCTCCAAGCTGATTGAGAGTGTTGTGTCTCCAACCTGATTGAGAGTGTTGTGTCTCCAACCTGATTGAGAGTGCTGTGTCTCCAACCTGATTGAGAGTGTTGTGTCTCCAACCTGATTGAGAGTGTTGTGTCTCCAACCTGATTGAGAGTGTTGTGTCTCCAACCTGATTGAGAATGCTGTGTCCTCCAACCTGATTGAGAGTGTTGTGTCTCCAACCTGATTGAGAGTGCTGTGTCTCCAACCTGATTGAGAGTGTTGTGTCTCCAACCTGATTGAGCGTGTTGTGTCTCCAACCTGATTGAGAGAGTGTTGTGTCCTCCAACCTGATTGAGAGTGTTGTGTCCCTCCAGCCTGATTGAGAGTGCTGTGTCCTCCAACCTGATTGAGAGTGTTGTGTCCTCCAACCTGATTGAGAGTGTTGTGTCTCCAACCTGAATGAGAGTGCTGTGTCCTCCAACCTGATTGAGAGTGTTGTGTCTCCAACCTGATTGAGAGTGCTGTGTCTCCAACCTGATTGAGAGTGCTGTGTCCTCCAACCTGACTGAGAGTGTTGTGTCTCCAACCTGATTGAGAGTGCTGTGTCCCTCCAACCTGACTGAGAGTGTTATGTCCTCCAACCTGACTGAGAGTGTTGTGTCCCTCCATCCTGATTGAGAGTGCTGTGTCTCCAACCTGATTGAGAGTGCTGTGTCCTCCAACCTGATTGAGAGTGTTGTGTCTCCAACCTGATTGAGAGTGTTGTGTCTCCAACCTGATTGAGAGTGTTGTGTCCTCCAACCTGATTGAGAGTGTTGTGTCTCCAACCTGATTGAGAGTGTTGTGTCTCCAACCTGATTGAGAGTGTTGTGTCCTCCAGCCTGATTGAGAGTGCTGTGTCCTCCAACCTGATTGAGAGTGTTGTGTCCTCCAACCTGATTGAGAGTGTTGTGTCCTCCAACCTGACTGAGAGTGTTGTGTCCTCCAACCTGACTGAGAGTGTTGTGTCCTCCAGCCTGATTGAGAGTGCTGTGTCCTCCAACCTGATTGAGAGTGTTGTGTCCCTCCAACCTGATTGAGAGTGTTGTGTCTCCAACCTGATTGAGAGTGTTGTGTCTCCAACCTGATTGAGAGTGTTGTGTCCTCCAACCTGACTGAGAGTGTTGTGTCCTCCAACCTGATTGAGAGAGTGTTGTGTCCTCCAACCTGATTGAGAGTGCTGTGTCTCCAACCTGATTGCGTGCTTCCGAGCGGGCCTTCCTTCACCCTGTGCCAAGGCTGTTCCTGATGTACAGACCCAGCAGGTTCACTCACGGGAGCCATTTTGCTGAAAGTGGGATGAAGACGGGCAGAGCAGGGAGGTGATAAGTGGGCGGGTTTTGAAGGCTGAATAGGATTTAGCTGGGTGTGAGATTTCAGCACACGCCTGCTGTGGGTGTTCCTAAGCAAGACCTTGAAAAGTCGCGCCTGGAAGGCAGGTGCTCGGCAGAATCAGAATGCAGGTTCTAACGGTTCTCTGGTGGCCACCCGAGAAGGGACTCAGGGGCGGGTCACGGGCTGTCAGGGTCTCGCTCATTTGAGCCCCGTGATGCGTCTGTCCAAAGCCCTGCAGATTCCGGCCGCAGGAGTTTGTTTTGGGCTCAGAGCTCGTGGGGCTGCGGCTGGCTCCCCCATTTCCAAGTCCTCATTCTCTCTGGGTCTGGCTTCCTCCCTTCCCCAGGCAGAGCCCGGCTGTCCTTACAGTGGACGGGACCAATTAAACACTCCTCCAGAAATAGAACCTTCTGGTCAAGCTCCTGGCCCCAAGGCCAGAGCTTAAAAATAAGCCCCAAAGGTCCGGCCCCCCCAGCCCTGGCCCCTGTTTTTTCAGCCTCCAGCCCGCCTGCTCCCAGCAGCCCACATGCAGGAGGCCTTGGGAGAGCAGGTGGGGGGCGTGGGCAGCGGGATGAGGGAGGCCCAGTGCAGCAGAGCCCGTTTCCTGGGCAGGGAGGCGGGGGGGGCAGATAAGCCTGAGTCATTTTTCTTTTTAATTGGCTCCAAGGCTTGGGGTATGGGACGGGACGCTGTTATCCGGCCCCTCGGCGGACCGTGTCCAGGCACCAGGCAGCCAGCCACGGCGTGGGGCTGCGGGGGGGTGAGGGGGGGTGCTGGGTGCCCAAGGTGCGGGGCTGCGGGGAGGGGTGCTGGGTGCCCAAGGTGCGGGGCTGCGGGGGGAGGGGTCTGGGTGCCCTTCACCCCGAGACCCCTGGGGGAGACGCGGCCCGCGGCACGGCGGCTTTCTTCCCTGACATCTCAGCAATGCAAGAAGCAGCCCGGGGCCCGAAATAGCCTGTGTGGGAGAATCCGGGTCATCACGGCCCGGCGGAGCCTGTGGAAAGTGCCGGAGCCCTGATCCGGGCCTCTCACCCTCCCGGGGGCACTGACCCCCCAGGGGTCAGTTATTTGAACCCAAAGCGCACGACGCACCCACTGTCTTGGGTCAGAAAACTGCAGGAGAGATGCAGGGCTGGGGGATTTTCCCGCAGCCCAGCCGGACCGAGAGCACCGGGCAAGTCTCCGGGACGTTCTGCCCTCAGCGGCCCCCCCACGCCCTGACAGCCCGGGCAACCCCCACCGCGGGGGTCCCGGGAGAAGAGAAGCCCCAGGGAGGGGAAATGGGGGTTCCCGGTCTGCACGGGTCCAGAGGGATGCTGGGGCACTGGAGGCCAGCTGGGCACCGGGCTCACAGCCCCACCCTTGCCGGGACAGCCCAGACTCAGGGCCCCATTTAGGGGTGACGGGCGTCTCTGCACCCCAATGCTGAGGGGGACCCTCCCTGGACAGGTGGGCAGTGGGACACAGGTCACTGCCACTGCTGCCCTTTGACTGGACCCCAGGAAGACCTGTAAGGGCTCCAGCTGCTGGGCTGCCCTCGGGGTGACCAGAATTAGGGAACTACCTGGCAGAGATGCCCCTGGGTGACCGCAAAGGACTCCCCTGGGAACATAGACTGAGGGACCGCAGAGGCCCTGAGGGGCTCCAGAATGACCCCGCGACCTGGACTCCCTCACCTGAGCTCCAGAGTCCTGCCCTCAGCAGCATGCCAGTGACCGTAACAGCACAGTGACCTGCGTCACCGAAATGCTTGGAGCTGACCAGAGTGACCAGAGTGACCAGTGTCCTTCTGCCCACCCTAGACACCCCGTGCTCCCTGGGGACATCAGGCTGAGGGTGCGGCACTGCCGGGCACTGTGTGGCCAGTTGGGGGCTGGGCCACGCTGTGTTGGGCAGCAGATATTGAAGAGATGCGCTCTGGCCCCTGGATTATTTCCTTGACTTAAAAATGATTTAAAAGAATCACTTAGTGGGCCAGAGCGATAGCACAGCGGGGAGGGCGTTTGCCTTGCGCACAGCAGACTCAGGTTTGGTCCCCGGCACCCTGCGTGGTCTCCAGAGCACCGTCAGGAGTGATTTCTGAGTGCAGAGCCAAGATTGAGCCCAGCAGTGCCGGGATGGCCCGACGCCTCGCCCCCACTTTCCTTTGTCGGTCATTTGCTCCCCTGCCAAGGCTGAGGCCCCTAACTTGCTGCTCACCCACCCCAAGGCAGAGAGGGCCTGCTGTGTCCCTGGGCTCCAGCAGGTGGCAGTAGTGGGCTTTGGGATCACGATCTCGATCACGATCTTCCCGTTGATCATCTATTTGCTAGAGCGGGCACCAGTAATATCTCCATATGCCCTGTCTCATGCCAGTAGAGCTAGGGGCATCGGCTTGCTACAGAAGCATAAAGAGCCTCAAACCATTATATTAGGTCATGGGAATGACCTAATATAGTATTACTGGAATTTGGCATGTCAAATACAACACGAGAAGCTTGCCAGGCTTGTCGTGCGGGAGGCAAACTCTTTTTAAACACCTCCAAATAAAGCATTTATTGATGAACCGCATGGCCGCTTGCGGCCGCACGAGCCGGGCTATGATGGGCTGGTCTGCTGGGTGGAGTTCTGACGAGAGGGGAAGTCCAAAAGTGGAAAATGGCAGCACCCGTGGAGTGAGGGAGGGGTGGCCTGGCTTGCTGTGAGGCTCTGCCGAGGTGGTGGGCCAGGGCTGGAACCTGCCATGCCTCCCGACTGCCTCATGAACGGCTGTGCACAGGGAGAGCAAGGAACAGCTCTGCCCCATGTGTGAGAGTCTCTGGACCAGCATACCTGGGCTGGATTGAGGAAAAGGCACCCAAAGTCCACCAAGACCCCAGGTGGTCAGCAGGCACCATGTGGTTCCCTGAACCCACCAGGAGTGACCCCTGAGTGCAGAGCCAGGAGTCAACGCTGAGCAACACTGGGTGTGGCCCCCAAACAGAAGCAAAATGAACAGAGACCATCTCTGGAGCCCCAACAGGCAGCCCCAGGCCGATGACAGCTGAGACGCACCTTAACCAATGGGGGAGGGAGATGGACGCCCACGGCTGGCGAGGCCCCGCCCAGCTCCTGTCTGAGACGCACCTTAGCCAATGGGGAGGGGAGATGGACGCCCACGGCTGGCGAGGCCCCGCCCAGCTCCTGTCCACCCCTCTTGAGCCTTGGGGTGTGGAATTCGAGCACCCCATCAGCCCAGCTGGCTGGGCGCCACCCGACCCCTCTCTCTCCCCTTTCCCCTGTGGCCAGTGGCCATCCCGCCCAGGACGCCAAGCGCCCTAAAAAATACGGGTCCCCGCCCCTGACAGTGAGCATGTCGCAGCCGCCACTCGGCCACCTTGGCGGATGTCAGCCGAGTTGCTGGCCGCATGGGGGTGGGGCCTCTCCCACCACCCAGATGTAAACAGCAGGGAACTTGTGACAGGGAGACCCCAACCCTCTCCCGGCCCCCTGCCTGAGTGGGTCTCTAATGGCTCCGGCATCACAGCTTCTCGGCCTTATCTGCGGCGGGGAGCCCTGGAAGGCGCTGGCGGAGGCCTGCTCTGGCCGCTCCCTAATCCTCTCATTTACGTCCGCAGACAAGGAGATCAAAGCTCCGGGTCCCTGAAACACGCAGGGCGGGGCCCGTCCATTAGAGCTGACAAACGCCTTGTCCATCTGACGGCTGCCAGATAGCCCCTGAGGGACGGAGGGGTGAGGCCGGGAGGGCGCCTGGTGCAGGGGCCAGAGAGGGAGCTGCCAGGCCAGAGGTTATGGGGGCCCCGGCATCTCCAGCACCCCAACGTTCTGCATGGAGGAGCTCTCCCCCACAGCAGCGCCTGCCTGGGACCCTGGGCCCTCCCTCAGCCATCGGATGGCCTCGCCCCAGCTGGACAAGGTGGGGGACCCCAGGGAGAGGCCCTGAGAGAAGCTCCCAGAAGGAGAAGGTCCATTGGAGGAGCTGACCGAGGGCCCCACAGCCGATCTCTTCTTGGGGCCAGCTCCCCTTTGGCTTTGGGGGAGTCACTTACAAGGGGGTCACCGTGTCCTTTGGGACTGAAGTTTTCCTGGCCAGTGGGTGGGCATGAGCCATATAGGCCTTGAGAGAAACAGAGGAGAGACTGCATGTGAGTGCTTGAGTACTAGTGTGAGTGTGTCAGAATGGGCGTGTGAGGTCAGAATGGGCATATAAGTGTGCGTCAGACTGGGCATGTGAATGTGTGTCAGAATGGGCATGTGACTGTGTGCGCCAGACTGGGCGTGTGAGTGTGTGTCAGAATGGGCGTGTGAGTGTGTGAGTCAGAATGGGCGTGACTGTGAGTTAGAATGGGCGTGTGAGTGTGTGAGTCAGAATGGGCGTGTGACTGTGAGTCAGAATGGGCATGTGAGTGTGAGTCAGAATGGGCATGTGAGTGTGTGTCAGAATGGGCGTGTGAGTGTGAGATGAGCATCTGAGTGTATCAGATTGAGTTTGTGTGAGTGTGTCAGAACGAGCATGTGTCAGATGAGCATGTGTATCAGAATGAGTGTGTGATTGTGTCAAAATGAGCAAGTGGGTGTGAGCATATGAGGGTCATAATGAGCATGAGAGTATTAGATTGAGCATGTGCGTGTAAGAGTATCAGAATGAGGATGTGAGTGTGTGTCAGAATGAGTGTGTGAGCATATGAAAACTTGTGGGTGTATGTGAGCATGTGGAAATGTGTGTGTCAAAGTGAGTGTGTGAGAATGTGTGCTAATGTGTGTAAATGTGTCATCTGAGTGTGTGAGTATTTGTTTACAAATATGTGAGTGTTTGGGTGAATGTAAGAGTGCTTGTATGTGTGTTAGTGTGACTGTGTATGAGTGCGTTAATGAATGTGGCTGTGTGTGAGTGTTGTGAGTGCATATTAGAGTAAGCATGTTAGTGCATGAATGTGAGCATGTGAGTGTGAGTAACTGTGAGAATGCCTTTGTGAGCAAGTGTGTGAGAGTATGCATGTGAGAGTATGAATGTGTACAGAAGTGCATAAGCATAAGTGTGTGAGTGTGTGTAAGAGTGTCTGAGTGTGTGTAAGAGTGTCTGAGTGTGTGAATGTGTGTAAGAGTGTCTGAGTGTGTGAGTGTGTGTCTGGGTTTGTGCGAGTGTGTGTGTGAGGGTGTGAGTGAGTGTCTGAGTGTGTCTGAGTGAGTGTTAGTTGTAAGAGTGTGTGAGTGTCTGAAAGTGTGTGAGTGAGTGTGTGAGTGTGTGTAAGAGTGTCTGAGTGTGTGAGTGTGTGTAAGAGTGTCTGAGTGTGTGAGTGTGTGTAAGAGTGTCTGAGTGTGTGAGTGTGTGTAAGAGTGTCTGAGTGTGTGAGTGTGTGTAAGAGTGTCTGAGTGTGAGTGTGTGTAAGAGTGTCTGAGTGTGTGTAAGAGTGTCTGAGTGTGTGTAAGAGTGTGTAAGTGTGTGTAAGAGTGTCTGAGTGTGTGAGTGTGTGTAAGAGTGTCTGAGTGTGTGAGTGTGTGTAAGAGTGAGTGTGTGAGTGTGTGTAAGAGTGTCTGAGTGTGTGAGTGTGTGTAAGAGTGTCTGAGTGTGTGAGTGTGTGAGTGTCTGGGTTTGTGCGAGTGTGTGTGAGGGTGTGAGTGAGTGTCTGAGTGTGTCTGAGTGTTAGTTGTAAGAGTGTCTGAAAGTGTGTGAGTGAGTGTGTGAGTGTGTGTAAGAGTGTCTGAGTGTGTGTGTGTGAGTGTCTGGGTTTGTGCGAGTGTGTGTGTGTGAGGGTGTGAGTGAGTGTCTGAGTGTGTCTGAGTGAGTGTTAGTTGTAAGAGTGTGTGTGTCTGAAAGTGTGTGAGTGTATAAGTGTGAGTGTGTGTGAGTGAGCGTGGGAGTGTGAATGAGTATGGGAGTGAGTGAACGCGAGTGTGAGAGAGACACACAGACGGTGAGAGCCTGGGGTGGGTGGGGGTCCGGGCCGTCTGCAGGCGCTGCCCCCACTCCCCAGCACGCTGAACCCCGGGAGTCTCGGTGCCCTGGCCTGGTCTCTGCTGCCCATCAGAAGCGTCTCTTGGCTTTGGGAGCACCTAGGGAGCACGCTGGTCCCTGCCTGGGGAGCTGTGGGCAGCCACGCCGGTGCAGTGGCACGGGGCTGACTGTCCTCCCTTGCTCGGGCGCTCCGTCCACTCCTGTCTCCAGGTGGGCGCGGCTGCCCCTCTCCCGGTTCTGAGAGCCCCGATCCCTGGGGCGGGGGTGCTGCCCACCATGCGTTTCCACGCCTCCCCTGCGGCCCCCTTAGCTGGGGCTGGGGCTCTGAATACCGCCAACACCACGAGGCACTCGGTGCCCGCATGCGATGGCGGACAGGCTGTTGGAGCCCAGAGAACTGGGGTGTGGGTCCAGGGTTGGGGGCCTGCCCCGAGTCCATGCCTGGGTACCTTCGGCTCCAGTAACTGCAGTGACCTGTGGCTCTCCCGGGCAGGTCCCTGCAGCTGCCTGAGGCCAGAGCTGGACACAGGCTCTCGGAGAGGACAGCCACGTGGGAAGCGTGGGCTGGACCCAGAGACACTCAGCTTCCGGCGCCACGGCAGGGTCACCCGCAGAGGACGAGATGGCAGCTCCTAGCACCCTCGGGATGCAAAGGCAAGCGGGGGCTCTGCAGGAGGGGCAGTTCTTGGAGAAGGTGCCCAGGGTCACCTATGAGTCCAGCTCTGAGGACCGGCCACCCAGGGGGCCGCTGAGCCCGGCCCGAAGACTGCCCCAGGCCTGCAGCAGCAGGAAGAGCGTCCGGCCGCCCTCCCGCCCCACCGGCCCTCCGGTGTTTACCCGGCAGAGCCTCCACACGGCGTCTCCTGCGGGAGCTCAAGGTCCCGGATGCCTGACCAGCTGCTGGCCCCAGGCTGACCCTGACCCCAAAGTTATCACAGGCAGACCAGCCTGCGGTGGGCCCAGACCACCAACGAGGCAACCCGAAGGGCGAGGGTGCAGCCCGGGAGCCCAGGGTGGCTGCGTGTAGCCGCCTTCCTGCATGCACAAGGTCCGTAGGTGCGCTCCAGAGCCCCCAGCCCTCACCCCGCACCCTCTCCCCCAGCCCGCACCCTCACCCCTACACCCTCTCCCCAGCCCGCACCCTCACCCCCTGCACCCTCTCCCCAGCCCGCACCCTCACCCCTACACCCTCTCCCCAGCCCGCACCCTCACCCCTGCACCCTCTCCCCAGCCCGCACCCTCACCCCTACACCCTCTCCCCAGCCCGCACCCTCACCCCTGCACCCTCTCCCCAACCCGCACCCTCACCCCGCACCCTACCCCAGCCCGCACCCTCACCCCTGCACCCTCTCCCCAACCCACACCCTCACCCCTGCACCCTCTCCCCAGCCCGCACCCTCACCCCTGCACCCTCTCCCCCAGCCCGCACCCTCATCCCTGCACCCCTCTCCCCAACCCGCACCCTCACCCCGGCACCCTACCCCAGCCCGCACCCTCACCCCTGCACCCTCTCCCCAACCCACACCCTCACCCCCTGCACCCTCTCCCCCAGCCCGCACCCTCACCCCTGCACCATCTCCCCAGCCCACACCCTCACCCCTGCACCCCTCAGCCCAGCCTGCATCCTCACCCCTGCACCCTCACCCCTGCACCCTCACCCCCTGCACCCTCACCCCAGCCCACAGCCCCACCCCTGCACTCTCACCCTAGCCTGCAGTCCCCACAGTTTTGCACCCTTACCCCAACCCATAGCCCTCATCCCTGCACCCTCTCCCCAGCCTGCACCCTCACCCCGACACCCTCTCCCCAGCCCGCACCCTCACCCCAGCCCTCACCCCTCACCCCAGCCCGCAGCTCCACCCCTGCACTCTCACCCCAGCCCATAGCCCTCACCCCTGCACCCTCAAAGTCTTCAAAAGGGGCTGTTTGAAGACTTTGCTCCTCCTCCAGAGCAGCAGCCTGTGAGGGTGCTGACCGCTGCTCTGGAAGGAGCAGGGCCGGCCAGGGTCATCTGGGGCCGCAGATCACTGGGGCAAGAGTGCCACCTGCTGGCCAACACCTGCAGCCTCCCCAGGCTACGGCATGGTCCTGGGCTGGGCCCAGGTTTCCCAGCGAGGCTCCCAGTGAGCAGCGTCCAGTAACAACACGGACAAGATCAGATCATGTGACTTTATTACAGAAAAGCCTCCAAGCGCTGGACTCTGGCCGGGGAAGGGCACGGCCAGACCCCGGGCGGCAGAGCTGGAGGGAGCAGCCACGGGGGTCACAGACGGAGGGGACTGTCCTGGTCAGCGTGCCCAGCCAGAGCGGGCAGGGCTCAGCCCCGGGTGCCCGGCCCGCCCCTGCCCTCCCGAGCACGGGCACTGCCCTCCTGTCCGTCCGTCCCCCAGTGTGGGCACAGCCCTCCGGCGTCCTCTCCTGGTGCCCGCTGGCCTAGGGCTGCGGTTGGTACTGCTGCTCCGTGGCCGTGTCGAAGTCCCTCCAGCACCGACTGCAGGAACTCAAAGGTGGGTCGCTCCTGGGGCCGGCTCCGCCAGCACTTGGCGATGACCCCCTGGTACAGCTCTGGGGGGGCACGTGTCGGGCCTAGGCATGCGGTAGCCACGCCCAGGCTGCGGATGACCTCGGGGTTGCTCATCCCTGGGGGGACAGGGCCGGGTCTCCCTGGGCTCATTCTGGGCTGCCCGTTGCGTGGAGGAAGGCCGGGAAGGGGTCTGCAGCTTTCTCCTGGATATGGGGGGTCCTGTCTAGCTCTCCTGTGGTGTGGGGGTCAGCGCACGCAAGGTCCTGCCCCTCCCAGCTGCCCTGATGGCCTCAAGCCACAGAAATTTGGGGTCACTTGGGCACCCCAGGCGTCCGGGCGCTGTCTGCAGAACGGAGGCCCACTCCCCGATTTTGTTCTTTGGGGGCTGTTTGAGACACGCCCGGTGCTCCCGACTGTCCCTGCCTCTGCACTCAGCAGAGACCCCTGTGGTGCCGGGACGGAACCGGAGGTAGCCACCGCGGGGCACAGGCCAGGGTCAGCCTATCCTGCTCCCAGGGGAAAAAGCACATGGCCTGAGGAGCCACGGCTGGACCTGAAGCCAGGCTCGGGGCTCACTGCCTGGGAAGAGATGGGCCATTCCGCCGCCGTGGGGGAGGGAGGACCAGGCTCGGGGCTCTGCCTGGCAGCTCCTGTGCCACAGGCTGCCCCAGCAGAGCAGGTGCCGGCGAGATGCTGCGGTGAGGAGCCACCTACCCGGGTAGGGGGCGGCGCCCGTGGGTGACCATCTCCATGAGGAGGACCCCGAAGGACCACACATCTGCCTTGATGGAGAACACGCCGAAGTGCAGGGCCTCCGGGGCTGTCCACTTGATGGGGAACTTGGTTCCTGTGGGGCAGTGGGCGGAGGCTGGCTGCACCGGCGCCCGCAGACAGCCTCCCGGCCACAGCTCTGCCACTGACGGGGTCACAGCTTGGCCAGCGCCTGTCCCAGGTGCCTGCCTGGAAACGGGCCACACCTTGGATGTTCAGGGTCAGCGGAAGGCGCGGGTCTGCTGCCTGGGGGACTGGCCGGGCGGGAGCAGCCGGGTCCCCTACAAGTGCTGTACGCCCATATTGGCCAGCCCCCAGCTCACCGCTTCCCCCAGCCCCCAAGTTCCCTGCGAGGACAAATACAGGTTTCCAGAGCTGGGGGAGAAAGACCTTCCGCTAGGGGTGGTCCTGGGGGCCTGGGCCCCCTAACTCAGGCGTGAGGTTTGGGGTGAAGCTCTATAGGGTGTCTCCACAGAACTCTGGGGGCTCCGGGGCTGGACAGGAAGCGGGGCCCAGGGAGTGGGTCAGGGTCCCGCTGTGGGGTTCAGCCTTTGGAGTCTGCAGTCGGGGGCCTTGCTCTGTGTGAGCCTGATTCGTGTCTGTGTCAGGGAGTCTGATGGTGCCCGAGGGGCCACTGCGGGTCTCTCTCTTCCTTCCGGCTGCTCCACTTAAAGCCGCGGTTTCCAAGAACCAGGACGGGCATAGGAGGGGCTTCCTGTACCCCACGTCTGCTGGGTGGGGCCGGCGCACCCACTCACCCTCCTGGGCCGTGTACTCGTTGTCGATGATCCGGGGCCAGGCCAAAGTCGGCCACCTTGCAGGCCAGAGCCTCAGACACCAGGATGTTGGCGGCCCGCAGGTCGCGGTGGATGGAGTTCATGCGCTCGATGTAGGCCATGCCTTCTGCCACCTGGCGGGAGCCGGGATGAGGCTGAACTCCCCCTGCGGCCTGCGGCTCGGTGCTCACAGGTGCTGGGCAGGAAGGGGCAGCGGCTTGAACCACCCATGTCTGAACAGAGCAGGCAGGAGTGCCAGTGCGTGCCTGTGTGTGCATGTGTGTGCACATGTGTGTCTGTGTGCACATGAGAGTATATGTCTGTGTGTACATGTGCCTGTGTGCACATGTGTCTGTGCACGTGCATGTATATGCCTGTGTACACATGTGTCTGTGTGCATGTGTGTCTGTGCACACATATCTGTGTACTCATGTGTGTATGTCTGTGTGCACATGTGTCTGTGTACTCATGTGTATGCCTGTGTGCATGTGTGCCTGTGTGCACATGTGTCTGTGCACATGCATGTATGTGTCTGTGTGCACGTGTGTCTGTGCATGTGCATGTATGTCTGTGTGCATGTGTGTCTGTGCACATGTGTCTATATGCCTGTGTACACATGTGTCTGTGTGCACGCGTGTCTTGCACACATGTCTGTGTACACATGTGTGTATATGTCTGTATGCACCTATGTCTGTGTACACATGTGTATATGTCTGTATGCACCTTCTCTGTGTATATATGCATGTATGTCTTGCACACATGTGTCTGTGCATGTGTATGTCTGTGTGCACGTGTGTCTATGCGCACATGTGTCTGTGCATGTGTGTGTATGTGTGCACATGCATGTATGTGTCTGTGTGCATATGTGACTTGTGCATGTGCATGTATGTCTGTGCATGTGTGCGTATGTCTGTGTGCACGTGTGTCTGTGTGTACTTGCGTGTATGTGTCTGTGTGCATATGAGTCTTGTGCATGTGCATGTATGTCTGTGTGCACGTGTGTCTGTGTGCATTTGAGTCTTGTGCATGTGCATGTATCGTCTGTGTACACATGTCTGTGCATATGTGTATATGTTTGTGTGCACGTGTGTCTATGCGCACATGTGTCTGTGCATGTGTGTATGTCTGTGTGCACATGCATGTATGTGTCTGTGTGCATATGTGTCTTGTGCATGTGCATGTATGTCTGTGCACACATGTGTCTGTGCATGTGTGCGTATGTCTGTGTGCATGTGTGTCTGTGTGTACTTGCGTGTATGTGTCTGTGGGCATATGAGTCTTGTGCATGTGCATGTATGTCTGTGTACACGTGTCTGTGCATGTGCGTGTATGTCTGTGTGCACATGTGTCTGTGTGCACTTGCGTGTATGTGTCTGTGTGCATGTGTCTGCGTGCCTGTGTATGTATCAGGGTGAGCTCGTGTGTGTCTCAGGCATTGATGGAGGTGCCAACCCTGGGGCAGTTGCTGAGGGCACTGAGCTTCTGAGTCCCTGACCACGGGGTGGGGCCTGCCGAGACTGTCTGCTGAGTCGATGGGCTGGGCGGGCTGAGGGGGAAAGAGGCTTCCAGAACGTCTGGAAGGTTCTGTGGGGAGCCAGGCACCCTGTGGACCAGCCCAGGGAAGGAGGGAAGGCCCCTCTGTGTGGTAGCAGTGGGGTCCCCTGGGGCTCAGAGGCGGCCCCTGTAGGGCCCGAGCCCAAGGAGGGGGAGGCCACGTCTCTGGGAGATGGACCCGCGGTCCCAGGGGGCAGCATCAGGACAGGCCTTGGAGGCAGCCGTGCAAGGTCCCAGGCTGTGTCCCCAGGACCTGGCCGCTGGGCGTGGCCTGTGCCCAGGGCCATAGCTGGAACTTCAGGTCAGGTGACGGGGAGGCCCCACTCACGTCCCAGACTTTTTTCCTGGGAATGGGGATGAAGGGACAGGGTGGAGCAGCTGGCACAGCTGAGACGTGGCAAGGGTAGCACCCACTCACCCCGAATGTTCGTGTGTTTCTGGTGTGTGGCCACCAGAAGCACAAGGCCTGGGCCTCCTGCAGCAGAGATTTTCCAGACAGAGCTGGGCCAGCAGCAGCCGCCCAGCAGCTCCCATGTGACCAACCCAGCCTGGAGGGGCAGAAGAGAGCATTGTTCGTGTTCGGTGTTTGGGCCACACTCAGCGGCACTCAGGGAGACTCCGGCTCTGTGCTCAGGGCTGACTCCCGGCTCTGTGCTCAGGGCTGACTCCGGCTCTGTGCCCAGGGCTGACTCCTGGCTCTGTGCTCAGGGCTCACTCCCGGCTCTGTGCTCAGGGCTGACTCCTGGCTCTGTGCTCCAGGGCTCACTCCCGGCTCTGTGCTCAGGGCTGACTCCCGGCTCTGTGCTCAGGGCTCACTCCTGGCTCTGTGCTCAGGGCTCACTCCTGGCTCTGTGCTCAGGGCTGACTCCTGGCTCTGTGCTAAGGGTTGACTCCGGCTCTGTGCTCAGGGCTGACTCCCAGCTCTGTGCTCAGGGCTGACTCCCGGCCTCTGTGCTCAGGGCTGACTCCTGGCTCTGTGCTAAGGGTTGACTCCTGGCTCTGTGCTCAGGGGCTGACTCCCAGCTCTGTGCTCAGGGCTGACTCCTGGCTCTGTGCTCAGGGATGACTCCTGGCTCTGGGCTCAGGGCTCACTCCTGACTCTGTGCTCAGGGATGACTCCGGCTCTGGGCTCAGGGATCACTTCTGGAGGAATCTATAGGATGTTGGGGATTACACTACAAGGCAAGAGCTACCCTCTGACCTGTCACTCCAACTTGTGTGTGTGTGAGTGTGTGTTGTGAGTGCGGGTGTGCATGTGTGTGAGCATGTGGGTGTGTGCTTGAGTGTGTGCATGTTTATGTCAGAATGTGCATGGATATAGGTGTGTGTGTGTGTGTGCCTGTGTGTGCATGCATGTGTGTGCGTTTTTTGATTTTTTTGGGGGGTCACACCCGGCATTGCTCAGGGGTTTCTCCTGGCTCTGCACTCAGGAATTACTCCTGGCGGTGCTCGGGGACCATATGGGATGCGGGGATCGAACCCAGGCCGGAACAGGCTGGCGCGTGCAAGGCAAACGCCCTCCCGCTGGGCTATCGCTCTGGCCCCAATGTGTGTGTGCTTAAACCCCATGACTCTGCCTTGCCGTTCCTCCAGTCTATTCAAGGCGGCAATGTCTGAGTCACAGAAGGTGGGCGAGGGCCCCCCACCCCTCATCCGCGCGGTGCCCCTCACCTGGGCCGCCATGTCGATGAGCCTGGGGAGGGCCAGGCGGCTGCCCTCATCCGTCTGCAGGAAATCCAGCAGGGACCCTGGGGAGACCACAGCAGCCTGAGCTGGACAGCAGAGAAGGCCGCACTCTGGGGTCACTCTCTGGGGTCACTACCTGGCGTCACACTGAGGTCATTCTCTGGGGTCACTCTGGGGTCAGTATCAGGAGTCACTCTGGGATCTCTGTGGGGGTCACTCTGTGGGGTCACTGTGGGGTCACTGTGTGGTCACTGTGGGGTCATTCTGGGGTCACTGTGCGGTCACTCTCTGGGGTCACTGCGGGGCCACTCTCTGGGCTGTGGCCCTGAAGCTGGTCTTGCTACCCCGTCCGGTCAGAGCGGCCGGGGGGCACAGGGAGGCCTTGGTCCAGCAATCTCAGGAGCGCGGAGTCCTTCATGGGACCCAGATCAACACCAAGGGACAGCTGTGCCTGAGTCCCAGCTGGACCCCGCCCGCTGCCGCAGGCCCGGCTGGCGCTAGGGCTGCTGCCGGCCATCTCCGTGCTCCGTGGTGCAAGACCGGCAGCCTCTGACCCCAGCCTCTGACCCCAGCCTCTGACCCCAACCGGCCCGGATGTCTGGGCTGCCTCCACGGTGTCACGGAGTCAGGATCAGCGGGGGGGCGCGGCCCGGGACCCTGCTCAAGGCCCTGCCCTGGCGCACCTCAGTGACCGTGTAGACGCCCGACACCCACCTCAGACCATGCACACGGTGTAGACGGCCCGACACCCACCTGGGGCCATGTGCTCAGTGACTGTGTAGACTCCCGACACCCACCTCGGGCCATGCACTCAGCGACCGTGTAGACGGGCTCCACACCCACCTCGGGCCATGCGCTTGGCGACCGTGTAGACGCCCCGACACCCACCTCGGGCCATGCACACGGTGTAGACGCCCCGACACCCACCTCGGGCCATGCGCCCGGCGACCGTGTAGACGGGCCCCACACCCACCTCGGGCCATGTACTCGGTGACTATGTAGACGGGCTCCTGGGGGACCACGGCGTAGAGGCGGACCAGGCGCTCGTGCCGCAGTGTCTTCATCACATTTGCCTCCTCCAGGAAGGCCTCCGGGGACATGGTCCCAGTCTTCAGCGTCTTTACGGCCACCCTCACCCTCTGTTTGTAGTAGCCTGAGTGGGCGGGCGGGGCTGTGACGGCTCTGGGCGGCCCCGGGGTGACTCGTGCTGGGTCCCCCACCTAGGCCGGGCCCCGAGGAGAGGGGCCAGCACAGCACCCACAGTCACGCACCCGGGTCACGGCCAGGCCAGTGGGGAAAGGAGGGCCCGAGGGATGGACAGAGCCCACGTGTGCCCAGGGCGTTCGCGGTGAGGACCGTGTCTGGGAGTCACCTCCGTGCCCCGTGAGGGCCAGCGCAGGACACTGAGGGAGAGTCTGGGCGGCCCCTGACCGCGGCGCTGCAGCCCCACTCCGTGGCTTAGATTTGGGCCTCACCAGCGCTGCTCAGTGCGGCGGGGACCCACAGTCCCGATGGACCCAGCGGCCTCTGTGACCGAACAGGTCCCACACTCACCCATCCAGACTTCGCCGAACTGCCCAGCACCCAACTTCCGGACCAGCTTGACGGCCTGCCGGGGACCTCCCACTCGTCCTGGGCCCAGGGGCCCTGCGGTGCTGGCCTCGTGCAGGGTCGGGTCAGCCGTTGGCACAGCCCGTCCTGTTTCTCTGCGTTCGGGGGCAGAGGCAGCGGGTGACCAGCGACGCCGGCCAGCATCTCTCACCCGGTGACAGTGTCCTCTAAGCCTCCATCACACACGACCGTGTAGACGACCCCATGTAGACTGACAGGCACACACATACACGCACACACTCATACATACACACACCCTTGCACACAGGTGAATGAACACATCCAGACGTGCACACACTCACACACTCACACATGCACACACCCACATATACATACACGTGCATAGGTGCACACAGTACACACTCACATACATGCACTCACAGATACACACGTGTGCACATCCTACACACATAGACATGCACAGACTCATGTAGACACACAGCTACACACATGCACACACCCACATACATGCACATGCCCACACATGCACACAGGCACACACTCACATGTACATGCACAGGCACACGCACACACGCAGATTTGCACCATGAGTGCGTGTGCACACAGCGAGACTCACTCTCACCGACCTGCTCCGGCGAAACCCGTAAGTCCCAAGGGGCCACGGTGACCGGGGAGAGGGTCAGGTCTCAGGACCAGCAGATTGACAGTTGCCAAACCTTCATGCCCGGTTCAGGCGGGCCTCCGCCCCAGCAGAGCATTCGAGCAACGTCGGGGTCCTGGCGAGGAGGTGCCAGCCTCCAGCCCACGCCCCTCCATCTTAGTGCCCCGTGCCCGCACCCTGCCCGCACCCCGAGTCCTCTTACTGCAGTAATGCTGCACCAGCGCCTGCAGCGTGGGGAAGGGCATCTGCGGGAGATGCAGTAGCCGCCGCGTCCAGGGAGCGGATCTTATAGTGCTTGACCACCTCGCCCCTGGGCGGTCACGTCCTTCACCGACAGAGCAAAGCCACCTGCAGTGAGGGGCACAGTCAGACGAGGAGCCCAGGACCGCCGGGAGACACACCAGGGGGCTCCCACAGAACTTCCGGCTCTGCACTCTGGCCGTGAGCTCCTGTCCTTCAGCTCAGCCTCACCGGGAAGCCGCACTCCCAGCTCCGTCCACGTCTGTCCCTGGTGCCCTCCCGGAACTCCCCCGCAACAGCCAGAGTCTCAGGGCTCTGCAGTGGGCTGGGGTCCCTCCTGGCAATCACACTGTCCCCACACATGGGAGCCTGGTCACTCAGGGGGCCCCTCTGCAGGGAATCCTGAGAACGATGGAGTTCGAGGATCAAGGAGACCCAGAAACGCTCACACACTCACCCACCCACCCACACACTCACCCTCCATTTATCCATTCATCCCACTACCTATCCACACACCCACCCACCTATCTACCCACCCACTACCCTCCCTCCTCCCTCCCTCCCTCCTCCATCCCTCCCTCCATCCCCCATCAAACCTCCTTCCATCCATCCCTTTGCTCCTCCAGCCAGAGCCGCCCCCACACCCTGGTAATCTGCACCCCAGGGGCCCCTGGTGCCCTGGGCTTGGCTGTGATGACCCCAAAGGTCATCTGAGTCCTTTGGTTAGCGGCTGACACGGGGTCCCTTCCTGCCGTTCCCTCTGCTGGTCAGGGGAGCAGTGCCCTCGAGTGTCTCCTGGCCCCAGTGCCTGGACACACCCTGGAACTACACAGGTCCCCACCCAGCAGGGACGCTCACCTTTGGTGGTCTCGCTCTGGCGGATGAGGAAGGACCCCGCCTTGTTGCCGGGAGCTAACAGCTGCCTCTCAGCCTCCTTCCGGCAAATGCTCCTAAAGAACCATCTGGAAAGGGGCGGGCCCTGGGCAGGGGCTGTCCTCGTCCTCCTGCGTCCCAGACAGGTGGCCCCGCCCCCTGGACGCTCCATTCTGCTCCTTTCCTGGCACCCCTGCGAGTTTGGGGCATCCTCAATCAGGTCCTCCTGGCTCTAGTCAGACTGCAGGGGACATGGGGCCGGGGGTCCCAGCCCCCTGAGCTGGGCAGTGGATGCAGAAGCCCCCACAGGCCACCGTTGCTGGGGACAGACACCAGGGGGCAGTGCAGAATCATTGTCTGAGAGTGACCAGAGCCACCCGATGGAAAGGTCAGCAAAAAGGACCGGTAATGATAGGGAAGGGTCACCCCGGGGGTGGGGGTCAGCAAAGGGACAGGGAACAGAAGGGAGGGGGAAGGTCACCACAGGGGGCTGGGGTCAGCACCCACCTACCCACCTTTCTCATCTCTCTGCACCTTGCCCCGTCACGTGGAACCCTGGGGTGAGTGGAGGATGGAGCCCCCAGACCCGGCAGCCCCGCTGTGAGCGTGTGTGTGCGTGTGTGTGCGTGTGTGTGCATGTGTGTGTACGCACGCATGTGTGTGCGTATGTGTGTGCATGTATGTGTGTGTTTGTCTATGTATGTGTGTGTGTGTGTGTGTGTGCATGTGTGTGTGTGTTTGTGTGTGCATGTGTGCACGCGTGCATGTGTGTGCATGTGTGTGCGTGTTTGTCTATGTATGTGTGTGCATGCGTCTGTGTGCATGTGTGTGTACGCACGTGTGTGTGCGCGTATGTGTGTGCACACGTGTGTCTGTGCATGTGCGTATGTGTGTGTGCATGCGTGTATGTGCGTGCGTGTGTCCATGTATGTATGTGTGTGTGCGTGTGTGTGCGCGCGTGCGTGTGTCTGTGTGTGTGCATGTGTGTTCGGTAATGCGTGTGCGCTGCAGCGTGTGTTTGGGGACACTGGGCTGAGAGCGGGGATGTGGTTTTCTGGGCTGGTCAGAGTTGGACCCTCACCAAACAGTCTGTGAGCCCCAGTGCCAGGCAGCCCCAGCTACTGTCCCCAGCCCCGGGAGACCCCAGCTACTGTCCCCAGCCCCGGGCGACCCCCACCTACTGTCCCCAGCCCGGGAGACCCCCCAGCTACTGTCCCCAGCCCCGGGAGACCCCCCCAGCTACTGTCCCCAGCCCCGGGAGACCCCCAGCTACTGTCCCCAGCCCGGGAGACCCCCAGCTACTGTCCCCAGCCCGGGAGACCCCCAGCTACTGTCCCCAGCCCGGCGACCCCAGCTACTGTCCCCAGCCCGGGGAGACCCCCAGCTACTGTCCCCAGCCCCGGCGACCCCACCTACTGTTCCACTTCCAGAGCCTCCACTGGGACCACGGGGTTGCCGGGCACCAGCCCTTCCCTGCCCGTGACGAGGACCGGGCTCGCCTCCAGTCTCCGGCCCTGGGGGCAGGAGAGCAAAGTGGGGCACACAGGAGGGTCTGGGGGTATGGGGAGTTTTCCCTCTGGCCCGCCCCCGCTCGACTCCTTCCAGCTGTCCCTGCTCCGGGGCCCAGAGTGGGTGCAGGCCTGGGTGCCCGCGACCCGGCGCCCCTCCTGGGGCAGAGTGTGAGTGAGGAGTTGGGCTCAGGCGTCCAGGGCGAGCCCAGATGGGGCGAGAAAGCACCAGGGGCTCTGGGGTCAGAAGCTCCAGTGGGTTGTATGGGCGAACCCCAGGAAAGGTCCTGCCTGTCAGGGACGTGCACATAGCTGCTGGAAGCAGCCGGAGAGCTGCCTGGAGGAGGTGACACCAGGCCGGTTTCAACACAAACATGCGGAGAGCGGACAGTGTGGCTCCTGGGGAGGAGGGCGGCGCCTTCCCCAGGGCGGTTGTGTGTTGTTGTTGTTGTTGCTGTTGTCTCGGGGGCTGCACCCAGCAGTCCTCTGGACTACTCCTGTTTCTGTACTCAGGGGGTTGCTCCAGGGTGCTCGGGAGCTCTGCAGTTCCAGGGGTCGAACATGGGCCTCATGCATGAAAATCGTGTGCTCAGCCCACAGTGCTCCGGCTCCCTCTCCCTCCTCTCCCTCTCTCTCTCTCTGTCTCTCTGTCTCTCTGTCTCTACTTCTGTCTGTCTCTCTGTCTTTATCACTGTCTCTCTGTCTCTGTCTTCTCTGACTATCTCTCTGTCTCTATCTCTCCGTCTCTGTCTCTAGCTCTGTCTCTGTCTCTTCCTCTGGCCCAGGTGGATTCTGAGGGTGACAGAGCCCTGCCAGTGGTGGGGCATGTCGCCCCTCGGACAGGACTTAGAGGGGTGAGGGGAAGAGGGCAAGGCAATGCTGGCTGTGAGGCCGCAGCCCAGGAAGGGGTGAGGCGGGGGAGCCCACGTGACCCCTGCCCTGGGCCCAGCCCGGGACTCACCGGCCAAGAATCTGCAGCTTCTCCCCCTTCCGCATCTGCAGGTGCTGGGCCGTGTGGGCTGAGTGATCGTACAGGGCCACGGCGAGTGCTCCCCTGGGGCGAGGAGAGGAAGTGCTCCTCTGGGACACGGAGAGGAAGTGCTCCCCTGGGGCGAGGAGAGGAAGTGCTCCCCCTGGGGCGAGGAGAGGAAGTGCTCCCCTGGGGCGAGGAGAGGAAGTGCTCCCCTGGGGCAAGGAGAGGAAGTGCTCCCCTGGGGCGAGGAGAGGAAGTGCTCATCTGGGACACGGAGAGGAAGTGCTCCCCTGGGACACGGAGAGGAAGTGCTCCCCTGGGGCACGGAGAGGAAGTGCTCCTCTGGGAGACAGAGAGGAAGTGCTCCCCCTGGGGCGAGGAGAGGAAGTGCTCCTCTGGGACACGGAGAGGAAGTGCTCCCCTGGGGCGCGGAGAGGAAGTGCTCCTCTGGGACACGGAGAGGAAGTGCTCCTCTGGGGCACGGAGAGGAAGTGCTCCCCTGGGACACGGAGAGGAAGTGCTCCCCTGGGGCACGGAGAGGAAGTGCTCCCCTGGGGCACGGAGAGGAAGTGCTCCCCTGGGACACGGAGAGGAAGTGCTCCCCTGGGGCACGGAGAGGAAGTGCCCCCCTGGGACACGAAGAGGAAGTGCTCCCCTGGGGCGCGGAGAGGAAGTGCTCCCCTGGGGCGCGGAGAGGAAGTGCTCCTCTGGGACACGGAGAGGAAGTGCTCCCCTGGGGCACGGAGAGGAAGTGCTCCTCTGGGACACGGAGAGGAAGTGCTCCCCTGGGGCGCGGAGAGGAAGTGCTCCCCTGGGGCGCGGCGAGGAAGTGCTCCCCCTGGGGCGCGGTGAGGAAGTGCTCCCCTGGGGTGCGGCGAGGAAGTGCTCCCCTGGGGCGCCGGAGAGGAAGTGCTCCCCTGGGGCATGGAGAGGAAGTGCTCCCCTGGGGCGCGTAGAGGAAGTGCTCCCCTGGGGCATGGAGAGGAAGTGCTCCCCTGGGGCATGGAGAGGAAGTGCTCCCCTGGGGCGCGGAGAGGAAGTGCTCCCCTGGGGCGCGGAGAGGAAGTGCTCCCCCTGGGGCACGGAGAGGAAGTGCTCCCCTGGGACACGGAGAGGAAGTGCTCCCCTGGGGCACGGAGAGGAAGTGCTCCTCTGGGACACGGAGAGGAAGTGCTCCCCTGGGGCGCGAAGAGGAAGTGCTCCCCTGGGGCACGGAGAGGAAGTGCTCCTCTGGGACACGGAGAGGAAGTGCTCCCCTGGGGCACGGAGAGGAAGTGCTCCTCTGGGACACGAAGAGGAAGTGCTCCCCTGGGGCGCGGCGAGGAAGTGCTCCCCTGGGGCGCGGCGAGGAAGTGCTCCCCCCTGGGGCGCGAAGAGGAAGTGCTCCCCTGGGGCATGGAGAGGAAGTGCTCCCCTGGGGCGCGTAGAGGAAGTGCTCCCCTGGGGCATGGAGAGGAAGTGCTCCCCTGGGGCATGGAGAGGAAGTGCCCCCTGGGGCGCGGAGAGGAAGTGCTCCCCCTGGGGCGCGGAGAGGAAGTGCTCCCCTGGGGCACGGAGAGGAAGTGCTCCCCTGGGACACGGAGAGGAAGTGCTCCCCTGGGGCACGGAGAGGAAGTGCTCCTCTGGGACACGGAGAGGAAGTGCTCCCCCTGGGGCGCGGAGAGGAAGTGCTCCCCTGGGGCACGGAGAGGAAGTGCTCCTCTGGGACACGGAGAGGAAGTGCTCCCCTGGGGCACGGAGAGGAAGTGCTCCTCTGGGACACGAAGAGGAAGTGCTCCCCTGGGGTGCGGCGAGGAAGTGCTCCCCTGGGGCGCGGCGAGGAAGTGCTCCCCTGGGGCGCGGAGAGGAAGTGCTCCCCCTGGGGCATGGAGAGGAAGTGCTCCCCTGGGGCGCGTAGAGGAAGTGCTCCCCTGGGGCATGGAGAGGAAGTGCTCCCCTGGGGCATGGAGAGGAAGTGCTCCCCCTGGGGCGCGGAGAGGAAGTGCCCCCCTGGGGCGCGGAGAGGAAGTGCTCCCCTGGGGCATGGAGAGAGAAGTGCTCCCCTGGGGCGGAGAGGAAGTGCTCCCCCCTGGGGCGCGGAGAGGAAGTGCTCCCCTGGGGCATGGAGAGGAAGTGCTCCCCTGGGGCGCGGAGAGGAAGTGCTCCCCTGGGGCGCGGAGAGGAAGTGCTCCCCTGGGGCGCGGAGAGACGCCCCTCACGGGCTGGGCCCCTGGGCATGGCGGGGGCGGGGGAGGGTGCAAGGAGAGGGGACCTGCTCAAGGGGCAGGCCCCTGGCGGAAAGAAACTGGGTGGGGGTCCCGGGGCTCTTCAGGGTGGGTCCTCACTCCTCCTCCCCCGTCTGGCGACAGCCGTCGGGGTGCCCCTGCACCCTGGGGTGTGTGAAGGGCTGAGCTCCCACGCCAGGCGCCAGCGAGGACCGGGCCTTGGGTCAGGACTGGACTGAACAAAGGGCACTGGCTGCCAACGCACCCGGCCTGCACCCCCGGGAGGAGGGCGGCCCCGGCTTGGCGAAGGCTCTATTTTTTTCTTTTTGGGCCACACCCGCGATGCTCAGGGGTTACTCCTGGCTCTGCACTCAGGAATCACTCCTGGCGATGCTCAGGGACCATATGGGATGCCGGGGATCGAACCCGGGCCAGCAGGGGCCGGCCGCGTGCAAGGCAAACGCCCTACCCGCTGGGCTATCGCTCCGGCCTCTTTTTTTTTTTTTTTTTTTTTGGCGAAGGCTCTTGTGGACAAGGGGTCTTCACTAGTGGCTGGGGGCCCTGGGTCAAAACCCCGGCTCGGTGGCACTGGTTCTGAGGGGACAGGCTCCCGCGCCCCCAGAGCAGGGGGTGAGAGGGGCGGGGGCAGAGCATGGGGGGGGGGAGGAGCGGGGCAGAGCAGGGGGAGGGGCAGGGCAGAGCAGGGGGGGCGGGGCAGAGCAGGGGGAGGGGCAGAGCAGCGGGGGAGGGGCGGGGCAGAGCAGGGGAGGGGCAGAGCAGCGGGGGGGAGGGAGGGAGGGGCAGAGCAGGGGAGGGGCGGTGCAGAGCAGGGGAGGGGCGGGGCAGAGCAGCGGGGGGGTTTGGGGGGAAGGGGCGGGGGCAAATCTCGACTTCCCAGCGCCCCTCCTTACCCTGGTCGGGGTCCAGGGGCACAGGGTCCAGGTGGTCAAACAGGATCTGCAGTGGACACACACATACATGTTCATACACACACAAATACATGCACACACGCACACATGCATACACACACGCACATGCACACACACACACTTGCACACGTGCACACACGCACACACATGCAGACACTCGCACACACGCACACACATGCACATGCATACACACACAAATACATGCACACACACTCGCACACACACGCACACACTCACATGCACACACACATGCGCATGCACACGCACACACACATGCACACGCACACTCGCACACGCACACTCACACACACACCTCGCACTGCCGCACCCACACTCACATGCACACACGCTCATCAGTCTCACAGAGCCTTTTGGGGTGCCCTGCAGTACTTTCTCTCCCACCAGCCCTCACACCACTGTGGAAGGGGGTGGGAAGCATCGGCCTCAGGCTGTCCGGGATAAGGTGGCCACGGTCATCTGCCTGCAGGAGTCGCTGCTGTCCCCAGCCGGTCTTCCAACGGGAGCCGGGAGACTAAGCCAGGAGCTCGCCCCTGACACCAACGAGGGGCAGAGCCACAGGCCATCTAGAGGGAAATCCGTGTGTCCCTGCATGGGCAGCTGCAGGGGCATGGGACCGGCCTCTCCCGGGCAGCAGGACCAGAATGTCCTCTCTGTGCAAACGGGCAGGTGAGCAGCTGCGGGCTCGGCCAGTGGGGGCCGGGAGGGCCGGGGGAGTGGGGGGTGGGGCTCGGTGCCCAGCGTCTCCTGGGCCCAGGAGTGCGCCAGCGTGGACAGCGCACACAGACCGCCCCACGTGAGAGCGTGGCCCTCACTGAGCCCAGAGTTGGAGCAGGACCCTCAGGCCAAGGGCGTTGCTCGGCTCTGCCTGAAACTCTGGAGCCAAACACACGCCCGTGTCCCACCCCTCACTGGGCCAGTCTAGGGGCAGGACCCCAGGGTGTTGTGGGAATCAAACCCCAGGGTGTTACTGGGCCGACGGGCACCCTGTGAAGCTCCGAGGACCCCCAGCGTTCCCAGCAGTGGGAGCTCGCGTGGTCCTCCCGGCTCTCTGCAGGGAGCACTCACCAGCGGAGGCAGCGGTGGGGGCCCTGGTTCCGGGCTCCTGAGCTGCAGGGGCTCCCCAGTCCTTGGCCTGCTTCCTGCTGCTCACCACCCCCCATCCTGTGGGCGCAAATGTGGGGCGTGAGGTTCCAGGGCCCGTGGGGCCCCCAGCCCCTCTGGTGGCCACTCAGGAAGGAGGGCGACGGCCCCGGGAGTCCTCCAGGGAGGACTCGGGCCCTGGAGGCAGCAGGCGGGGATTGTCTCGTCCACCCTGTCCTGGCCCGGAGACAGGCAGACCCAGACGCAGGTCATCTGGCTAGCGCAGAGGGCGGTGCTGGCCGCAGACCCTCAGCAGGGCTCGGGGTGTCCTAAAGAGCCCACCAGCATGGGCGCGAGGGCGTCTGGGCCGTGGCCTGAGCCTCCTCAGCCAGATGCCTGGGCCACAGGTATGAGACGGGCTGTCTCCGCCCCACACAGGCGCCGCACCTCTGTCCACTGAGGTCACACCAAGTGGCCACAGCACTGGGCCTTCCTTTCAGAGGAATGAACTTGTCCCTCAGTGGTCTTAGAGCCATTTTCCCTCCCTCACCCGAGAGAAAGGAAAGGCAGAACCGTTTCGAGTGCGAGACGGGAGCCAGGGGCAAGCCACGTTGTTTCTGACGTTTCTGAGTGTGTCTCACACAGACGCAGCGTTCCCAGCGGTGTGCGGCACGCCAACGACAGCACGTGCTCTGTGTAACGGAGCCCCCAGAGGTGATCCCAGCACCCCCTTGCACAGCGGGGAGCAGCCCAGGGCACTGCGGGGTGGTCCAGCGCGGCCCCTCTTTAGTTTGTCCCACACTTCAGGTCAAGTTGGCGGCCATGAGCCAAACGCTGAGACGGCAACAGCACACCTCCCCGAGGCTGCCGGCCGGGCCTGGGGCTGAGTCATCTCTCAGGCCAGGTCCCAGCCGAGTTTTGCTGACCAGCTTCCCGCGCTGGGGTGTGCTGGTCCCTGGGAGAGTCTGGTGGCGGCGGATCAGGCTGAGGATGCAGGCGGCCTCGCTCAGGCCTGCCACGCGGTGCTCTGATACGCACCCAGACTCCCCGCTGCTCCTCTAGTCTGAATAATTTAACACAGAGGCTGTTTGCTCTCTAACAGCCCTCAGGACTCAGCCGTCGCCCCCTGCTCCAGAGGTCTCCTAAGCAACTCTCAGATCTGCCTGTGGCTCTTCCCTTCCGGCTTCTCCTCCTTCCTGTCCCATTTTGATGAGGTCTGATGGATAAGGCGAGCCTCCGTTTATTTTAGTTTCTAATTTGTTACTCTAAGGGCTGGTGTAGTCGATATGCCAAAAACAGTAACAATAATGAACCTCATTCCCAACCAATGGAGACGTTGCTGGCGTCCACTTGAGCAAATCGATGAACAAGTGACAAGTGACAAGGGCTTAAGGCAGGGTCCTGTAGTTCCTTTTCCAGAACAAAACTTCGATCGTGGCTTTTTGTTGTGTTGTGTTGTGTTGTGTCCTGGGGCCCCTCCCGCTGATACGCCAGCGGTGCTCTCGGGGCTGCTGCACGAGGCTCAGTGAGAAAGCAAAGCCCCTGCATGCTCGAGACCCTGCACTCGATTCCTAGTCCACAAGTAAGTGTTTCTCACCTCCTTTTCTGTTGTTAAGCAGGTCACACAGGCATGTTAGGAGTCAGCAAATTTAAATCTGCTCAAAGACGAACCGGGAGCCCCCAGCCGCCACTGACCCCCCCCACACGCGGTCTGAGGCCTGCAGAGAACCACAGCAACTTCCCCAAGTATAGACGAAACGGGGCCAGGCTGCTACTATGGTCTGGGCGGGGCGTTTACAGAGAGCGCGTCTGCGCCTGAGCGCTCACCGCTGCTCGACCTGAACCCGCCGGCTCTGAGGCCCCAGCGGTTGGCGATCACTAATAAACCAGGTCAGCGTGCTCACAACACAGGTGCGGTGTTGCTGGCCTTGAGTCTGTGAGCCTCAGCTGGGTCTACTCCAGCTTCGCGTGAGGTCACGCGCTACCCAGGCAAACGCGCCTCTCGGACACTGGTCAGCCCCAGTCCACAGCAAGGCGCAAAGGGACTGTGGCTCAGATTGATAAGTGATGGCCGGAGCGACAGCACAGCGCGGAGGGCGTCTGCCTTGCACGCAGCCGGCCTGAGTTCCATCCCCGGGCACCGCCAGGAGTAATTCCTGAGTGCAGGAACCCCTGAGCATCCCCGGTGCGACCCAAAAGAGAAAAAAAACAAATGTGATACGTGGAATCGGTTTTCATTTCTTTTCTGCGCATATTGCTCACGTGTTGACTAACAGCTGGCGCTTTCAGAGGCAGGATGTGCTGTCCGTGTTATTTCAACACTGAGGTGATTATTATTTTATACATAAGGCCCCTTTCAATGGTAGAGATATATAATAAATATGTCAGTGTGTCCTCTAGGCTCTAAATCTGTTTCTGGATCTGTTACTTTCTGTTTGTTTGGGGCCACACCTGGCAGTGCTCAGGGCTCACCTTGGCTCTGTGCACAGGGATCACTCAGTGGCTGGGACGTCTTACGGATCTCAACAGAGATCAACCGCGGGTCAGCCATCGCAAGGCAGGCCCCTACTCACTACTGTATCTCTTTGGCCCCCAGATTTATATCTCATGTGGCATTATGAAAAATAATGACATAAACGTGGGAGATAGTACAGGCTTTAAGATTCTTGAAAGTGACTAACCCCTGTTAAATCCCCAAGTTTAGCCAAATTACTGATTTTTAAGTCGATTTTCCAAGACCTCACCGTTGCTGTCTGTCTCCGAAAGCCCCTCTGGGGGCTGGTGGTATCATGGTCACTCACAACTTTGAGCATTTCTGGCAGGTGTGACCATCCATGAGCAGACAAACGCTTGCCTTATTAGAATCCTTTTTATTTTTTTTGCAACGTTGTTCCTTTTTAAAGCCCAAGTTGCCTTTTTGAGATTTTCACGTACATCCCTAGTTCTACTTAGAGTTTTTCTTCATTCTAGCCCATTAGGACAGACTTACGGATTCACTGATCCATTTTCACCAAGACTCTCCCAGCCCTCTCTGTCCCAGCGATGGCGGTGGCTTCCTTGCCACGTGGCCTGGGCGCTTGTGAACATGGCTCTCGCTCCAGCTCCAGGGCACAGGGAACTTCAGCCCAGCACAGGCCCAGGCCGGCCTCTGAGAGCCACCGTCTGCCTCTCCCAGGGCTGAGGATTCCCGCTTGCCCCAGACCTGCCCCCTGCAGGCTTCAGATGTTGCTTTTCCTCACAGGTGGTGGACAGCTGGCCCCGTTGGCTTCCTCCTTGACTATTTTTGAGATGCGTGTTGGTTATTGCCCTCTGCGGGTAGCCTAGTCATGGTCAGCAGACATTGAAATAAATATACCCTTCCAACAACAGGTTTCCAACGTTGACTGAAGCGCAGTTGTCCAGAATCATAGAGCCATGACTGCGCAGAAACAGAGCTTAGGGGAGCACGCAAACCTGTGAAGAGTTGAACCTTCTGAACGACATTAAGGAATGACCTCACCAAGAGAGAAGCATGGACGGGGAAGGAAGCCCATACACTCTCCCCAAAACGTTGAAAATGGGTTTTCTGTTTTCAATCCATTTTTCAATCAGCATTTAAATTTTTTTTAATATGTGGCTGCGGTGCCCAGCTGCGTTGGCAGGTGGCAGACAGGAGACAGGCTTGTCTACACCCAGGGCTCTGCCCCGTGGGCCCTGGACGGTGGATGGTCTTGCATAGAAAAAGACTGGGCCCCTGGGATGAACCCAGAGCCACGGCAGAGCCTGGCAAGCTACCCGTGGTGTATACAATATGCCAAAAACAGTAACAATAATGAACCTCATTCCCAACGAATGGAGACGTTATTGGTGCCCGCTCTAGCAAATTGATGAACAACGGGAAGACAAGTAACAAGTGACAAATTTTGATTTTTAGACCACACTGGTAATGCGTTAGAGGTCACTCCTGGTTCCATACTCAGAATTACTCCTGATGGTGCTCAGGGGACCATATGGGATGCCGGGAATCAAACTCGGGGACCCGGAAGGCAGGTGCCTCCCGCAGAGCGGTCGCTGGTCCCAGCAGCATTCTCAGGGAACTCCACGCTCTTCCAAAATGTTGTGGCTCAGGGCGTAGGGCGTGGCACCGAGGGTAAGGCTCTTGCCTTGTTTGTGACCGCATCCCCATGCCACAGACGCCCTCACCTGCCAGAGGAGCACAGAGCACTGCCAGGGGTCACCCCAAACCCAACCAAACAACAACCACAACAAAAAGAACCCTCAAAATAGCCCCCTAATGTTTGTGGCTCGGTGAAGACCCAGAACAGCAAAGCTCTCGCTGGCACAGGAGAACTGACCGCGAGCCCTGGGAGGCCCCTTGGCACAGCTGCAGTTGGTAAGGGAGTGAAAGGCGATGAAAGGCGAGGTCCGAGCAGACCCGCACACACAGGCACATTCTAGAAGCAATGCTGGGATCACCAGGGCAACGAGAAAGCGGCCAGGGAACAAGGGCAAAGGCAGGCGTGTCCCGGCGCCCAGCGGCTGCCTCCACACAGAGGAAGGGCAGAGCCTGGAGCTGAAGGTGCAGCCCTCGGCCGCCGCGGCACCCGCCTCCCCGCAGCGCAGGGTGCAACACACGACCTGGGCTGGGATTCCTGACCAGAACACCAAAGAGCTTTCTAGAAGGCCTGGGACGAGGCAGGTCCCAGCCCAGTTCAGGACAACCTGGTCCCCCGCTCCACCATGCAGAGGGTGGGATTCCTGTCCCCCGACCCCCAGCTGTGTGGCTCTGGCGCCGGGACCGGATCTTCCCAGACAGCCCCAAGGGCGCTGCTGGGTAGCACAGGAGGAGGCAGTGGGGCGAGTCCACAAGCAGGGCTCATGGGTGGGAGCCCCCACGGGAGACACCAGTGGGTGCCAGGGGGTAGTGGGTAGGAATGTGCGGTGGGACCCCAGTGATGGGTGGAAGGTGCCCCTCGCTCAGCACCTGCCTGTGTCTGCCCACACCTAGAGCACGTCCAGGGAGGGCTGCACGGCACAGCTGCTCCCTTCATGCCCGGGGTAGTGGCCACCCCCACCCACCACTGACACCCCAGTGCGAGAAGGGGCAGGTTTTCCAAGCCTCACTCCCTGCTGGGAATTCTGATGAGGCAGATTGAAACCGGCCCCAATCCCCGGAGTCCCCTACACAGCAGCACCTTCCCTAGAGAACCTTCCGGGAAGACAGTGCCCACCCAGGCCGCAGCGGCAGGTGGGCACAGAGACCTGATGGGTGGGGCTGGGACCCTCTGCAGCCCCCTCCCAGGTCTGCCGGCAAAGATAGTGTCCAGGGAGGGTCCTCGCTGCCCTTACAAAGCTGGGGGGTCTCGGCATCGTGGGGACACTGCCAGCTCCTGCCTGGAGCACCCAGACACCCTCTTCTTCTTCTTCCTCTCTGCGGCCTTTAGGGTCACACCCTGCGATGCTCAGGGGCTCCTCCTGGCTCTGCACTCAGGAATGACTCCCAGTGGTGCTCGGGGACCCTATGGGATGCCGGGATCAATCCCGTTGGCGGCGCAGGGCAAACGCCCTCCCCGCACTGCTATCACTCCGGCCCCAATACCCTCTTCTGAGTCTGGCTCTGCGGAGGACGTGCATGAGCCTGACAGAAACGCACCTCCCGGGTCGGCGGGAGTGTGGGTCGCTGGCGCCTCTCCTGGGGGCAGTGGGCAGCGCCATGAGGGCGCAGGGCATACCTGGTATTGAGCCGTTTCCAGCTGCTCTGCTCCGCTCCAGGACTTGGCCAGAGTCTCCGGACCCAGCACACGGCCACGCTCACAGCACTGAGGGCGCACAGGGCCGAGGGTCTTCCTTAAATGCCCGCCGGCTGCTGGGAGGAAGTGGTCCCCGGGGCGGGCCCTGCTGGGTTTGTGCAGTGACAGCCGAACCGGTGACTGTGGCCTCCGCAGCCCCAAAGAGACTCCCCAGAGACGGCCACGAGTCCTGGACTTCTCCAGATCCGGGTGCAGCGATCCCGTGAGGCCCCCGAGGGTGGCTTCCTCTGAGAATCCTCCCGTGAGTGCAGTGGGGCCATCGGCCTGACACTCACCTACCTGGAACCTCCATGCTGCCCCCGCTTCTCAGCACAGTGCCCTCTCGTGTGGGTCCAGGGGGAGAAGTGGAGTCTGGTGGACGTCACGGCTCAGGAGTCACCACTCATGGCCTTCTTGGACAATGAGGGATTCGGGGTGTGAGCCCCGTGGGTCATGACCCCACGGGGAGTTGACGGGGGGGGCCCGCAGTGAAGGGGGTGCGAGGCTCTGGAGTGTGGGGTCCCCTCCGTGTTCTCACTGTGGGGAGGCGGGGAGACCCTCTCGGGGAAAAACCCTGTGCCTTCCTGGGGGCTGTGAAGCCCCTTCCTCCTACCGTGCCCCCCAACCCCAACAAATTGGCACCTGCTGTCAGATTCAGGGTCCCCAGTGCTGAGCGAACCAGTAGCCCACGTAGGAGTCTGCGTGTAGTCATGCCGGACCCGACAATCAACTGCTCCAGGAAATGGGCCCTTGGGGGCCAGGAAACTTGTATCACACAGAACAAAAACCATCTCCTCAAAGGCAATGATAGACCTCATCCCATGACCTGATGGAGTGGCTTGAGGCTCTTTATGTTCCTGGAGCGGGCAGATCCTTGGGCTATCTCGCATGTGACAGGACGTATGGAGATGTTACTGGTGCCCGCTCGAGCAAATCGATCATCTATGGGACGACAGTGAGACAGTGAGACAGTGATCAAAGGCAAACAGAAATGAGGGAATCTCATTTCAGTTTTTCTGAAATAAATAATTTTCCAGAGAGGCTGGAAACTGTGTTTCGGGGCCCAGGATATCTCGAGGGCGAATAATCCAAACCAGAAAGTGAGACCAGGCAAAACGCCTGCATGCAGGAAAGCGGCCGCAGAGGGCTGAGCCTTAGACAGTCGGAGGCAGAGTCCGCAGCGACCACACGTGGCTCAGCCCAGAAAGGGTTAGTCGCTGTGGCTTGGCGCTGTTGGGCAGGGTGGAATCACAGAGAGTTTTGTGTTTATCTCTTCAGTAGCCTGGGAGATTGGGGCAAGTCCGGGAGATTTGGGGCAAGCTATTAAATCTGAGTCCACGTCACTGTCCATAACAGGGCCAGGAATAGAGAGTTTCTCCAGGCCCTCCCGGGCAAGTGGAGCAATTTCAGTTCTTTGTAAACTCTGAAGCACCAAATAAAATTGGTTCGACCAAAAGGACAGAAGGAACAAGTTTCCTGTGGCCCGGGGACAGCCTAGTTGGCCTAAGAAACCAGAGCAGGAGTTGGGGAACGGGACCAGATCGTGCAGCAGAAAGAGTCGAGCTCGGTCCCTGCTGGGTCTCTCCAGCCCACTGAACCCACAGGCACGACTTGTGGCCTGGCCTTGAAGCCTTGCTGGGACCTCGGTGTCCCCAAATACTGTCCTCATTTTTCTCTTCTGGAAGAATGTGGAGAGTCCCAGAAGGCTAAAGCCAATGGAGATGACCGTCAGGGTCCTGCACTCTCGACACCCAAACACCCACCACCATGAGTCACAGGTGGCTCTGCAGGAGGGAGGGTCCCTGCTCCAGCATCAGCCACGGCGATGGCCCACGAGGCCCCGAGATCCACCTCAGACAGGCCTGGGCCAAGCACCCGCCACCCTGGCCTCTGGTCGCCTTTTCTCTGCAGCAAGACTAGGGAGGGGAAGCAGGTCTCAGCACACGCAGCGCTTGGGCTCGACAAGTGAAACACTCGGAGTCTCAGAAAGGGCGAGGCTCAGGGCAGCGGCGACAGGGGCCACAGAACAGTCGAGGGGCCCCTAAGCCCACCCACTGCCCGCAGAGTATGTCTGAGAGGCCCAAGAGATAGAACAGGGGAAGGTGATTTCCCTGCACACGGCCTGCCCGGTTCAATTATCAGCACCTTAAGCCAAGCAAGAGTGAGCCCTGAGCACAGAGCCGGGAGTCAGCCCTGAGCACAGAGCCAGGAGTCAGCCCTGAGCACAGTGTAGGGAGTCAGCCCTGAGCACAGAGCCAGGAGTCAGTCCTGACCACAGAGCCAGGAGTGAGCCCTGAGCACAGAGCCGGGAGTCAGCCCTGAGCACAGAGCCAGGAGTGAGCCCTGAGCACAGAGCCGGGAGTCAGCCCTGAGCACAGAGCCGGGAGGCAGCCCTGAGCACAGAGCCAGGAGCGAGCCCTGAGCACAGAGCCGGGAGTGAGCCCTGGGCACAGAGCCAGGAGTCAGCCCTGAGCACAGAGCCAGGAGTGAGCCCTGAGCACAGAGCCGGGAGTCATCCCTGAGCACAGAGCCGGGAGTCAGCCCTGAGCACAAAGCCGGGAGTCAGCCCTGAGCACAGAGCCGGGGAGTCAGCCCTGAGCACAGAGCCAGGAGTGAGCCCTGAGCACAGAGCCGGGAGTCAGCCCTGAGCACAGAGCCGGGAGGCAGCCCTGAGCACAGAGCCAGGAGCGAGCCCTGAGCACAGAGCCGGGAGTGAGCCCTGGGCACAGAGCCAGGAGTCAGCCCTGAGCACAGAGCCAGGAGTGAGCCCTGAGCACAGAGCCGGGAGTCATCCCTGAGCACAGAGCCAGGAGTCAGCCCTGAGCACAAAGCCGGGAGTCAGCCCTGAGCACAGAGCCGGGAGTCAGCCCTGAGCACAGAGCCAGGAGCGAGCCCTGAGCACAGAGCCGGGGAGTCAGCCCTGAGCACAGAGCCGGGGAGTCAGCCCTGGGCACAGAGCCAGGAGTCAGCCCTGAGCACAGAGCCAGGAGCGAGCCCTGAGCACAGAGCCGGGAGTCAGCCCTGAGCACAGAGCCGGGAGTCAGCCCTGGGCACAGAGTCAGGAGTCAGCCTTGAGCACAGAGCCGGGAGTCAGCCCTGAGCACAGAGCCGGGAGTCAGCCCTGAGCACAGAGCCGGGAGGCAGCCCTGAGCACAGAGCCAGGAGCGAGCCCTGAGCACAGAGCCGGGAGTCAGCCCTGAGCACAGAGCCGGGAGTCAGCCCTGGGCACAGAGCCAGGAGTCAGCCTTGAGCACAGAGCCAGGAGCGAGCCCTGAGCACAGAGCCGGGAGTCAGCCCTGAGCACAGAGCCGGGAGTCAGCCCTGGGCACAGAGCCAGGAGTCAGCCCTGAGCACAGAGCCGGGAGTCAGCCCTGAGCGCAGAGCCGGGAGTCAGCCCTGAGCACAGAGCCGGGAGTCAGCCCTGAGCACAGAGCCGGGAGTCAGCCCTGAGCACAGAGCCGGGAGGCAGCCCTGAGCACAGAGCCAGGAGCGAGCCCTGAGCACAGAGCCGGGAGTGAGCCCTGGGCACAGAGCCAGGAGTCAGCCCTGAGCACAGAGCCAGGAGTGAGCCCTGAGCACAGAGCCGGGAGTCATCCCTGAGCACAGAGCCGGGAGTCAGCCCTGAGCACAAAGCCGGGAGTCAGCCCTGAGCACAGAGCCGGGAGTCAGCCCTGAGCACAGAGCCAGGAGCGAGCCCTGAGCACAGAGCCGGGAGTCAGCCCTGAGCACAGAGCCGGGAGTCAGCCCTGGGCACAGAGCCAGGAGTCAGCCCTGAGCACAGAGCCAGGGAGCGAGCCCTGAGCACAGAGCCGGGAGTCAGCCCTGAGCACAGAGCCGGAGTCAGCCCTGAGCGCAGAGCCGGGAGTCAGCCCTGAGCACAGAGCCGGGAGTCAGCCCTGAGCACAGAGCCGGGAGGCAGCCCTGAGCACAGAGCCAGGAGTCAGCCCTGAGCGCAGAGCCAGGAGTCAGCCCTGAGCACAGAGCCGGGAGTCAGCCCTGAGCAGAGCCGGGGAGTCAGCCCTGAGCACAGAGCCGGGAGTCAGCCCTGAGCACAGAGCTGGGAGTCAGCCCTGAGCACAGAGCCGGGAGTCAGCCCTGAGCACAGAGCAGGAGTCAGCCCTGAGCACCGATGGGTGTGTCCCCCAAGCCAGAAGGTGCATCCAAGGTCCCCAGCCTCCGTGTGCTGTGCCGCAGTGGGAGCAGCCTCTTAACAGCCTTACAGACGTTTTCCTGGGTCCTTTCACTCAAACCCAGGCTCCTGCAAGCAGGAAGTGGGGCGAGCAGAGCGAGGGGCCATTTCTGAAGCCACTCGGGGACCCAGACTCTTTGGAGAACCGGATGGAACTTGGACAGGCATCCGGAAACCACATGGAGCCCGCACATGTCCACTGAGTGCCCAGCTTGGGGGCTGCCCACCTCCAGCCCCGGAATCCTCTGAGTAAGCAACTGTGAGTCACCGCGTGCCCAGTGAGGGCTGAGGCTGCCAGAGAGCACAGCCGCAGAAGTTACCAAGTGGGGCGCGAGGAACTAGGGCGCTGTGGCGTCCAGCCCAACCCCCCGGCCCTGCTGGGAGGAGCTGGGGACTGGCTGTGGCTGGCGGCTTCGATTTAATCACAGCCCTGGACAGCACAGGCAGCAAGCCGGCGCCGTGCGCGGAAACAGCCAGGGAGGCACAGTCTCCCAGCTCCAGAGGACGAGCCCCAGGGGCCCCAAGGGGGCGACCAACGGCCCCTGCAAGGGTCTGCAAGGGAGAGGCCCTGGGTTTGATTGATCCCGAGCACCACAAAATCAACAACCCAGAGGGACCGGGTAATGGCTCCTGCCGTCTCCCCGGAGAGACGAGGGTCAGGTCTTCCCTCTCTCCTGTTCTCGGGGGCGGAGACAAACTCCGTTCCCTCTGCTCCATCATGTCGTGAGAAGCCAAGACAGGGCTCTTGGGTCAGGAAAAAGTTCAGACATTCTCGAGGGCAGAAGCTGGCAAAACCGGCGTCCACTAGGATTTCTGCAGTGTTCCAGTGCGGAGATTCACGATGGACCTGCAGAGCATTTCCGAAGCTGCGTCCACCTGCCCAGGCCCAGCAGCTGGTGCCCTGTGTCCCTCGGCAGGGCCAGCAGAGAACTGGCCAGAGCCCCAGCCCCAGGGCTGGCCCAGCTGGAGGGATGAGCCCCGAACCACGGGGTCTGGGCAGGTGGACGCACTGTCCCCGGGGCATCTCCGCGGCAGCCAGCCTTCTCCTGCGCCTGTTTGCTGGTACTGGAAGGAGACGGGGGTGGGGGTGGGAGGTCCCTGCAGGGTCCCAGGGTGCTGAGAGGTCAGAGAAATTCCTGGAAGGTTCCCACAGTGCTGCCCGTCTGAGGACAGCAGGAAGGTCACCCGAGCCGCCGGGTCCTGGTGCTGCAGTGGGGGTCAGAGCAATGTCCAGGCCCCAGAGGGCTGCTCAGCTCAGCCCCAAGTGCAGGGGCGGTGTTGGGCGGCGTCAGGGAGCTGGAGGGCACCGGAGATGCCTCAGCTAATGGGCGGCAGCGGTTCCACACAGGATGGAGGTACTGGGGGTCCCAGGGCCCCTCGGTGGTGCTGGGGTGTCCAGGGCTGTGCCAGGTGGCACTGGAAATCCGTCCACCACACGACCTCCCGCTCCCAAGTGCAATATTTTCTCCAAATGTATGTACTGGGGCCGGAATGGCAGCACAGCGGGGAGGGCATTTGCCTTGCACGCAGCCAACCCGGGTTCAGTCTTCGGCATCCCATATGGTTCCCCGAGCACCACCAGGAGTAATTCCTGAGAGCAGAGCTAAGAGTAACCCCTGAGCATCGCCGGGTGTGACCCAAAATGCAAAAAAAAATGTATTTCATATTTTGGAGTCAGATTGAACTTACAGAAATGGTGGGAGAAGGGGACTCAGGATGAGCTTGTTCCAGGCGACCTCTGCAGGTGAGGCAGCCTCTGGCCCAAAAGACTCGCTTAGCTGGAACTGACCCAGAGGGGGCTGCCAAGGACACCCCCCCCCCAGGAGAAACAAGGCCCCCAGACTCCTTACTGGGCCTCTTCCGGGTGCTATCCCTCCCCCCCACACCTCCCCGTATCCATTTCCGGCAAAAAAAAAGCAGGTGTGAGACAGGGGGAAGAGACAGCCGTGGGCGGCCGCCATCCCTCTGACCGGCCCACCAGGACTCGCCAGGTGGGGCTCGGGGACCCGCGGCACTGAAATGCAATTGCGGGTCTTGCGCACGCGCATTATGTGCTCCCTGACCTCTGACCGTCGCCCCAGACTCTGCGGTCCACTTGGAGGGCCTGTCCCTGCCAAGAGGAGGAGGTGGCCGGACTGGGCTGGGCTCAGGCTCCTGGCGCTCAGACTCACGTTCCCAAGGCTATCACGTTCCTCCCTCCTGGGAGAGGTGAAACATGATCACCCGCTCCCTTTGCAGGTCTTTAGAATAAATATGCTTAGAAACAAGGAGAGAGAGAGAGAGAGAGAGAGAGAGAGAGAGAGAGAGAGAGAGAGACAGAGACAGAGACAGAGACAGAGACAGAGACAGAGACAGAGAGAAGAGACAGAGGCAGAGACAGGGACAGAGACAGAGACAGAGACAGAGACAGAGACAGACAGACAGAGGGGGAGGTCAGGTGCCTGCCTGCGTGCAGCTGCCTGGGACCAACCGCAGCTCACGTGCTCCCTGAGCCTCTCAGGGTGTGGTGCCTCGGAGGCCCCAACACACCCCAAGCAGCTCCACATGCCCAGCCCCTGAGCACTGCTGGGGGGCCCCGTCCCGTGAGCACTGCTGGGAGGGTCCGTCTCCTGAGCACTGCTGGGGGGCCCCGTCTCGTGAGCACTGCTGGGGAGTCCCGTCTCCCTGAGCACTGCTGGGGCCCGTCTCCTGAGCTCTGCTGGGGAGTCCCGTCTCCCTGAGCACTGCTGGGGGCCCCGTCTCGTGAGCACTGCTGGGGGTCCCGTCTCCTGAGCTCTACTGGGGCCCCGTCTCGTGAGCACTGCTGGGAGGGTCCGCCCCAAGGAAAGGGAACAGAACTTGCTCACCCCTGAGAGTTTCTAGAGAGGGCAGGGTCCTTGGCAGCTGAGGGGCGACATGTGTGCCTCAGTTTCCACCCGGACACTGGGAGGTGCTAAAGGAGAAGCTGAGCTTCTGGGAGCCGCCAGCTCTGGGGTCCCACAGGGCCTGAACAAAGTCACCAGCTGCCGTGGGCCCAGCTGTCTGCACTGCGTGTGCTCCCGCAGTGCTCAGGAGACGGTGCTCCCGCAGTGCTCAGGAGACGGGCTCCAGCAGTGCTCAGGAGACGGGGCTCCCGCAGTGCTCAGGAGACGGGGCTCAGCAGTGCTCAGGAGACTGGGCTCAGCAGTGCTCAGGAGACGGGGCTCAGCAGTGCTCAGGAGACAGTGCTCCCGCAGTGCTCAGGAGACGGGCTCAGCAGTGCTCAGGAGACGGGCTCAGCAGTGCTCAGGAGACGGGGCTCAGCAGTGCTCAGGAGACGGGCTCAGCAGTGCTCAGGAGACGGGGCTCCCTGCAGTGCTCAGGAGACGGGGCTCAGCAGTGCTCAGGAGACGGGCTCAGCAGTGCTCAGGAGACGGGGCTCAGCAGTGCTCAGGAGACGGGCTCAGCAGTGCTCAGGAGACGGGGCTCAGCAGTGCTCAGGAGACGGGCTCAGCAGTGCTCAGGAGACGGGGCTCAGCAGTGCTCAGGAGACGGGCTCAGCAGTGCTCAGGAGACGGGGCTCAGCAGTGCTCAGGAGACGGGCCCCAGTAGTGCTCAGGAGACGGGCTCAGCAGTGCTCAGGAGACGGGGCTCAGCAGTGCTCAGGAGACGGGCTCAGCAGTGCTCAGGAGACGGGGCTCAGCAGTGCTCAGGAGACGGGCCCCAGTAGTGCTCAGGAGACGGGCTCAGCAGTGCTCAGGAGACAGGACTCCCCTGCAGTGCTCAGGAGACGGGACTCCCCTGCAGTGCTCAGGAGACGAGCCCCAGCAGAGCTCAGGAGACGGGGGCCCCCAGCAGTGCTCAGGAGACAGTGCTCCCCGCAGTGCTCAGGAGACGGGCTCAGCAGTGCTCAGGAGACGGGGCTCCCCGCAGTGCTCAGGAGACAGGGCTCAGCAGTGCTCAGGAGACTGGGCTCAGCAGAGCTCAGGAGACGGGGCCCCCAGCAGTGCTCAGGGAGACGGTGCTCCCCGCAGTGCTCAGGAGACGGGCTCAGCAGTGCTCAGGAGACGGGGCCCCCCGCAGTGCTCAGGAGACGGGGCTCAGCAGTGCTCAGGAGACTGGGCTCCAGCAGTGCTCAGGAGACGGGGCTCAGCAGTGCTCAGGGAGACAGTGCTCCCCGCAGTGCTCAGGAGACGGGCTCAGCAGTGCTCAGGAGACGGGCTCAGCAGTGCTCAGGAGACGGGGCTCAGCAGTGCTCAGGAGACGGGCTCAGCAGTGCTCAGGAGACGGGGCTCCCTGCAGTGCTCAGGAGACGGGGCTCAGCAGTGCTCAGGAGACGGGCTCAGCAGTGCTCAGGAGACGGGCTCAGCAGTGCTCAGGAGACGGGGCTCAGCAGTGCTCAGGAGACGGGCTCAGCAGTGCTCAGGAGACGGGGCTCAGCAGTGCTCAGGAGACGGGCTCAGCAGTGCTCAGGAGACGGGGCTCAGCAGTGCTCAGGAGACGGGCCCCAGTAGTGCTCAGGAGACGGGCTCAGCAGTGCTCAGGAGACGGGGCTCAGCAGTGCTCAGGAGACGGGCTCAGCAGTGCTCAGGAGACGGGGCTCAGCAGTGCTCAGGAGACGGGCCCCAGTAGTGCTCAGGAGACGGGCTCAGCAGTGCTCAGGAGACAGGACTCCCCTGCAGTGCTCAGGAGACGGGACTCCCCTGCAGTGCTCAGGAGACGAGCCCCCAGCAGAGCTCAGGAGACGGGGCCCCCAGCAGTGCTCAGGAGACAGTGCTCCCCTGCAGTGTTCAGGAGACGGGCCCCCAGCAGTGCTCAGGAGACGGGACCCCCAGCAGAGCTCAGGGAGACGGGGGGCCCAGCAGTGCTCAGGAGACAGTGCTCCCCTGCAGTGCTCAGGAGATGGCCCCCAGCAGAGCTCAGGAGACGGGGCCCCCAGCAGTGCTCAGGGAGACGGCACAGCATCACAGGCTGTGTGGGGATGGGGCCGTGGAAACGCTTTGCACAGCTGCCACCGTGCAGGCTCTGAGGCAGCTCCTGGGAGCCGCTTCCTGCAGCTCAGTGAAGGCCCCTCACAGACGTTTCCAGCGGGGGGGCCCCTCAGAAGGCGCTTCTGGGCAGCTCTGACAGACGGCCGAGGGCCAAGGGAAAGGCCGCTGCAGGGGAAGCCCACTCCCTGGGCAGGGGTGGGGCCCCCGGCAGTTGGGGCAGGGACCACACTTTCCTGCCCACCACAGCAGCCGGGGCTGGGCGGGCAGCAGGACCTGCCCGCTCGGGTGTGCTGGGCCTGGTGTCCAGCAGAAGGGAGCCTATCTGGCACGTGACCCACCTCCAGTCTGGGGGCTGGGCTGGCCCTCCGGTGCTGGGGAGCTGGGGTGGTCTGTCCGGGGCCATGCCGTGGACCCCAGGTTCAGGCTCTCTGGCTCCTGCGTATTTTTGCCTCTTTGAGGAGCCTGTCGCAAATCCCAGCGCTCTTCCCGTGCCCACACCAGCCTCCGGGCACCACCCACCCCTGACAGAGCTGTGGGCAGCGTCAGTGTGATAGCCGGTGACCACGGGGTGGGGGACAAGGATAAAACCAGAGAAAATGACCGAAGACCATTTCCCCGGCTGGGGGAGGGGAGTTGTGTTCCCTCTCAAAAGCCCCACTGTGGGACGTGGTCACCTGCTGGAAGGCCCTGTCCACCCCGGGTGCCCCTGCCTCGGGGCCCAGTGTCCGTGACACCCACACTGCAGGTGTCAGGTGTCAGGGTGGCCGCTGTAGTGACGGCACCCAAGGCCTGCAGCGGCTCAAGGCACAGGCTCCCCGAGAGTGGACGCGAGAGAGGGCAGCCCGAGGCAGGAGGGAGACAGCGTGAAGCCGTGGGAGGCCCCGGAGCCCAAGGCTGCCTGACTGCGCTGCTCCACAGACGGGGCCAGGTGGCACCCGCTGGGTGACCCAGGAGGCGGTGGGGACGCTGAGAATCTCTGCCGGTCACCAGGGTAGGCTGGGGTCTCCAGGAGGACTCCCAGAGTCAAAGGCCAGCAATACCGCCTGCCCTGTCCTCGGGGGTGTCTGCACCGAGAGCTGCTCCCCCGGGGAGTCTCTGGGCCGCTCTCGGGGTCTGGGGGAGTCTCTGGGCGGCTCTCGGGGTCTGGGGAGTCTCTGGGCCCTCTCGGGGTCTCGGGGGTCTCTGGGCCGCTCTCGGGGTCTGGGGAGTCTCTGGGCCCTCTCGGGGTCTGGGGGTCTCTGGGCCGCTCTCGGGGTCTGGGGGAGTCTCTGGGCCCTCTCGGGGTCTGGGGCAGTCTCTGGGCCGCTCTCGGGGTCTGGGGAGTCTCTGGGCCGCTCTCGGGGTCTGGGGGGTCTCTGGGCCGCTCTCGGGGTCTGGGGAGTCTCTGGACCCTCTCGGGGTCTCGGGGGGTCTCTGGGCCCTCTCGGGGTCTGTGGAACAGGATCTGCAGCAACTCTTCCCAGCAGCCGGGAAGACGGCCCAGACCTGAGCTGTCCTTTAAGCATCACCGCGGCCAGCGGCCATGTCCCCCTGGGCCCGCCCAGCGGTCTCCAAGAGCTGGTCTAAGCTCTGGCCAGCTCCTCCTGCTTAGGCTGGGCCGCCCCTGCCCCCGCCAGGGCCAGGAGAGGGCTGGGGTGCCCTGGGCTGTGTCCCCCCTTTCCTCCAAGCCCCCTGGCCCCCTCCCGGCGGGGTTACTGCTGAGAGTGCAAAGCCCGGCGGCCAGGCCTGAAGGAGCTGCCCAGACAGGGGTCAGCTTTCACGGGGCTTGGCCGGGCTGGGGCTGGCACACGCGGCCGCCGCGCCCCGGGCACCGGGCACCGGGCGGGCTCCTAGGACCCGGCGCGCGGCCGGACGGGGCGGGGGCGCAGGGGCCAGACCCGGCGCCGTCTCCTGGCGACCGCCTGACGCAACCAAAAAGAGAGAAAGAAAGAAAAGTCCGGGAAGGGGCCGCGGCCCGCGCGGAGCGGCCGGACTGGCGGGCGCCGCTCCCAGGTGGGTCCCAGAGGGCTGGTGGGGGTCAGCGGGGCGGGGCCAGCGGGGGCCAGCGGGGGCCAGCGGGGCAGGTCGGGGCGCGCAGGGACAGAGTCGGGAGCGCTCAGGGCAGGGCTGGGGCGCGCGGCTAGTGGGGGGCCACGTAGGGCAGTTCCGGGGCGCGCGGGCCAGGGTGCCCAGCGGCAGCACTGGGTGCCCAGGCCCCAGCCGGCAGGTGGTCTGTCTGTGCCCCTCTGCCCCCCTTCCTATGGGGCTGGGCGCCCCCTTGGGGGCGGCCCCACGAAGAGCCCCCTTGCCGCCCCCCCGGGTCTCACTCTCCCCAGGGAGGATGGGGACGCTGGGGAGCGTGAGCGCTGGGCTCAGGGGTCCCCTCCCTCCGGTAACTCCTGCCTGGGGAGCCCTGGGTTCTGTGGCAGAGAGGGCCAAGCCTAGGTGACCCCAGGGACCCCGGAGTGAGGGCGGGGACAGCGGGCAGCTGCTGCTCCACCAGGGGCTTGGGGTGGCTCTTGGGGTTCCACCCGGCCCTGCCCCTCCAGTGGGGAAACTGGGCTGAGGCCCGAAGTAGGTCCGTTTCAAAGCGCAGAGGGTCCCTGGCGCCCACAGGTGGTGGGGCAGACGCTCTGGGACCCCCTTGTGGCTGGGGAGCAAGGAAGCAGCCCCTCCCTCCGTCACAGCCCTCCCGAGCACCCCAGCCACTGTCCCAACATTGAGGCCCCCTTTGCCGCTTGCAGCAGCCACCGTGCCGGGAACTTGGGGGAACAGACTCCCCTCAGGGCCCAGATCACAGGGGAGACCCACAGGGCCATGTCCTGGACTCGGCCTGTCCCCTGCTTCAGGGGACCTGTGGGGCCTTCTGCCCAAGGACCTGCCTGGTGCCCGCCTCGCTCACCCAGAGCCCCTGACTCTCTCCACACTCATAGGCATAGTCCGTGGATGGCCGCCCTCTGCCCATGCAGTGGACGGGCGCTCTGTGCCCTGGGGTGGGCGGCTGTCCAGGAGCATCACCGCTGTCCTGCCCAGAGCGACAGACCCCCCCTGCCCAGCCCTGGAAAGCAGTGGGGAGACCCTGAGCCTTGGGCCGGCTCCAGCTCCAGCAGGACGTGGGTCCCTCTGGGGGTCCCCCTGCAGGAGAGGACTCTCAGTTCCTCATTGGACATTCCGAGGGGGTCTGCCGTGAGAGGACAGCGGGGAGAGCATTTGCCTTCATGCGAGTGACCCGGGTTTGATCCCCAGCATCCCATACGGTCCCCGAGCATTGCCAGGAGTAATTCCTGAGTGTAGGTTACTCCTGGAGTAACCCCCTGGGCACATCCCAGTGTGACCCAAAAAGAAAAAAAAAAAGAAAGAAAAAGAAAAATTCTGAGGGGCTGAGGGAGCTCTGAATAAAGAAGTGGACCCTGAGGCTGAAATCGGGGGAAACTAAGGAGAGTCTTCTGGGGGCTCGGGTGGGGCCCGTTGCCACGCAGGGAGCAGTTGACACGTGGGGCAGCGGTGGTGAGGCTGAGCCTGGCCCTGCCCCCGTGGTCAGCTGAGGAGTGCGACCCTGTGGTCAGGCTGAGGCCTGGGCCCCTGTGGTCAGCTCGTTCCCTGGCCCTGGAGTGTCCCCTTCTCGATGGAGCTGTGGGGGAAGAAGGAGAGCAAAGGAGGAGGAGGGACAAGCATCGCTGGTCAGTGTGCCCGGGGCCGCCTGGCCACAGCGTCCTCCCAGGGCGCCCAAGAAGGGGCGGGCGCTGTGTCCCTGGCAGCGAAGCTCTTCCGTGGCCCCTGGACCCCAGCCTTGCAGAGTCCGGAGTGGGGTGTAGCTCGGGGTGCCGATGAGCCCCGTTTCTAAAAAGGTGCCCCCGTCTGCCTCCCGGTCTGTGCCCCATCTGCAGGGCTGCGTGGAGCTGGGCCATGCCACAGTTTCGGGGTTCAGTGGAAACTGAGCTATACTTCCTCATTCCAGCAGGTCAGGAGAGTGAGAACTAGAGAGACAGAGCGAGGCATTGGGCTGAGCGATAGCCCAGCGGGGAGGGCGTTTGCCTTAAACACGGCGGGTCCGGGTTCCATCCCCGGCATCCCATATGGTTCCCTGAGAGAGAGCCAGGAGTAACCCCTGAGCATTGCTGGTGTGACCCAAAAAGAAGAAAGAGAGAGAGAGAGAGTGAGTGAGAAATAATGAGAGTGAGTGAGAACAAGAGTGAGCAAGAGTGAGCGAGAGACAGCGAGAGAAAGACAGCGAGAGTGAGCGAGAGAGTGAGCGAGAGCGAGGTTCCCTCGGGATCCTTAACTGGGTGTGTCCTGGAGCCACACAGTGGTCACAGCTGGGTCGGAGAGGAGGGCAGGCCAGGAGGAGGGAAGGGGCCGTGGGCAGCAGCCGCCCTTGCTGGGGCCGGAAGTGGGTTTGGCTGTGGTTGGGGCACAGATGAGGTCACAGGCCCAGGGCGGGAAGATGAGCTCACGCTGGCACGGCGCCTTCTCAGCTGCGGGCGTGTTTGGGCAGTGGCTGGGGTGCTGGGTGCTGGCACGCATGGGAGCTGACATGGGGCCTCCAGGGTGCCAGGGCCCAAGGGCGTCAGGCTCCATCTCTGCCCCGAGAGGCTAGGGCAGCCAGTGTCCAGGCCCCACTTCAGGGCTATGCCGTGGACAGTGGGAGTCCTGCCACCCTCGGCCCATTACGCTGCCCAGCCCCATCTCAGCTCACCTTCGCCGCGCCCCCCCCTCACCCTGAGCCCTGGTCCCCTCAATTCCACCCCTGATGCTGAGGAGGTGAGTGCGGACCTCCCTGTGTGGGCTCCCGAGTTCCAGGCCCTGCGCCAAAATCAGCAAATAAACTAAAATGTTATCAACGGAGGGGCGGAGCGATAGCACAGCGGGAGGGCGTTTGCCTTGCACACGGCTGACCCGGGTTCAATCCCGGCATCCCATACGGTCCCTGAGCACCGCCAGGAGTAATTCCTGAGTGCAGAGCCAGGAGTGACCCCTGAGCATTGCTGGGTGTGACCTAAAAGGAAAATAAACTAAACTAAACTAAGGCGTTATCAGAGGTGACCGTCCCTCCGCACAGTGTCTCAGCCCAAGGCAAAGAGCGTCCGGTCCCCAGCTCTGAGTGGTGAGTGGGCCGGGCAGAGCCACGGGCACCTACGGGCATCTCCCGTCTCAGTCTGGGGTTTCCCAGAGGCCATGGACCCCACCGGGCGCCCACCATCAGGGCTTGTAAGCCTGGGGGACCCCAGGTCCTGGGTTTCTTTTTTTTTTTTTTTGGGGCTTTGGGCCATTCCGGCAGTGCTCAGACGTTCTTCCTGGCTCTGCACTCAGGATTTCCTGTGGTGCTCGGGGACCATATGGGATGCCAGGGATGGAACCTGGGTCAGCCGTGTGCAAGGCAAACGCCCTCCCGCTGTGCTGTCGCTCCGGCCCCAGGTCCTGGGTTTCTCACACTGGACCCCTGTGGTCACCTGGGCCCAGGAGGACCCGAACCCCACCCCCAGGTTAATCGAATCCGAGCCTGGGGGCAGCCTGCAGGCGCCTGTGTAAAGGTGGAAGCCGCGCAGGGAGGGCAGGAAGATGTTTGCTCACCAGACTCCACTTTCTAGAAGCTTCCAGAGCCTTCTGGAACCTTCCAGAACAGGCATCTTGCTCAGTCTCCTTGTAGCATCTTCACACCTCCGCATGGCCTCTTTCTAACGACACCCTTTTCTGTCCCTTGCTCCTCGGCTGGACACCGCCCCTGCCCGTCACCCCACGCAGATGTCCTGGCGTGGACAGTCAGTCAACACTCTCACCCTCTCCCCACGTGTCCGCACCGAGGGGTCCCTCTCTGCAGCTGAGACATTGGGGTTCCCTGGGACGCTTCCTCAGGACCTGCTCCCTTATCCCCAAGGTCTCCTGTGTGCGAGCCGCAAGTCAGCACTGACGGACGAGCACCATGGCCGGGCTCCCAGGGCCCATTCTGACCCTGGCACCCTAACGCTGGGCACCCCCAGGCAGAAGGCCACGTTGCACCTGTGTCCTGTCCAGGACCTGAGAGAAGGTTCTGAAGGGAAGCCCCAGCCCCACCAGGCGGGGGGAGGGGTGATGGGCTGGTGGGCTCAGGGTCCCCCACACACCTGCATGAGGCCCCTCGGGGAGGACAGGCTGGGCCCAGGGCCAGCCCCAAGTCTGGGGCTCCAGAGGCAGGAAGTGGAGCGTTGGGTGGGTTTCGGGTCGGGAGCGGCGAGGGGCTTGCAGTGCCAGCATCCGGCCGAGCCCCCTACCTGCGTGCAAGGCCAGAGGCTGGCTGGCCTCACCTCTTGCTCCTTCCTGCAGGGATGCTGGCCTGGGCCTGGCCCAGAGGACGTCGCGACCCGCTTCCCGCTGGCTCATCCTGGCTCGCCGGCCCGCACCCCCTACGGCTCCAGCTTGTCTCCAGCTTCCTGGCAGCGCCCGCCCGGGGTACCTGCCGACACTTGCCTGCGCCTGCCTTGGGAAGCGCAGTCCCCGAGGCTCCAGGCGGGCTTGATCCCGGCGGGCGCCTCCCGTGGCTGGTCACTCCCGCAGACGCCGCGCTCCACGTGACGCCCAGAGCCAGGCCCGGTGACATCGGCCGAGGCCTCGCTGGACAATGGCTGCTCCCCAGATCCAGGTGGAAGAAATGGACGGTGGGGAGTCGGGTGTGGCCAGCGCAGCTCTGCCGGCTGACGACCACCTGCGGAGCCTGAAGGCGCTCACGGAGAAACTGAGGCTGGAGACTCGCAGGCCCTCCTACCTGGAGTGGCAGGCCAGGCTGGGGGACCAGGGCGCGCCCGGGACGGAGCAGCCCCCAAAGGCTGTGCGGCTTCCAGAGCCTGGACGAAGCCCTGGGCTGGCTCCGGAAGGAGTTGGTGAGTGGCCGGAGCCTCCCTGCCCTCTGCCCTATCTCTGCGTGTGTCTCTGCACCTCCCTCTCCCTCTCTCTCTCCTTTCCTCTCTCTCTTTCCCTCTCTCCCTCTCTTTCCCCCTCTCCCTCTCTCCCTCTCCCCTCTCTCTGTCTCTCTCTCCTTCCTCTCTCTCCCTCTTCCTCTCTCTCCCCCTCTTTCTTTTTCTCTCTCCCATTCTGTCTCTCCCTCTCTCTCTCCCTTTCTCTCTCTGTGTGTATCTCTCTTCCTCTCTGTCTCCCTCTCTGTGTCTCTCTCATTCTGTCTGTCTCTGTCTCCTTCTCTGTCTCCCTCTTTCTATGTCTCTATCTGTCTCTGTCTCTCTGTGTGTCTCTCTGTCTCTCTGTCTAGCTGTCTGACTCCCTCTGTTTCTATCTCTGTCTCCCTCTCTGTCTCTGCATGTTTCTGTCTCCTCTCTGTCTCTGTCTATCTCCCTTTCTGTCTCTGTCTGTCTCTGTCTCTCTGACTCTGTCTCTTCTGTTTCTCTCTCTGTCTGTGTCTCTCTCTCCCTTTCTGCCTCTATCTCTGTCTCTGTCTCTGTGTCTCTCTGTCTCTGTCTCCCTCTCTGTCTCTGTCTCTGTGTCTCTCTGTCTCTGTCTCTGTGTCTGTCTCTGTCTCTCTCTCCCCAGCCTGTCTCCCCGTTGCTGCCTTCCCCAGTGTCTGCCCAGGCTGTGGGGTCCCTAGGTCCCATCTGCGCTGACGGTGGGCGCTTGGGGCTGGTGCTCCTGTGGGAATGTGAATCCATGCTCTGGGTGTCCCCAACTGCCCGACACCCTCACGAGACCCCGAGTCTCACTATCCCTCAGCACTGCCTGGGCAGGCCAGCTGCCGCCACTGGCAGGGGGCGTGGGTGCGAGCAGCGGGAGTGGGGTGAGTGCTGGTACTGAGCGCGAGCACTGAGTGTGGGGCTGGCCGGAGCACGGTGAGCCCGAGGAGGGCTGAGGAGGACGGAGCACGGACGGAGCCAGCTCGGAGCATAGGGCGGTGCTTGGGGGTGTGGATGTTGGTCAGGGGCGAGGGCCGGGCTGCGGGGACCGGTCAGGCAGCCTCAGGGAGTTGCGTGCTCGGCTCTTGCTGGAGCTGGAGGAGTGTGTGGTCACCCCCTCGGTTCCGGCGGTCCTCCCGGGAGGAGGGCGAGAGGCTCCCCCTGCAGTGCTCCTGTGTCACCGCAGCCGCCGTCTCCCGGGCTCCCTGCGGACGGGAGGAGCCCACACAGCTGCCCCTGCACAGGAGAGAAACCTGGGCTGGGCCACAGCACAGCGGGGAGGGCGTTTGCCTGCATCGCTGTCCCGGGATCGATCCCCAGCATCCCATGAGGTCCCCCGAGCACCCCCAGGAGTAATTCCTGAGTGCAGAGCCAGGAGGAGCCTCTGGGCATCGCTGAGTGTGACCCACAGAGCCAAAAGCAGAGGGTAGTGGGGGGCCCCCCCATCTCAGCCTCCTGCGGACCCCGGGTGATGCGGGCTGTGGCCAGCAGCCCCCGGACACCCCCGGGCTTTCTAGATAGAGGCAGACCGGGCCCCTCAATCCAACGATCCAGGCCGCCCAGGGACGCCTGAGGCTGCACAGCCCAAGGGGAAGCGGGAGAAATAAAGGAAAGGAAACGGGCGACCCCGCAGCTTTCAGGCCAGGGCTGGATCTGCCCAGAACCAGCCGAGGGGCCGGGCAGGCAACGAGAGCTGCCGCGGGCATTGGGAGGGGTCAGTTGGCCGCCTGCCCGCCCTGGCGCCTGGGCTTTGTGCATGCCTGGGGCTGGCATCTCCCGAGCAGCTCTCAGATTTCTGGGCTTCCCCCAGGACCTGCGGCCAGACCCCCACACCCGGCCCCTGCGCGGCGTCCCGCCAAGCATAGACCACCCCGAGAAGCTGCCCCAGACGGCCGCAGAGGCCCCCACAGACGAGGTTTCTCAGTGGTTTAGAGTGCAGGGACCGAGTGTGAGCAGGGTTGGGAGGGAGAGCGTGTCTGCCCCACTCGGGCTCTCGGGGGGTTGGCCTGGGGGTTCTCGGGGGCCCTGGAGGGCTGTCGGGGCTCTGAGGGCTCTTGCATGCTGACTAGCCACCAGGAAGCCGGGATTAGGGACCCCCACCCCGTGGGCCAGCCCATGTACCAGGGTATGATGGAGCCAGCAGCCACAAGGCAGTGGAGTGAGCCCCGTGTTAGCCCGTGTCAGCCCCGTGCTAGCCCCGTGTCAGCCCCATGTCAGCCCGTGTCAGCCCCGTGCTAGCCCCGTGTTAGCCCGTGCTAGCCCCCGTGCTAGCCCCGTGTCAGCCCCGTGTTAGCACCATGCTAGCCCCATGTTAGCCCCGTGTTAGCCCCGTGTCAGCCCTGTGTTAGCCCGTGTCAGCCCGTGTCAGCCCTGTGCTAGCCCCGTGTCAGCCCCGTGCTAGCCCCGTGTCAGCCCCGTGTTAGCCCCGTGTTAGCACCATGCTAGCCCGTGCTAGCCCCGTGTCAGCCCTGTGCTAGCCCCCGTGTTAGCCCGTGTCAGCCCGTGCTAGCCCGTGTCAGCCCCGTGCTAGCCCCGTGTCAGCCCTGTGCTAGCCCCGTGTCAGCCCCGTGTTAGCCCTGTGTTAGCCCGTGCTATCCCGTGTCAGCCCCGTGTCAGCCCCGTGTCAGCCCCCGTGTCAGCCCCGTGTCAGCCCGTGTCAGCCCGTGTCAGCCCGTGTCAGCCCGTGTCAGCCCCATGCTAGCCCCGTGTCAGCCCCGTGTCAGCCCCGTGTCAGCCCGTGTCAGCCCCGTGTTAGCCCCATGTCAGCCCGTGTCAGCCCCCGTACTAGCCCCGTGTCAGCCCCGTGTCAGCCCGTGTCAGCCCGTGTTAGTACCATGAGACACCCAGGACACCCACAGCTTATAGCCTCCCCACCCGCCCCTAGAACGCCCGTCCCCGCAGCCCTGTGGCCCTTCCCTGCTGCTGTCTGGGGCCGTGCACAGGTTTGGTGCTGGCCTTGTCCACAGACATAGGGTGGGGGCTTAGGGCACTTCGCCTCGCAGCGGCCACTCTGTTCTGAATCCCCAGCACTGCGCAGGTCACCCAGCAGCATCGAGGGTCACTCCTGAGCACAGAGCCGACAGCAGCCCCTGACCACTGCCAGGAGTGACTTAAAAGCCCTTGATAAACAAATGAATAATTTTCTTCTTCTTTGGGTCACATCTAGCGATGCTCAGGGGCTCCTCCTGGCTCGGCACTCGGGAATTACTCCCTGGCGGTGCTGGGGGACCCTATGGGACGACAAGGATCAAAACGGGGTCAGCTGCAGGCAAGGCAAACACCCTCCCCGCTGTGCTATCGCTCCGGCCCCAAATTAATAATTTTCTAAGACAAAGGAGCATCTCAAAAGTTATGGCCAAGACCAGAGGCCAAAGTTCAAGTCTAAGCCCCAGGAGCTACCCGGTGTGGGATCACCGAGATGGAGGCCCAGTGTCAGCCCTGGCGGTCAGGCCCCAGAGGTGACCCTGTCTGGGTCTGTGCCCACGCGCAGGTGACCTCATGACCCCTCTGCCCCGCTCTCCGCGTTTGCTTCTTCCCTTTCTGCGGTTCCCTGAGCTTTCCTCTCCCTGTGGGGCTGGGTGGGGTGCCGGGCTGCGCTCTGCTGCCCGGCTGAGCCCACGCCCCCGCAGGCCGAGATGCGACTACAGGACCAGCAGCTGGCGCAGCAGCTCATGCGTCTGCGCGTGACATCCACCAGCTGAAGGTGGAGCAGACCTGCCGCCTGCACCACCAGCTGCTGCAGGACGCGGCCCTGGAGCTGGAGGAGCAAGACGAAGCTGTCGGACCTGTGCGACTGCCCGTCGGCCCCCCGCTTCAGCCTGTCCGCGCCGCTCAAGCTCATCGGGTCACCAAGATGAACCTCAACTCCCGGAGGTTCTCTCTGTGCTGACCGGCTGCGGGCAGGCCCCGGCCCCACCGCCCCTCCGGGAGGTTCTCTCTGTGCTGACCGGCTGCGGGCAGGCCCCAGGCCCCACCGGCCCCTCTGGCAGCCTCTGGCTCAGCACCCACGTGGCGCCCACTTCCTGTCCCTGAGTCGCAGGTGTGACGTGTGAGCCACATTCCTGCAGAGCCCCCATGGCTGGTGGCCTCCACCCCGAGGCTCAGACACCAGCTGTGCCCAGGAGCCTGGCATGCACACATGCCCATGCACACACACGCCCAGAGAGATCCCCTGGGGCAGTGGAGTTAAGAGTGTTTAACTGCTTCTTCTCAGGACTCCAAGTAGATGGAAATATTACATAGGTGCAAAAATCTGATCTTACTAACAGGTCATGCAGAAGCTTATTTTCCAAGAAACTTTAAATGTTCTACCAATTCAGCTACACCCTGCACGTGGGACCTCACTGGGCTGCAAGAACATGGCCTCCTGCTGGGGTCTCAGGCAGGCCCACCTCAGGGCCTCCGTCCTGGGGTCATGGTCCCTGCAGACACTCGTGTCCACCCCATGGTCCCCTGCAGACACTGCGTGTCCACCCCATGGTCCCCCTGCAGACACTCGTGTCCACCCCATGGTCCCCTGCAGACACTCGTGTCCACCCCATGGTCCCCTGCAGACACTTCGTGTCTACCCCATGGTCCCCTGCAGCCACTCGTGTCCACCCCATGGTCCCCTGCAAACACTTGTGTCCACCCCATGGTCCTCTGCAGACACTCATGTCCACCCCATGGTCCCCTGCAGACACTCATGTCCACCCCATGTTCCCCTGCAGACACTCGTGTCCACCCCATGTTCCTCTGCAGACACTCATGTCCACCCCATGGTCCCCCTGCAGACACTCGTGTCCACCCCATGGTCCCCTGCAGACACTCGTGTCCACCCCATGTTCCTCTGCAGACACTCATGTCCACCCCATGGTCCCCTGCAGATACTCGTGTCCACCCCATGGTCCTCTGCAGACACTTGTGTCCACCCCATGTTCCCCTGGAGACACTCGTGTCCACTCATGTCTGTGGGGCAGGAGCTTTGGACTCACAGGACCCTCTAGAAAGTCAACCGCAGGTTGGGTTGGACCAAGCATTTTTGTGGAATTCCTTGGACAGGGACAGGGGCCTGGAGCTGGCCCCCTTCCCTCCTCCCCGCAGTGCCCAGAGCTGGCCTCGCCTTGGCAGTCACGAGTTCGAGTCTTTTGAGGTCTAGTTCTACACTGCTGTTAGGAGAGCCCAATAAGAAGGTTCCGGAAGAGACGCGGGCGAGGAGAAATGCTCGGCCTTGGAGAGGCAGGAGCGGGCGGTGTAGGTGGGAGGAAGGAAGTCGAGGGGGGGGGGGCTGGAGCTCGGCTGAGCAGGTGGCTCGGCACACCAGAAGGAAGAGGGAGGAAGGAGAGGAGGAGAGAAAGGAAGGGAAAGAGGAGGCAAGGGGCAGACTCGGACTCAGCAACTTCCCAAGAAAGTGATTTCTGTTTGTCTTCGCCCACAGAGCAGACCCGGGGACCGTGCGTGGTGCCAGGGCCCAAGCCCGGGTCAGCCATGTGCGGGCAGGTGCCCTCCCCGCTGCACGGTGGCTCCTGCCCAAGAAAGCGTTTGCGTGAGTGTGTGTCGTCCTTCTTCAGACAGACGCACTCCAGCGTGTCGCTGCCGCGCTCTCGGGACGCCCTTTCCTGCCGGAATCTGGGGGCGTCGCTTCTCTTCACCTCATCTTTCAGGACCTGCGGCACCGGCGGCTTCAGTGCACCCGTGAGGGGCTGGGGCACGTCCTGCTCTTCGGCCCTGACCAGGCACATGCCCTCCAGGGGGCTGCAGGGCAGCCTGGGGAACCAAGGGGCCAGGAGCCACGCTGGAGCGAGGCCGCTGGGTCAGAGGTCAGCTCTCTGCCCCATGCGGTACACCCGCGACTCACAAGCTCTGTGCCCTACTCGTGAGACGCATCTGTGCCAGTGATATTCTACAGCCAGTATGTATGTCTCCAAGCCTTCACAAGATTCCGTCTTCACTTCATAGTTGCTTTGTATAAGCCTTTAGACTTATTAGAGAGCCCCCGTGTGCCTGCTTGGAGGCAAACAGCATTTCTCTCTGGTCTGATTATTTAGAGATCCAACGTGGCCAGGCAAATATGCTGGTAAGATCTAGCTAGTCTCACGATGACTGGCGGCATGAGGGGATATTTATGCCAGCTGACATGGAACACATGGCAGGAAACTGCCACATTCGAACTGTCCTGCCCTCACCTACAAAGTGCTTCAGGAGCAGCTGTTGGCCAGGTGCGGAGGCTCTGGGCCGTGACTGCCCCAGCGGGGCCAGGAGCCCTGGGAGACCGGAGAGAACATTTTCTTTCAGTCTGAACCCGGCCTTCCGTCCCGGGCCGCTGCTGTCTCTGTGGGGGGCATGCCGGGTGGTGCTGCGGGCTCCTCCGGGCTGGGGCGCTGAGAAGCAGGGACCCCGGAGCTCAGACCTGGGTCCCCAGATGCCTCAAGCTCTCCGCTTGGGTCTTCCCCTCGGCTCCCACCCCCACCCACCTTTTAAGAAATACCCTTAAAGTGTCACCGACAGTGTTGGGCAGACTCGGGACAGCAGCCTGCAGGAGGGGCGCCTCTGAGCCCCCAGCACCCCAAGGCTCAGGACACCCCACCCCGCCCCACCCCTGCAGCTCTCACTCCGGGTGGGTGCTGAGACAGGGTCTGGGTGGTGGCTCAGCCAGCGGATACCCCGATGCGGAACACAGGCAACAGGTCCCTATAGCCAAGGCTCCCGCGCACAGCCCTGGGGACCACCATAGTCTCCCGGCTTCCCCCAGGCCCACCCAGGGGCTCTGCCACCCTCCAGGTTACTGCCTGCAGTGAAGGTGCAAAAGCGATCCTGCGGTGCCCCCTGGTGGCACTCCACGGGTCCTGCAGGCAGACTTGGCAAGTTCTCCAGGCTGTATTGGCTGGACAGTGCCAGCGCGGCCACCACCACTCAAGACCCTAAGCTGCAGCCAAGCTGCCGGGGAAGCAGATGGCACGAAGGAGGGAGACCCAGATCTTGCCGGACTCACCCGTGCGAAAAGGAGAGGGAAGCTTCTGCCTTGCCGGTGCCGAGAAGGGAGGAAAGACCAACACAGGGGCTCTGGGGGGCAGCTCCCGTTTGCTGAGCAGAGCTCAGGCCCTTCATACACTTCTGGGTGGACGATCCAAGCACAATCCGCATCCTGAGCCGTTGCAAGAAGCCTTCGGAAGGCCGGGCACGTCCTGTCCTGTACACAGGTGCTGCTCTCTCCTGGCTTTTGGGCTTTCAGGAGTTCTATTACCCTGAAAACAGCCCAGTTCTGGATCCTGCCCTTCGGCCTTATGGTGGGGAAGAGCCAGGCCCTAAGACTAGCCGCTTGGGGCCCAACACAGACCCCAGGCCCGCGTGGCAGGCAGACAGGCCAGCCCCTGGCGGCCAAGTGCTGTGGGGGAGGGAGCGGGCTCCAGCCTCCACGTCCCAGACGGTCCCCCAGCCCCCAGAGGTGATTGCTGAGCACAAAGGCAGGAGTAAGCCCCAGCATCGCCCTGTGCCCCCAAACAAAGATGAAAGTAAAGCAGGTGGACTCAGAGGATAGTGATAGGGCTGGAGCTAGGCCGAGAAGGCCACTAGCCAGTCAGCTCTCTCTCTCTCTCTCTCTCTGGATCAGGTGGGGTGCCAGATGCAGGGTCTGCTGTAGGTGAGCAACGCAGGGTCTGGCAAGGGCAGATACAGGTGCTGTCGGGGCTTGGAGGCCAGGATAGCACGGACAGGCTGGGCTTGGAGGCCCAGTTACAGGCAGTGCAGGGGAGGCTGGGAAGGCCCTGGACAGAGAGAGCAGTTAGGGAACAGGACCTGGCCGTCACTCACGAGAGTAGAGTAGACCGCACGGGACAGGACCGGGACATAGTATATGGGAACCGAGGCCCAGACACCGGGAGGGACCTGGAACCTTGTGTGCAGGAAACTGACTTTCCCTCATCCGGGTTTTGTAGTTTCACATGTAAATCTTTCATGCAGTTCTCAAGAACCCTCAAGCACAGGAAAATCCACTTTTGCATTAACAATAGAATAACAGAGGGGGGGAGAGATAGCAGGCGGGGGAGGGCGTTTGCCTTGCACACGGCCAGCCGGGTTCGATCCCCGGCATCCCATATGGTCCCCGAGCACCGCCAGGAGTCATTCCTGAGTGTGGAGCCAAGAGTAGCCCCTGAGCATCTCCGGGTGTGACCCAAAAAGCCAAAGGGAAAAATGGACACCCAGAGAATGGGCAAACCCAGCGGGGGCCTGCTCCTGAGTCAGAGTCCTGGAGACAGACGGTGGGTTTAGGAGGGCCTGGGTGTCGGGGTCTCGGGCACAGGGATGGGGTCTGCCCAAAAGGAGCCGGGTGGGCTAGCGGGCGTGAACCCGCACTCCTGACAGCTAAGTCGTGCTTCCAGGTGCTGTTTGTCTCCGTAAACGCGGGTTCCAAGAAGCAAACCACTAAGTCTAACGGATGTTTTGTGGCTCTGTTTGGGGCCACTCCCAGCGGTGCCGGGCTTGCTCGGGCTTTGCCCCTTAGCTGGGGTGCCGGGTTCTGTCTCAGGTGGGCTGTGTGAAGCAAGCCCCCTGCCCGTTTGCTTTCCTCCCGCCCCTAACACAGGCGTTGGGAGGAATCCAGCTCTGGATTGCTATTGCTGGGGTGTGCGTTTGACTGTGTGCAGATCTTGAGGGGTGCTTTGGGTCCCACCCGCAGCAGGACCCGGGCCTCCCGCATGCAAGGTCTGTGCCCAGCCTTTGAGCCGTGGGTGCTGTCTAGCCCAGGGCGTGTGACTTTAAGGCTCTGGAGGGCCGGGGCAGCTCAGAGTGACTCTTCCTGAGAGAGTGGGGGTGGGGGAACCTGTCCAGGGTCCTGTCTGTCCCACGAAGCCTCGGGGGGTCCCGGCTGAAAGTCTCCGGGCAGGGCTGGGCGGGCCCTCGGGGGCTCACCTGCCTGGCTGTCTTGGGTCCTTCAGGCCAGTGAGGCCCCCAGAAACTCCCCTGACTGCTCAGAGACTCACACTGACCCGTCCCAGGCAGGGCCCGAGTCCCCTGGTCTGGTGAAGGGGCTGGGGGTCATCTGAGTTGCAGCGACCACTCTGGCATGGGGCGGGGGAGAGCCTGGGCACTCAGCAAGCCCTGCCCAGCCTGCTGACCCACGCCCAGGGGCGTGCAAGACGTCACGAGAGTGACCCCAAGGACCCTCCTTGGTCCAGTCGTGACCCGCACGGGAGCGCATCTGCCCACGGGCTCTGCTTCTGCAGTGTAGGAAAGGAGATGCGGAGGGGCACCCCACCCCCATCCCCGGCGTCCATGCAGGGGCGCCCCACCCCTGTCCCCGGCTTCCATGCAGGGGGGGCCCACACCCGTCCCCCGGGTCGATGCAGGGGAGTGCTCGGCCGGCGGGCGGGCAGCCAGCCCCAGGGCAGAGGCCCAGGACCCCTCCTCGCGGACAGCCGCACTCTCCTCCAGGCACCCCCTGCGGCCATCTGGGTTGGGGGTCCCAGTGCTCCAGAGGCCCGGACCCTGTGTCAGCCACCGCAGCCCTGCCCAGCCCAGCAGGCACTGGGGTGGCCTCCCTGCAGGAAACATTCCACAGAGAAACAAGCTGGGCCGGGAGGCTGGGGGGGCACGCCTGGGATGGTTCTGCTGTGAGTCCCTCCCGGACAACCTGCCCTGCAGCCCAGGTGCCCTTCTGGGGAGCCCAGGGGGTGCTGTGCCAGGGTCTGCACTGTCCGAGCATGACGTAGGCACTGGAGCAAAGATGCGCAGCCTAAGAGAAGCCCAGGACGGACGGAGACTGGCCCCACCGCTCGGCCAGGCAGAGGGGAACGGAGCGAGTCTCTGAGCTCCGCCCCACCCCCCAGCCCCCCAGTACCGGCCAGATGCTGCCCAGGACTGACCTTCCAGATCCGAGTAGCCCCCCCCGCCAGCAGGAGCAGCCTGAGGCGCACACCTGTGGCGGGTGGCTGGCACTGAGGCCTGCCTGGGTCAGCTTGGCAGGCCGCGGCGCTGCCGCCAAGGTCTCCCCTTAGATAAGCCGAGGAGGAGCTGGGACCTCAGGGCGGGGCCCAGCGTCCGTCCCCCCAGCTCCCCAGCTGAGAACAGGAGGGTGGGAGAAGCAGCAGCCGGAGCGCTGGCTCCTTCCCGTGCTGAGGCTCTTCCGGCCCCAGTTAGGGGCCCTGGGCGTGGGGCCAGCACCCTCTGCCCAGCAGCTGGGAGCGGGGATCCGAGCCCCCGAGAGGGCACAAGGGGGCCAGGCCAGAGGGTGGGCCGTGTGCAGGCAGCCGGGAGCTGGGCGGGCAGCAAGCACGGAGGGGAGGGGAGACAGGCCGGGGGTGGGAACGGGCCTAGGGGCAGCCGGACCAGGGTCTCCAGCAGGGCCAAGAGAACAGCGGATCTGGGGCCTGGCCCGGCACACAGCCGATGTGCACACAGCAGATGAGCACTTAGTGAATGAGCACACAGAGAATGCGCACAGCGGATGCACACACACAGAGCAAATGCACACAGAGTAAATGCACAGAGTTAACGCACACACAGTAAATGCACAGAGTTAACGCACACACAGGGCTTGCATCACACAGGGAGCTTTTCCCAGTGGGCCTGGACCCTGCTCACAACAGGTGACTTGATCTGCCCCATAAATGTCCTCATTTGGGCCAAATTTACTGCCCGCTCTGGTGTGTTTGTTTGTGTGGGGCCACAACGGCTGCATTCAGGCTGACTCTGCTCTGGACTCACTCTTGGCAGGACCATAACAGGCACCAGGAAGGCTCAGCCCACAGCAAAAGTGACTCCCTCCCGCTGTCCTGTCTGTCCGGCCCGAAGCTGAGACACACAATCACCAATTGCTTGGCGGCTGGAGCCACAGCACAGCGGGGGGCATTTGCTTTGCACCCTGTAGACCCACGTTCGATCCCCGGCATCCCTAGGGTCACTGAGCATCCCAGGAGTAATTCCTGCGTGCAGAGCCGGGAGTAACCCCTGAGCAGTGGACCCAAAAAAAACCCACCCACTGCCCCCTCAGGCAGAACCCCACCCACCTCCAGAGCAAAGAAACTCGTCCACGAGGGTCAGAACCCACCACGCAGTGCAAACCCTGACCCAAAGCAAATGTTTTCCAAGAACACCGCAACTGAGAGAAGTCTGCGTTTCCGAACAGCTCCGTGTCTGCATGAGGGGCTCTTGGTGGACGGGTCGTGTCACGGAGCAGCTCCGCTGGGCTACAACAGTGAATGATTGAAAGGGATGCAGCGGACCAGCCACCGCCGGGGACGGGGACAGCTCACCGTTACTTTATTTACTTGTTTAGGCCTTGGAGTCCGGACCTGGCTGTGAGTGTCTGGCAGCGCAAGGAGCATGTGGTGCGGGGAGCAGAGCCACATGAGAGGCAGACGCCGCCCCGACCCATCTCCCCAGACCCTGTTACCCTTAAGGTTTCAGATCAGTGCACTTCAAACACCGATTAGGGACAGCGATGATACAGCAGGCAGGGCGTTCGTCCTGCTCGCGGCCGACCAGGGCTCAAGTCCCAGCATCCCATATGGTCCCCGAGGACTGCCAGGAATAATTCCTGAAGGCTGGGCCAGGAGTGACTCCCCTCCCCAAATACTCTGATTAAACGCACCACCTGGGGTGAGCAGTGAAGAGCCCTCTCACAGCCCTCTCAGGAGCCAGAAAGCAAGAACCACAGGAGTGTATGTGGGCTCAGGGCTGGGGCTGCAGGCAGCTCTGCCCAGGTGGCACCAAGCACACGCGGGTGACAGAGCTGCGACACCAAGCACACGCGTGTGACAGAGCTGTGCACAGCTGCTCCCTAAGGAAGCTGACCTCAACGCTGGTTCCACTGGCAAAGGCAACGGAAACAATAAACAAATGTGACTCGTCCGAGGGCCGGAGCGATAGCCCAGCGGGTAGGGCATTTGCCTTGCACGCGGCCGGCCTGTGCCGGCCTGGGTTCAATCCCCAGCATCCCATAAAGCCCCCTGAACTCAGCCTGAGTAATTCCAGAGTGCAGAGCCAGGTGTGACCCAAAAACGCATCAGACTGAATCCAACCAATGAGACTGCACATGTGTCTTTTTGCAAATGGGATATGGGGAACCAATCGGATTGTGTATGCAATTAAGGGCTTATAAGAGGACCAATCGGAGGGTTCTGAGCGATAGCGCAGCCAGGAGGGCGTGTGTTTGCCTTGCAGGTGCAGCCAAACCAGTTCTATCTCTGGCATCCCATAGGGTCCCCGAGCACCACCAGGAGTGATTCCTGACTGCAGAGCCAGGAGCAACCCTGAGCATCGCTGGGTGTGACCCAAGAAGAAACACACCTGGGAGAATCTGTGTTGGCACACGCTGAAAGAGGAATCCTCACCCACACTGGTGGGATGCCGGGCGGCGACCCTGCCGGTGGGTCCCCAAAAAGAGTAAGCAGAGATTTTACCAAGCGGCCCAGATCCCACTTCTTGGACTCCACCCCAAGACACACAAACGTTCCCACAGGGGCCCTCGCCCACTGAGCTGTGGGATCACACTCCATGTGCAACAACACGGCAGATACTAAGCGGCCACTAGGGAGGACGAAATCTCACGGCGATCTGGGTGGGCCAGAGGGTCTCAAGTCAGTGACGTACAGACAAACCTGCGGCTCACTCAGCTGGGGCGCATAGGAAAACAGAACGAGGAACACCAGCCGCAGAGAGGGGTCCCCAGACGATGGGAATGAGGAGGCAGGGAAGGAACCAGGGCGAGAAAGAGGTGAAGGGGAGGGAACAGGCAGAGGCAGGCCGGCACATGGGATGTCGGTAACGGCGCCACAGAGCAATGGCTGGAAGCCCTAAACTAAAGCAACAAAAGGTGAGAACGTGCCCGTCAGTGAGGCAGGGGCCGGGAGGGGACCGGGCGGGGGCCAGAGCACTGCGTGCCTGAAACGCAGCTAGGAAGAGCTTTGGCATCACAGTGCCTCAACTAAAACTTAACATTTAAAAAAGTGAAATAAAAATGAAGAAAGTTGAGCTGAAAGCCCCGAGGAGCTTGGTCTTTGGATGGAAACGTTTCCTTTCTGAGGGAATAACGCTGGTCTGACTCGCCTCCAGTTTCGCACTTAACCCTGGGAGATCCTCTCAGGGAGTGTGAGAGGCTCGGAATGGACAGCTCTTACACGCAAATCGCCTTCACACACACCTCCCACTCACCTAATACTGTAGGGGCCCGACAGAGGGTCTCAACAGCGGTTGAGAACTGTATCTGCGTCCCTCAAATCCGGGTTCAATTCCAAAAACTGCAAAGGGTCCCCTGCACACCGCCAGAAGCAATCCCTGAGCAGAGCTAGGAACTGTACTGTACCCGAGTACAGCCGGGTCTGATCCCCTCCCAAAAATAAATGGATGGATGGATGGAGGGAGGGAGGGAAGGATGGATGGATAAACGATGAATGAATGAATGAATGAAAGCAAACAAATGTGCCGGGGATCAAACTCTGGGCCTCACACACCAAGTGCTGTCCCTGACACACACCTAGCCTGCCAGCCACACAATGGAGCCAACACACCCCACACTCAGAGGTCACTCCTGGTGGTGCTCGGGAACATATGGGATGCCGGGATCAAACCCGGGTCGGCCACGTGCAAGGGGAGGCCCTCCCCGCTGTACTATCTCTCCGGCTGATTTAACGCTCTTGTTAAACATAAAAGCAAACACTTCCCTCACGTCCCCAACTCACTTCTGAAGGCTGCCACCAACCTGGCCAGACGCCATGTGTGGGACACCTGCGTCACAATCACAATCACAATCACGGCTGCATCTGTGTTCTGGGCGACCAATGGACCAGGGGTTGATCTGGCCACACTTTAGGCCCCGAGCAAAGAGCACTGTTTAGGAGACCTGTAACGATCTTTTAAACATAAACATCTTCATGACCACCAGTCTGGCTGGAATCCTAATCAGTTCTGTGGCTACACAAATGGAGCGAAACATCAAGTGGTGTTATAGAATAACGGGACGCTGGAATGCAATGTTCTAACGGGGGACGCCCAGGTCAGGAGAAAAGAATGGAGACAGGTGAGAAGAACCGGGGCTGGGTCAGGGCAACAGCCCACAGGGGCTGTGAGCGACTGATAGAGCCGAAGATCCAAGCCAGTCACAGCACTGAAATCAGAGACAGAAATTCTATTTTGTTCATTCATTCATTTTTGCTTTTCAAGTCACACCCGGTGATGCTCAGGGGTTCACCCTGGCTCTGCACTCAGGAATTACTCCTGGCGGGGCTTGGGGACCATATGGGATGCCGGGAAGGAGCCCGGGTTGGTCATGTGCAAGGCAAATGTTGTCCCCGCTGTTGCTATCGCTCCGTCCCCAAAAGACCCAAATTTTAATAACTTAGAAAGGGGCCTGTCAGGAGAGGGGCTGGGGCGGGAAGCCAGGAACACTGGTGGAGGGATCAGCACTGACAGTATGTCTAAAACTCAACGATCCCCAAAAGAAAGATAACTGCGATCTTCGATATCTGGCTATGAGAATAACACTCTTGAGGTGTTAAGTAAGTTAATTAGCTCTGACAAACACCGCAGGGCTCCCCAATACCCGAGACAGGACAGTGACGAGTCCACCTGCATTGTGGTGAAGAACAGGGGCGTGGCGGGGTGTGTGGGGTCTCTTGGTATGACGCGCCCAGTGGCCGAGAGCCACCACCGGTGGAGGAACGAGGAAGACAGGAGCCAAACTGCTGGCCAGTGGCTAATTTATTCCAAAACCAACAGCTCGACAACAGGAGTCTGAGGGCTCAGGCATGGGGCTGCGCGGCGCCACGGACCAGTAGCTCTTGCGGGGAGATGCTGCCTAGAGGCCACACCGAGCAACCGTCCAGGGCTGCTGTTCTACGTTGCTTTTCTCTTTCCCTCACTGCTAGCACGTATCAAAGAATCAAGTCCACTTCTCACTAATATTTGCAGTTCTTTTGGTAAACAGTAAGAATATATAGATTCCAAAACTTTACTTCTCTGGGTTCTGGCGGCCAAGGTTAAAAGCCAGCTGGGCTGTTACCGTAAATCCCTGACTAAATCCTCAAGCCACTTTAGCTTCTCCTACCCACGGGTCCCGTCTCTTAGGTCATGACGGCTTGTACCAAGGCCATGCTTTTTGATTGCGAGACCCGTATCAAAGCCAGGGTAGCTTTACTGCTTGCCCCAGCCTTTTCGGATGTTGGGGGACTAGTGACTGAAGCCTGAGCCAAATCACTAGGACGGATGCCCAGAGCAGCTATGTTCAGTCAACTCCCAAATATCCAGAGTATAGCATTAACATCTTTCTGTGTAAGCAAAAGAACACTGCGCTACAGTAGTACCAAAGGGTTATAGGGGAAGAGAAAAGCAAACAATTCACTACAGATGCGGCAGCCAGAGCACCAGAGATTTGACTTCATAAGTAACCTGCCTGACTTGGGGAATTTAGTAGCAAACAGATCGGTAAAGCGCAGAAGGGTTAAAGATAAACTTGGGGTGCTCTAAGAGCACTATGAGCTTCTCTGGGAGAAGGAAAGGGGCGATTCACCCAGGAAGCCTAAAACACGGAGGGTTAATATCCAACATGTGGGCAGCTAGCTGTGTGAGGACAGTGGCCACCACAGCCGCGCCAGCCTGACCACCGCCCAGCTGTGCAATGCAGGCCACAGGGCCTAGCGTGGACCTGATGGCCCAGCTCCGCGGGTCTCGCCGGGCGGGGGACGGTCCTCAGGTGCGGCCCCCCTCAGTGGCACAGGCCGCCCGGCTGCCGGCACCACAGAGTCTCAGCATGGTGGTCACGAGCTCAGGGAGGTCAAAGTCGTGTCTCCAGCCCCAGTCCCGGCGGGCGAGGCTGTCGCCCAGGTTCATGGGCCAGCTCTCCGCTGCGGGGAGGAAGAGCAGCCGAGGTGACCCGGCTCTGAGTCGCAGAACATTCCAGAACGTGTTCTGGGCAGGGCTCTGGGGCGAGGCCTGGGTGGGAAAGCCTCTGCCTGAACAGACCAGCAGTGACCACCTCCCTCAGGAGACGCTGCCACATGGCCACCACCAGGCCAAGACCCGGGCAGCCTACACAGCCTTGGCCGGTGCTCAAGGCCAGCGGGGAGCTCTTCCTGCACTAGAAGATCAGGCCAGGCCAGGCCAAGTCTCTCCGTTTCATGCTTACGATGGTGCCACCCAGCACATGAGCAGCCTGTTCCCAGACCCTGTCCCATAAGCTGCATTAGACGTGGGGTCCCCCCACTCCTGACCAGGTACCTGGTCCCCAGAGCTTATCATCAGGGAAGGCTGTGGCAGGGCCTTGGTGGGGTAAGGGGCCACCTCCACCCACCATGGCCTGGCGGACAGCCGGGGCCACCTCGACCCACCTATGGCCTGGCAGATGGCTGAGGGCCACCTCAACCCACCTATGACCTGGCAGATGGCTGAGGGCCACCTCGACCCACCTATGGCCTGGCGGACGGCCGAAGGCCACCTCGACCCACGCATGGCCTGGCGGATGGCCGAGGGCCACCTCGACCCACCTATGGCCTGGCGGACGGCCGAAGGCCACCTCGACCCACGCATGGCCTGGCGGATGGCCGAGGGCCACCTCGACCCACCTATGGCCTGGCGGACGGCCGGGAGCCACCTCGACCCACCTATGGCCTGGCGGACGGCTGAGGGCCACCTCGACCCACCATGGCCTGGCGAACGGCCGAGGGGCCACCTCGACCCACCTATGGCCTGGACGGACGGCCGGGGGCCACCTCGACCCACCATGGCCTGGCAACGGCCAAGGGCCACCTCGACCCACCATGGCCTGGCGAACGGCCAAGGGCCACCTCGACCCACCTATGGCCTGGCGGACGGCCGGGGGCCACCTCGACCCACCTATGGCCTGGCGGACGGTCGAGGGCCACCTCGACTCACCATGGCCTGGCGGATCGGCCGAAGGCCACCTCGACCCACGTATGGCCTGGCGGATGGCCGAGGGCCACCTCGACCCACCTATGGCCTGGTGGACGGCCGGGGGCCACCTCGACCCATCTATGGCCTGGCGGATGGCCGGGAGCCACCGTAACCCACCTATGGCCTGGCGGACGGCCTCCACCTTGTAGCTGATGCGGAACCCGGGACGTGCTTTGCCACCTCCTGGGCCAGCTCCCGTGGGCTGAAGCTCATGGCGTTGATGTTGTAGGTCCGCATGGTCAGAGCCTCGGCCGGGGCCTCCATCACCTCCAGCGTGGCCCTGAGGCAGTCCTCAATGTACATCATGGGCAGCCTCGTGTCCGCCTCCAGATTACACTCAAACGTGCCGCTCCTGATCGCGTCGTGGAAGATCTGGACCGCATAGTCTGGAAGTCACGTGAGCACGCTGTCTTCGTACGGGAAGTGTGCGCACGGGCACATCTGTGTCTGCCTGTGTGCATGTGCATGTCTGTGCATGTGGGTGCAGGGGTCTTCCCAGGGCTCTGGGGCCTGATCCTGAGAGCAAGGTGGGCTCTTTGGGCACCTGTCATTGAGGCCCGGGCCCGAGACACGCATCAGACACTGGCCGGACTGATGAGACAGTGGCCAGCCGTGGAGTGCTGCCCACAGTCTTGTGAGACCCAAGCGCGGGCCATAGCGCGGCCATACCGAGGGAGTCTCTCTCGGGTCTGTCTCCCCATGCAGGCTCGCTGGCGAAGGGCAAGTTACCTCTCAAGATCCACAAGAAAGTAAGTCTCTGAGGGCATCAGGGCCATGGCAATGCCCAGCTCTCACCCAGGGGGCAGCACCTGCGGTAAGTGCTACTTGTTAAGGAGATGTTTGGGGGTCCCGGACCTGTGCTCAGGGGCCCAAGCCGGGGCAGGGGGTCACCTCCTGCACGCCCCCACAGCCCGGCAAAGCTGTTACAAGGCAACCCAGACCGGTGCCTGCCTGCCTGGAAACCTCGTCCCGGAGCCCTGTGGCAGGCAGGGAAGGGTCCCCAAGGAGGGACGGGGAGGAGGGATGGGGAGGATGGATGGGGAGAGGGATGGAGAGGGATGGGGGAGGGATGGGTAGGAGGGTTGGGTAGGAGGGTTGGGGGAGGAGGGATAGGGAGGAGAGAGGAGGGATGGAGAGGAGGGATGGGGGGGAGAGGGATGGGGAGGGATGGGGAGGGATGGGGAGGAGGGATAGGGAGGAGGAATAGGGAGGAGAGAGGAGGGATGGGGAGGGATGGGGAAGGATGGGGAGGAGGGATGGGGAGGAGGGATAGGGAGGGATGGTGAGGAGGGATAGGGAGGAGGGATGGGGAGGAGGATGGGTGAAGAGGGATGGGGAAGAGGGATGGGGAGGAGGGATGGGTGAAGAGGGATGGGGGAGGGATGGGGAGGAGGGATGGGGGAGGACCACGCTCCCAGGTGTGCTGCCCACCTGCCACTGGGGCCACAGTTCTATGAGGCCAAAGGCCAAAGGTCTATTTCTTTATTCTTACTTTTTGGCCTTTGGGCCACACTGGACGGCGCTCAGGGGATCCTCCTGGCTCTGCGCTCAGGAATTACTCCTGCAGTGCATAGGGACCATATGGGATGCCCGATCCAACACTTTGGCGTGCAGGCAAATGCCCTCCCCGCAGTACTACGGCTCTGGCCCCTCTGATTGGTCCTCTTAGAAACCCTTATTTGCATACCCAGTTCGATTGGTCTCCCACATCCCATCATTTGCATACAGACACACCTGCAGTCTCATTGGTTGGAGTCAATGGACGCCTTTTTTGGCTCACACCCAGCAACGCTCAGGGCTTACTCCTGGCTCTGCGCTCAGGGAGACCCTACGGGATGCCGGGATTGAACCGTCAGCGTGTGCAAAGGCCCTCCCAGCTGTGCTACTGCGCCGGCCCAGAGCTGTTCTTGTCTACCTGTTTCACGCGGTGGGCCACAAATCCCTGCTGGGACAGCAGCAGCCTCGTTCCAGGGTGGGGGTGAGCCCGGCCCCAGCTGACCCAGACGCACACATGAGCCACCGGGCACGCACCACTGGAGGTCGGTGCTGGGTTGGCACCCAAGGAGGGATGCAGGGACCCGCCACGCTGGCTGCCGGGAGCCCGTCTCGGGACAGCAGCACCTACCAGTTGTTCCTCCTCCGGGCATCGAGTCACCAGAAATGATGCCGGGGTACCGCAGACACCGGAAGTCCAGCCCATACCGGTGATGGTAGTACTGCGCGAGAGAGAAAACGTCCCTTCAGAAAGCCTTGCTACATGAGTGGGGCACGCAGAGCTGGCACAGGCTCTCGCAAATGGCATTCCAGGCAACCGCATTAAAATATTCCTGAAGCCTGGGGCCAGAGCAATAGCCCAGCGGGTAGGGCGTTTGCCTTGCACGCAGCCGGCCAGTGCCGGCCTGGGTTCGATCCCCGGCATCCCATATGGTCCCCGAGCACCGCCAGGAGTAATTCCTGAGTGCAGAGCCAGGAGTAGCCCCTGAGCATTGCCGGTGCGACCCAAAAAGGCAAAAAAAAAAAAAAAATTTAAAAATAAAATATTCCTGAAGGGGCCAGAAAGATAGCACAGTGGGTAGTGCACTTGCCTTGCACATTCTGGGTTTGATTGATCCCCCGCCTCCCATTTGGTTCCCTGAGCCCACCAGGAATGATCTAGAGCACAGAGCCAGGAGTGAGCCTTTAGCACCACAGGTGTGGCCCAAACACAAGCAAAAATGGTCAATTGTATGCTCTGCATTTGTATGAATGAGTATGCATGTTATATAGCTTTAGAAGATTAATCAGCCTACGCTCGGGACTCCTGATCTTCCTCGGGAGAGGCAGCTATAATCACAGCTCTAGCTCTGGAGGCCAGTGGGGTGGGAAGAACAGACCCGCCTCCCGCTGAAGGCCGGAGGCCTACTCACCACAGACTACACATAAGGCCAAAAAGACAGTCCAGGGGCTACCAGTGAGACTGAAGAGCACTGCGGTGGGGGGCGGAGCTGGGGACCATGGCAAAGCCCTGAACCCCAGGAAGGGGGATGACCGAGGGCCCATCAGCAGGGGCTGGGGACAGTCCCCCGCCCACCATGGCTTACTTCGCCCATGAGCTCCGCGTGGACCTTGGACACCCCGTAGATAGTCTGGGGCCTCTGGGTGCAGAGGTCCGGAGCGGGGTCCCGGGGGGAGAGCTGGGCCGAAGGCCGATGGTGCTGGGCACGAACAGGCGCAGGTTGTGCCTCGGCCGCCACGTCCAGAATATTGTGCAGGCCTGCAGCAGGCGGGCAGAAAGGGCGGTGACCCAGACCAGAATCAGGTAGACGGGAAAGGCGTGGTCACAGGTCCAACACACACATACCCACTCACACACGTGTACACAGATTCACCCACAGACACACCCACTCACATACGTACATGCAGACACACTCATATGCACACACACACTCACACACGCACAACTCATACAGAGTTGTCACAGATCCAACACCCACGTGGCCACCCCGATGGGAAACAACCCCCAGCCCCGGGAGAGCTAGAGGCGGGGCCAGACCCACCAGTGATGTTCACGGCCCGCGCCAAGGTCACGTTGCTCTCGCCCACGGCACTGAGCAGCGCTGTAGTGGAACAGCCAGCTCACGCGGTTGTTGACCACAATCTCCCGGAGGTGCTTGTAGTCCAGGATGTCCGAGTAGATGAAGGGGCCTGCGGGGTGGACGGGCAGCGGGCTCGGAAACCACGAGGGGCCCCCTCCCGCCCACGCCCCACCGTGGGAGTCACAGCCAGTAACTGGGTCGCCGCACGGTCTTCCTCGTGGAGGAGCTGGACAGTGCGGGGTCCCCGTCTCTCCTGGACGAACACCACAGGCAGCATCGCCCTCGCCCCAAAACGGGGTCCCGTGGAACTGCAGACCCCACCACGGAGAGCCCACGGCTGCTTCGGCTGCTCTAAGGCCTGGGCGCAGTGGGAGGTGTGACCGCTGTGGAAAGCGCCGGGGCAGCTGCAGCCCAGGTCAGCAGACCTGTCCCTGCTGCAGGGGAGTCCCCGGGCTGGTCATGGCGGGCATATAACACTGTCCCTGGAGACAGGACAGGGGAAGTTCTGCCTTCCACACAGCTGACCTGGGTTCTGACCCGGCACCATCTACGGCCTCGCGAGCTCTGAGCATGGCTGGTGCGGCCCAACACCCCCCAAGAGAGCTCTGTGGTGGAAGACAGGATGACATTGCTAGTGAGAAGGCGGAGTCAGAGGCGGGGCAGGGCAGGGGCGGGGAGGGCGGGGCAGGGGCGGGGCACGGACAGGGATGGGACACCGGCAGGGAGGGGTCAGGCGGCCACCAGGCCAGGGTGAGTGGCAACTGTAAACAGACCTGCAGGTGAGCACGGAAAAGACAGCTGGGACACAACAGTGTACACACACACACACACACACACTCACACTCACGCTCGCTCACACAGTCATGAGCTCCCGCCCCCTCACGCAGCTGGGACACAACAGTGTACACACACTCACACTCACACACGCTCACACAGTCATGAGCTGACACGGAAGAGGTGTGAGAGCCCCTCCCCACCTCTAGGGGAGCCCTCGGGCCTGGGGCCGCACAGAGGCCGGGCCCAGCCGCTTACACTGCTGGACCTTTCCAACTGTCCACTTCCCGTCCCTCACTCCTCAACTCCTCTGACCAACAAGCTTGTGGACATCCAGAATTCCCTGTTTTTATAAGAAGCCCCATGGTGCTGCCCCGAGTTCAGGAGACCGAGGGCAGGGAGTAGGGACCCCCATACCCCGCAGGACGCGGAGCCGGTGCCCGCTTGCTCTTACCACTGCGGAAGATTTGCTCCGAGGGCTTCCTGATGTCCGACAGGATCACGTTCTCCTTCCCAAAGCGCTTCCTAGGGAGGTCAAAGGGCAGGCAAGTCTTGCTGCCTCCGGCCTCCCGGCCTCCCAACCTCCTCCTCAGTTCCCACCAGGGCTCCCGGGGCACCGCCTGGGCCACAAAGGCTCTGCCGGCCTCCCCCCCTGCTCTCCCCCAGCCCCCCTCTGCTCCTCTCCCCATGACTCCCCTTGGCTCCCTGCACCTAGAATCGTAACTCATTGTGCCTGGAAACCAGGCTGGGGATGGCCACTAACCTGGGACATGCTGACCAGGCCCAGACAAAGGTCATAGGTCAGAGGTCAGAGGAAAGACTTCCAAAATGCGGAAGCACCTCCCAATGTCAGCTCTTACCTCAGAGTGTCGGCGAGCCCCACTCCAAGTTGGCCGAGACCCCTGGTGAAAGAACAGGACGCTGAGTCCAGAGCCAGGACGCAGTGACCGCGTTGCCATCCCACCTGATGCCATGTGAGCGTGGGCATGCAGCCACATTCCCATCCCGCCGGCAGGAGGGGGTACCCACGCCTCACAGCCGGGAGCCCCAGGCATCAGCGCGCCTAGAGCCCAGAACCGACAGCGTGGAGGCAGCTAGTGTCTCCCCAAAGCCCCGAGCGCCTTACCTGTGATTAGGATGCGCGCCGCTCACGGTCAGGGGCTGAGGCCGAGTGGAAGCTGGCATCGGGGGTGTCCGTGGAGAGGAGAGCGCAGAGACAGCGGCCAGGCGGGATGGACAGGCGGCAGGCAGCAGCCAGGCCCCGAGCCCGGCCCAGGGTGCTAAAGACCAGCATTGCTCTCAACGGTCTGCAAGGAGGGGCCAGGTCAGTGCACGTCCAAGGCCCCGAGCCTATGGGAGCACCGTGGGCAGCTGGACTCCGGGCAGACTCTGGGCAGTCCCTGCCCCTGGGAAAGAGCAAACCCGTGCAGACTCAGGAGGGACGGCTCCTGCTCCTGCGGCAGCACAGGGGACGCCCATGCCCACGTTGGTAGCTCCAGCCACTGCCATGACACTGGGCACAGACCTCGCCCAGGCCAGCCTGTCCTCAGGGGACAGTCACTGGCCAACTCCCCGCTCGGAGGCTGGGCCCAGGCCCCCAGCACAGGCAGACCGAGAGCCTTGGGCAACGGCTCCAAGACAGTCCCTCTGCAGAGCAGCTCCACTTGGGCCTCATAGGACACAGGTTGCCGGACGCCACCAGGGCTGAGTCTGGTCAGAAGCCCCAAGGCCAAGGGCGGCAGCTTTCCCACCAGCCCAAGCAAGGTGGGGCCCCAGGAAACAAGCCAAGAGCAGCCCCTGAGGAAAATGTCCCTTGGCTCCCACAGGGGCACGGCCTGGGCCCAGCTCCTGCAGCCCACCTGAGGCTTCAGGAGCAAGAGGGGGTGGGATCCTATGGTCAGCAGAGCACCCCAGAGCCCAGGGTTCCTGCCCCCTAGACTGGGGAGCACTGAGATTATTTGGGGGCGAGCTCCTAGACCCGGGAGCACTGAGATTATTTGGGGCGAGCTCCTAGACTGGGGAGCACTGAGATTATTTGGGGCGAGCTCCTAGAATGGGGGAGCACTGAGATTTGGGGCGAGCTCCTAGACTGGGGAGCACTGAGATTATTTGGGGTGAGCTCCTAGACTGGGAGCACTGAGATTATTTGGGGCGAGCTCCTAGACTGGGGAGCACTGAGATTATTTGGGGGCGAGCTCTGGGCGCACTCCTGGTGCGTGAGGGGCAACAGCCAGAACTCAGGAGGGTTGTGCCGGCAGGAGCCTCAGCTCTGGGTTGTAGCTGGTCCCCACGGTCAGAGTTAGAGGGCGCTGAGAGCTCTGGGACCCGGAACACCCAGAAGGACGTGGCTCGGGGAACGGGAAAGCGAGGTCGGAGCAGAGCTGCCCACTGCCCCTCGGGCTGGCCACGGTGCTCCCTCCCCAAGGCCAGGGCGGCCACTCCCAGGCCCAGGAACTGATGGACAGAAAGAAGTCTATTATAATGGAACAGCCTTGTCTTGTTTCCCTACAACAAAACCAGCAAAAACCTGCGACACATTCTGTGACGGGCGTGTACATGACAAGAGTGACGGCATGCACACACGTGACAGTTGTGACAGGCATGTGACAGATGCGTACTAACAGGTGTGCACAAGACAGGTGACAGATGTGACAGAAGGGTACACAAGTGTGACAGGCGTGCGCACACATGACAGGTAACAGGTGTGTACATGTACATGGGTACATGACACATGTGAGAGGTGTGTACACACATGACAGGTAACAGGTGTGTATGTGACAAGTGTGACAGGTGTGCGCACACGTGACAGGTAACAGGTTTGTACATGGGTACATGACACGTGTGAGAGGTGTGTACACACATGACAGGTAACAGGTGTGTACACGACAAGTGTGACAGGCTTGTACACACGACAGGAAACAGGTGTGTATGTGACAAGTGTGACAGGTGTGTACACATGTGACAGGCGTGTACACATGTGACAGGTAACAGGTATGTACACAAGTGACAGGCGTGTACACACATGACTGGCAACAGGTGTCACGGCCCATGACAGGCGTGGGAGTGGCTGTTCTCGTGGAACCGGGTCATGCAGCCACAGGGAGGTATTTTCACATTTTATAGCCTGTTCAGGCCATTCCGAGACAAGCCCCAAACTCCCGTTGCCGTTTCTTCAAGGCAGAAGGCTGCAGCCTGGGTAGCGGCTGTTTCCCCCATCCCATCCTCTCCGGCTCACACTTGGGACGGGCGCTGGCCCAGCGGCTCTTTAGGAGGCCTCCAGGTAACCCCATCTCCCTTACGGTCTTTGGGAAGATACAGGCTCAGTGACAGGCACAGCCTTCAACTCTTCCTGCTATGTGCTGACCGGCCATCAGGAAACTACCGTCCTCAGCCTCTGAGAGTGCTGACCGGTCATCAGGAAACTACCGTTCCCAGCCTCTGAGAGTGCTGAGCGGCCATCAGGAAACTACCGTCCCCAGCCTGCGTGTGCTGAGCGGCCATCAGGAAACTACCGTCCCCAGCCTGCGTGTGCTGAGCGGCCATCAGGAAACTACCGTCCCCAGCCTCTGAGAGTGCTGACCGGTCATCAGGAAACTACCGTCCCCAGCCTGCATGTGCTGAGCGGCCATCAGGCACGTGCCCAGTGGCTGAGGGATCCAGCCTGGCCACACCACGGTCACTGCACCTGCACCCCGATGGCAAGCCTCTCGCACTAGCCGGCCCACCTGCCTGGGTCACTTAGCTTTGCCCTTTCCAGAGTGACTCCTCCCAGACCTAAACTTGATGGAAGCATCAAGCTGGGGCCAGGAGAGAGCACAGGAGTCCAGGGGGCTCACCTTCCACAAGCCCGCTCAGGCGGGACCCCAGCACCGCAAACAGTCCCGAGTCCCACCAGCAGTGACCCCTGAGCATCGCGAGGCGTGTACCGCCACTCCCTCACGAAGAGATGTCGTCTCCTAAGAGAGCCTTTAAACCAACAGTCACCTGCCGGTTAACACAAAAAAGTACTCATCAAATTAGTACAGTTCTGGGGCTGGAGCGATAGCCCAGCGGGTAGGGCGTTTGCCTTGCACACGGCTGGCCTGTGCCGGCCTGGGTTCGATCCCCAGCATCCCATATGGTCCCCGAGCACCGCCAGGAGTAATTCCTGAGTGCAGAGCCAGGAGTAACCCCTGAGCATCACCGGTGTGACCCAAAAAAGCAAAAAAAAAAAAAAAAATAGTACAGTTCAGAAGGAAACCTCACACCCAAGGGATTTCAAGTGTACATTACAAAGTGTGGAGACCCGAGAGATAGCCCAGTGGGTAGGGCATTTGCCTTGCACGCGCCGGCCCATGCCAGCCAGGGTCCAACTCCCGAATCCCATATGGTCCCCTCGAGCAGCGCCAGGAGTAATTCCTGAGTGCTCCAGGAGACACCCCTGAGCGCCGCCGAAAAGTGGGGGGCCAGGGGCTGACCTATAATAGCACAGCAGGTGGGCGCCGGCCCTGCTCATAGACGGCTCACCTGGTCCCGTCCCTGGCAGCACATAGGACCCCAGAGCACCCCAAGGAGCGACTGCTGAGTGCAGAGCCAGAAGTAACCCCTGAGCACGCTGGGTGACTCACAAACAAAAACACACACTGTGAGGCTGGAGTAACGGTCCCGCAGGGTGCACCTGAGACCCGGCACTCACACGGTCCACCAAACCCGCAAATTTGGGATTTCAAAATAAGGCGAATACAGAGATGGGGTGAGAGGCAGGCGGACAGAACTGTGGACACCCAGACTCTCTCTGCTATGAACCAGAACCTACCGTCCACTCCCGACTCCCGACAGCCATGCCCTGGAGGGTACCCACTCTGCCGAGCGTCCCGACCCCCATCCGTCCATGTCCCAGAGGGTTTGGAGAAACTGGGCCAGCTCCAGTCAGCAGGTCGGTGCCCTGCCCTCAGCCCTAGGCGCTCACCCATTGGCCCCGCCCACAGCCCCGCCCCGTTCTAGAACCCGCACCCCATTTGCCCAGTGCCCCGCCCATCAGCGCCCTCGCCCCGCCCCCACGATCCGCTCCCGAGCCACCGCCTTAGCCCCCTGGGTTTGTTAGGCGTGTCCCCGCGCCCCCAGCTACAGAGAGGCTGCCTCGGGTCACAGGCGTGCCGGGTGGGGGTGGGGGTCCCGGGCTGCTCCCCTCGCGCCAGGTCCAGCCTCGCTCTACCCAGTCCCCGAGAAATGCGCGCTGGGCTCGACCGGTCCAGGGGCTCTGGGGATTCCTTCCGCCTCCCGCCTCCGGTGCTCGGGGCCGCCCCAGACGGCCTGGGGGTGCCGGCCACACCCTCGGCCCGGGGCCAGCGGGAAGGTCCAGCACCCGGAGCGCGCGGAGGACAGGCCACCAGGAGAGCGTGCTGAGCCGGCGAGTCTTGGTGCGCAGAGACCCCTGCCCGCGTGCGGCCGTGCCCGCCGGACCCCTGAGCACGGAGCCGCGAGGGATCCCCAAGCACAAAACACACACACACACACACACACACACACACACACACACGTCAGCGGGGCGTTGCCATCTGGGCCAGGGGTGCGTGAGGGGCGACCCGCTGGCCTCCGGGGTCTCTCGCGGGGACGCGGGGCTGCGTTCGCGTTCTTGGTGCAAGGGCACGAGCCGCACACGCGGCTCCGTCCAGGCCTGGGTCCCTGGGAAGGCGCGCGGGGTCCACCCTGCGCAGGGAGATGCTGGACCAACCGGTTCTGGAACAGCCGCGCCTGTCCCAGTTCCCGGGCGGGGGTGCCCAGGTGCCCACCCCAGCTGCGCCCCCGAACCTCAGCAGCTCGGGGCAGGGGCCCCGCTCTCCCCTCCCGGGAGCGATGTGCACTCCCTGGAACCCTGCGGGGCCGGACCTCGGCACAAGGCGCCCGGAGCTGACCGCCCGACGGAGCTGATGCCCACGTCAGCAGTGCCCGCGTCCTCCCCGCGCCCAGACCCAAGGGCGCAGATCCCGCGGCCCCCAAGGGCTTGGCCAGCAGGCGCCGGGCGACCCGTCGGGTTCCCCAGGGGATCATTCGTGGGACGGGGCCCTGGACACTGGGGACACCTGGGCACTGACCTGCGGGCGCAGTCCCCGAGACGGTGAATCGCCGGAGCGGGCACAAGCGCGCGGCGGAAGCGCGGAGCGGGCCCAGGGGCCCCGCGCCGGCTCTTTATGCGCTCCCGCCGGCGGCCGCCCCGCACCCAGCGCACCAATCCCTCCCTCGACCGGATCAGGGGGCCATTGCCATAGCAACCAGCCTCGCCTCGCCCGCGGGGGTCGCGCCGTCCTCCCGGCTCCGAGCGCCCGGCCCCAGGCGCGGTGGTCTCACGCCGGGACGCGGGGTCGCGGACCCGCAAGGGCCAGGCTGCGCGGCGTCCCCGCGGGACCCTCCCGGGAGCCCGGTGCCCCCAGCGCCGCGCCCTCCTGGAGGAAAAGGCCGTCGGGGACCCCCGGACGCGCGCTCCGTGGTGTGCGCAGTCGGGGCGTCGGCGTGGGGAGGCCCCCGAGCGAGACCCCGGCCTCGGTTCCCACCTGGGAAGCGGCGCCGCCGGCCCAGGCGTGGCCGCGTCCCCGCCGGCAGCTAGAACGCAGATGGGGAACCGCCGCGCGGGAGCCCGGCACGGCCTGGAGTGACCCCGCGCATCGCCAGATATGGCCCCAAAACCAAAAGAAAAATGTTTGATTTGGGCCCGGGAAATAGTTAAAGCGCAGGGCGCTAGCCTGGGTTCCCTGCCCGGCACCGCGCGGGCTTCCCGCTGAGCCTCGCCAGGGGAAGCCCAGAGCACAGCCAGGTGTGGGCGCAAAACTGGAAGGAAAAAAACCCAAACTGAATAAGTATGTTTGTGCTGGGAGGGCCACACCTGGCGGTGCTCCCAGCTCAGTGCTCGGGCCGCGGGGAGTGCGAGCAGCCAGGGGCCTTGATGCCAGCGCAGTGACGGCGGGTCTGTTGGTTCCCGATTCCGGGTTCCTCAATATTTTCAAGAATGAAAATAGTGGAGCCGGGGATAGTACGGGGGGAGGGTGTTGCCTTGTACGCGGCGGACCGGAGTTAGATCTCCGGCATCCCATATGGCCCCCGAGCACCTCCAGGAGTAATTCCTGAATGCAGAGCCAGGAGTACAGGAGTAACCCCTGAGCATCGCCGCGAGTGCGAGAGAGAGAGAGAGAGAGAGAGAGAGAGAGAGAGAGAGAGAGAGACAAGAGACAGAGACAGAGAGGGAGAGAGAGACGGAGACAGAGACAGAGAGTTAGACAGAGACAGAGAGGGAGAGAGAGACAGAGACACAGACAGAGAGAGGGAGAGAGAGAGATGGAGACAGAAACACAGAAACAGAGTTAGAGAGACAGAGACAGACAGAGAGGCAGAGAGAGATAGAGACAGAGTTAGAGAGACAGACAGAGAGGAGAGAGAGAGACGGAGACAGAGACAGAGTTAGAGACAGACAGAGAGAGGGAGAGAGAGACAGAGACAGAGTTAGAGAGACAGAGAGGGAGAGAGAGACAGAGACAGAGAGTTAGACAGACAGAGAGACAGGGAGAGAGAGACAGAGACACAGACAGAGAGTTAGAGAGAGAGAGACAGAGAGGGAGAGAGAGATGGAGACAGAAACAGAGAGTTAGAGAGACAGAGACAGACAGAGACAGAGAGAGAGATGGAGACAGAGACAGAGTTAGAGACAGACAGAGAGAGGGAGAGAGAGAGACGGAGACAGAGACAGAGTTAGAGAGACAGACAGAGGGAGAGAGAGAGAGAGACAGAGTTAGAGAGACAGAGACAGAGAGTTAGACAGACAGAAACAGAGAGGGAGAGACAGAGACAGAGACACAGACAGAGAGTTAGAGAGAGAGACAGAGAGGGAGAGAGAGATGGAGACAGAAACACAGAAACAGAGAGTTAGAGAGACAGAGACAGACAGAGACAGAGAGAGAGATGGAGACAGAGACAGAGTTAGAGAGACAGACAGAGAGAGGGGAGAGAGAGACAGAGACAGAGTTAGAGAGACAGAGAGGGAGAGAGAGACAGAGACAGAGAGTTAGACAGACAGAGACAGGGAGAGAGAGACAGAGACACAGACAGAGAGTTAGAGAGAGAGAGACAGAGGGAGAGAGAGATGGAGACAGAAACAGAGAGTTAGACAGAGACAGACAGAGACAGAGAGAGAGATGGAGACAGAGACAGAGTTAGAGAGACAGACAGAGAGAGGGAGAGAGAGACGGAGACAGAGACAGAGTTAGAGAGACAGACAGAGGGAGAGAGAGACAGAGACAGAGTTAGAGAGACAGAGACAGAGAGTTAGACAGACAGAAACAGAGAGGGAGAGACAGAGACAGAGACACAGACAGAGAGTTAGAGAGAGAGAGACAGAGAGGGAGAGAGAGATGGAGACAGAAACACAGAAACAGAGAGTTAGAGAGACAGAGACAGACAGAGACAGAGAGAGAGATGGAGACAGAGACAGAGTTAGAGAGACAGACAGAGAGAGGGGAGAGAGAGAAACGGAGACAGAGACAGAGTTAGAGAGACAGACAGAGGGAGAGAGAGACACAGAGACAGAGAGTTAGAGAGACAGAGAGAGGAAGAGAGAGATGGAGACAGAGACAGAGAGTTAGAGAAACAGAGGGACAGAGGGCCTCCTCAATACCCGACAGAGTTAACTAGTGGCTCTCGGCGTTACAGAAAATGCGGGGAAATCAGAGATAAGCTGTTCTAGTTTAGGCCCTTTTAATGGAAATTGGGCTCTTTGTATTTCTTATCAATTGACAGGAATGCAGCACCCCAGAGATCCTGTCCGGCATTTGCCCCCAGGCATTGCCTATTATCTCCGCCTCCCGGTGAGCCTGAACTCCAGGCAGAATTTTTGTGTTGGATGATTGTTAACTCCCAGTCCTTTTGAAAGGGTCAGGAATTCACAGGAAGTCAAAAATGTAGGATGGGGTACTCCAAACCGGGACACTCCCAGCAGCCGCCGGGGTAGACGGCTCTTTAGCCCAGCTCTCTGGCCGAGGGGATTCTAGAACCTGACTCTCCTTTTTACAGGCTAGGGCCCATCTTCCAACTTTTTTTTTTTTTTGGGTCACACCCGGCGGCGCTCAGGAGTTACTCCTGGCTCTGCACTCAGGAATTACTCCTGGCGGTGCTCGGGGAACCATATGGGATGCCGGGGATCGAACCCAGGCTGGCACAGGCCAGCCGCGTGCAAGGCAAACGCCCTACCCGCTGGGCTATCGCTCCGGCCCCTATTTTACAACTTTTTCTCCTGACATTTTCCTACATTTATGTGTTCCAAGGTGCACCTATTTTTTTCTTTGCTTTATTGGTCATACTGGCAATGCTCAGAGGTTACTTCTGGCTCTGCACTCAGAAATTACTCCTGGCGAGATGCCTCTAATTTTTGTTTTGTTTTGTTTTGTTTTTGTTTTTGCTTTTTTGGGTCACACCCGGCAATGCTCAGGGGTTTCTCCTGGCTCTGCACTCAGGAATTACTCCTGGCGGTGCTCGGGGGACCATATGGGATGCCGGGATCGAACCCGGGCCGGCATGGCCAGCCGTGTGCAAGGCAAACGCCCTACCCGCTGGGCTATCGCTCCGGCCCTGCACCTAATTTTGAAATCATTTGTTTTTATGATTTGGGGGCCACACTAGGCAGTGCTCAGGGCTTACTCCTCACTGTGCTCAGGGGTCCCTCCTGTGGGGGCTCAGGAACCACAGGGGTGCCAGGCACCAAACCCGGCTCTGCTACGTGCCCAGCTGCCTTACTCGCTCTTCTATCACTGCGGTCCCGGAAATGGTTATTTTATTGAGTTGTGGTTTATGCCAGCGTCCCGTTATTTTACACGTGAGTATATACGGCGCCGCCTCCACTGTCTGTTCCTTCGCCTGCATCCCAGCGTCATTTCAGTTCTCAGCTCTGTAAACTCTCTTGGGGTTCCCAGGGGGGGACAGTCTAGCCCCCGACTCTGCTTCTAGTAGGTCACCTGGTGTTCGTCTTGCTCCTACTCACTAGCGCCACCATCGGGCTGCAACCAAGCCGCAAGAGCCCTTGATGGCACGCGGCGGGACCCCCTGTGTACCCACGCAGCCTCATCGCTAGAGACGCACAGATCCCTACACGTGAGCGTTTCAGGGCGCGGGAGGACAGTGAGAGAAAAGGGCTGCTGCGTACACCAAGTTCTCTTCGTCTTTGAGGTCTCCAGACTGTCCACAGGGGCTGACCCGGCAGTTTTCCCAACAGTGAGCAGGTTCACAGTGCTCAGGCTCTGGGCTCAGGAATCGCCTCCTGGCAGTGCTCAGGCTCTGGGCTCAGGAATCGCTCCTGGCAGTGCTCAGGCTCTGGGCTCAGGAATCTCTCCTGGCAGTGCTCAGGCTCTGGGCTCAGGAATCTCTCCTGGCAGTGCTCAGGCTCTGGGCTCAGGAATCGCCTCCTGGCAGTGCTCAGGCTCTGGGCTCAGGAATCTCTCCTGGCAGGACTCCGGGACCGTATCCGCTGACGGATTGAGCTGTGTTGGTGGCAAGGCAAACCCCCTCCCGCTGTACTATTGCTCCAGGCCCCACTTTGCTGCTTGATGGTGCAGACGGTTCCAGCCTGAGTGGGCAGGTCACTGTCATTGCCACTGGCTTTTCCTGGAACCCGGGGCAGCGATGCTCATCAGGGGGGAGGCCCACGCCTCCCGGCAAGGCTCTCTCTGTAGGCCTCCCCAGTTTTTGAGGGGAGCTTGTTTTTGTTGCTGATCTCTGAACGAGTTCAACGCTCGCCTGGTGTGGGAGGTGCGTGTTTTCTCCCAGACTTTCAGCCCTCGTTTCACTGCAGCAGCTGTCAGGCCTGGTAAAATCCTGCTTATTTCTGCCTGTTTTCTTTGTCGATGGGGTTGTATCCTTGCAGACTGCTCTGAGGCCAGTATGTGGTGGGTCAGCCTGCTTCTGCAGGGACCTGAGATGGAGTCTTCGGGCTACTCGAATCAACTTGGTTTACCTTGTGAGAAAGGGTTCTAGCTTTTCATTTGTTTTTTGGAGGTGGAGAGGGTACCCTGGTGCTCGGGGCTCACGCCAGGCTCTGTGTCAGGAACCCTCCTGGGGGTGCTTTGGGGACCAGGCGTGGTGATCTTTCTAGGGCTTTCTACGCCATGCTGTTGAGGGGCGCTGGGCACCCTTGTTCTTAACTGCAAGTCATTTGTCGAGGTGAAGCGCTGACTCCACCGATATTTAAGCCCTTACTGAGCTCATCCTTCTCCCTGTTCCCGGCCCCTTTGTTTATTTTGGGCCACACTGGCAGTGCTCGGGGATCATCCCTGAGGAATCTCAGGGTACCATCTGGGCCGCGGGGATCTGCGTCGTGCTCGGGCAAGGCTGTTCCGTCTCACAAGCCCCTTCTTCCCCATTCGTTTATTTATTTCTTTTGGGGTCACACCCGGCGATGCTCAGGAATCACTCCTGGAGATGCTCAGTGCAAGGCCAACGCCCTCCCTGCTGTGCTATTGCTCTGGCCCCTTCCTTGTTAGCTTAAAAACGCTGTTTCTACTTGCCTCACGTAATTCCTATCGGATATTCTTCACTCTCGTCAACCTGTCTTGGTCTGTGTGGATCGTCAGAGCCCTGATCTCTGGCCTTCCCGTGCTGCCGGGCCCTGGGCCCCTTGGGCAGCTCCCCAGACCTCCTGACTAGGCGCCCCAGGTAATCTCACAGGCCTGGAAGGCATCCAGAGGCTTTGGCTCTCGGAGCAGTCGGCCGAGTCTTGGCTTGGGGTTGTATCTGTTGTCTTTGGAGGCAGCTGAGGACTCTGACGGTCTCGGTGACTTTCAGCAGCAATGAGGCGTCTTCTCCCATAAAGCCCAGACATTTGAGTTTCACTAGATCGTCTCTACTCAGTATTCAGTTCTACTCACGCCTGGATTTCTGGCAGCTTTTCTTGGGCGAGAGGTTTAAGTTCTATTTGGTTTCTCTTCTTCAAGGAACCCGGTCATGTTCAGATTTCTTTTTTTTTTTTTTTTTTTTTTGCTTTTTGGGTCACACCCGGCGATGCTCAGGGGTTTCTCCTGGCTCTGCACTCAGGAATTACTCCTGGCGGTGCTCGGGGGACCATATGGGATGCCGAGGATCGAACCCAGGCCGGCACAGGCCGGCCGCGTGTAAGGCAAACACCCTACCCGCTGGGCTATCGCTCCAGCCCCCATGTTCAGATTTCTTATGCACCATCTGCGGGGGTCGCTTTCAGATCCTGGGGGCTCTCCAGTTCATTTGTGGACCACCCCCAGCGGTGCTCAGGGCTGACTCCTGGCTCTGTGCTCAGCGATCACTCCTGACCGGTTCTCGGGGGACCACATGGGGTGCCAGGGAACAAACATGGGTTTGTCTGACCCATGTCCAATCCTCAGAACCCCACATGGCCCCAAGCCCTGCCAGGAGTGACCCCTCCCCCAAGTATATCAGTGATCAGTCCCTAAACCTGTTTCCTGGTGCCTCAGGATTCAATGACATAAAATCGAGGCATGTCTCAGAGGCAGATCTCTGGGCTGCAGGACTGATGCTCTGGCGACCAGGAGCGAGGGCAGATGAGGCGACCAGCCAGACCCTGCACTGCAGACTTCCTATTTCTCTAGGGCATTGGACACGGTACACATCTCCTAGTGACCGTCACCCGAGTTTTCAGTAGCAGCAGCTGTTGACACAAAGTCGCTTACTCCTGGGACAATGGCAGACCCTTCCCTCTCCACCAGGAGGCGGTCTTCTCTCAAAAAGGGGATATTCCCTCACTGATTTCTTTTTATTTTTTTCTTTTTGGGACACACCCAGCAATGCTCAGGGGTTCCTCCTGCACTCAGGAATTACTCCTGGCGGTGCTCAGGGAACCATATGGGATTCTGGCAATGGAACCCGGGTCAGCTGTGTGCAAGGCAAACGCCATCCCTGTGTACTATTGCTCCAGCCCAAATCAATTTTTTTTTATACCTTAATATTTTAGACAACATCATCGCTCATTGATCTACCAAACACCCGCAGTGAACAGCATGTATGTGCGCGTTCTGCACACTTATATGCTGAAGACTCTGCTGCTCTGCAGGGGCGAGGCAGATTCAGCAAAAAGTCACATGCACACACACTCCACACACTCCCATACATGATCACTCACTCATGTACACGTACTCACGTACACACTCACACATACACAAACACCCACATACACTCAGACATACGTGCTCACACTCATACACACTCACGCTCACACACACAAACACGAGTGTTACGGCATATGTAAAAAGTGTGAGGGATGGGGGCCGTCTCAGAGACATCTGCCCTATCTGAACTTCTCTTGTGGATCCAAGTTCTCCCAAACCCCACCCAGGAGCTAAGCTGCTGCACTTCTTCATGAGTGTGTGTGGGAAATGTAAAGTTGGCCTACAGGTTTCATTTATCAGCCAGATATTCCTATTTTATCATCATTCCTATAGAAACTAAACGCCAGCCTCTGTGCCCCCAGTCGGGGAGGAAGAGTTATCTTAGCACAAACCTTCGGCTAAGATAACATACCCACCTTCGACGTGAGTCTTTCCATGAATAAAGCCCAGCCCAGATGATCGCGTGCCATTGGGGGCAGAAGTGAACTTAGCACTCAGTGAACACAACACTCGAATGCCCACTGACCCGCGGAGGTTTTATAGATGTGTATATGTTTATCAGGTTCACGCCGAAGCATTCAGGAGAGACTCGTTTGCTTTAGCGCAGTTTTATTGTGTGAGTCATGGGTGCGCTTATACGCCATGGTCACACTCAAACACACCAGGAGCACAGTCCAAACCCCAGGCTACTCGGGGTTCCTGCTCCACTCCGGGCTACGCTGTGCAGTGACAGTCTTGGGCAGATGGTCGTGGGGTGAGAGGGTTCTAGACCACGGCAGTTGGGGGCGGGAGGGTGGGCTGAACCCCAGGGGCATCTCCAAAGGGCGGGGGCTGTAAGGACACTGTTCCTTACCATCTGCACAGGGTCAGTCCGAGGCAGCGTGGTGGCGCCACATCTCACCAGCGATGGCCCCTCAGGACAGCATCTTCCCAGGGAGCGAACCCCAGGGCAGCTTCACCGGGTGTGTGGGGACACGAGGCTTCTCAGGGGGCTCCGCTGCCCGCCCCACCACTTCAGGGGCTTTGCTGCATACTCCTGGCGGCGCTCAGGGGGACCCCATGGGATGCCGGGATCAAATCTGGATGGGCTGCGTGCAAGGCAAACGCCCTCCCGCTGTACTATGGCTCTGGCCCAGTGTTGACTGTTTTTTCATTGGTTTTGGTGGCGTTGCAAGGGGACCAGGACAGACATGCGAAGCACATAGTGCTCCACCCCGTGCTCCAGTGGATGGCGCGTGGGAACACTGGGCGGTGGGAGACAGAATGAAGGCAGTCAGTGGTTTGATCCATGAACTCAAACTACGAAACGGATTCTTGGGGCCGGAGTGACAGTCCAGCGGGGAGGGCGTTTGCCTTGCATGCGGACCCAGGTTCGATCCCCGGCATCCCATGTGGTCCCCGAGCACCGCCAGGAGTAATTCCTGAGTGCAGAGCCAGGAGTAACCCCTGAGCATTGCGGGTATGACCCAAAAAAGCAAAAAAAAAAAAAAAAAAACGGATTCTTGAAGGAAGTGGCCGCTTCCTGCTCCCCGAAGGAAAAAGACAGAGAAATCCAACCTGTCTGTGGTTTTCATTAAGATGGTGAACTGATAAAAACACGACCTGGCCAGATGCCACAATACAGAGCAGGAAGACCAAAGCCGCCTGGTGTATTCCAAGCAAACATAAATCTCGCTCACGGCCGTGCTCCGGACTCCTGGGCCAGGAACACCGCTTCCAGAGAGGACCCATTTGTTTGGTTTTAGAGGGCCCGGGTACTGCCTTGCGCTGAGTGCTCGTCACACCCACAAGCAGGTTCACTCGTGAAGGCTGCTGTGAGCAGATCAAAACCTTCCCCTCAGATTAATGAGCCAGAAATAGCCGATGCTGAAGCCAGCGACCTCTACCCAAACTGTTGTTAGTTTTGTTTGCTGGATCACACCCAGTGAAAATTCCTCCAGTTTCTCATTTCAATCAACAATTCCAGGTCGTTCTTTTCCACACTCTCGATATCAATGTTTGCAGACTTTAATTCAACACAAATACAGACCCAAAGGCCAAGCTCCCAGGAGCTCTCCTGACAATGAGCGATTCACGTCCACGCAGGCTCAGAGTCAGAGAAACTGCAGTTTCCACGTCCCCACCTGGGGCTGGCCCCAGATGCTGCCTCCCCACCTTACTGGGTTTTACAATCTCGGTTCAAATCTCTCCTGTTTAATAAAATTGAAAGAAAAGCTTTCCATTACTGAGAAGTCTTTAAAAAAAAGAAAAAAGTGGTTCCCGGCACAACGTGGGCACACGCCCCGCCCGGATCATGGCCAGCAGGAAGGGCTGACGTTTTGATCTAAGCAACCGTGTCTTTCTACCTCGTAAAGATCCCTGCTGGAGACCGAAGGACCCGACTGGGGCAAGGGGCAGCGAGTCCTTGGGATTTCCTCGACAGTCTTTGTGGGCCGGCACTGTGCCCCACATCCGCCAGCCGCCACTGCAGCGTGGGCAGTGCTCAACACACGGGAGCTGGTTCTTTTCTCATTGTCGCCAACAAGCTCAGGGTGATCAGCAGGGCCTGATTCTACAGCGCCTCTCCTCACTCACGTCTTTGTTGCTTTTGGCTTTTTGGGTCACTCCCGGCAATGCTCAGGGGTCCCTCCTGGCTCTGCACTTGGGAATTACTCCTGGCAGTGCTCGGGGCACCATATGGGATGTCAGGGGTCCAACCTGGGTTGGCCGCATACAAGGCAAACGCCCTCCCCTCTAAGCTATCGCTCCAGCCCCTCACTCACATCTACGGCCAACACGGTCTTCACACCTCATGTCTACGAGTGTCTTCCGGCGGGTTCACGTGTCACAACCAGCAGTTGGCGGGTCATCAACACCCTGGAGGACTGAAACCGTCTTCAGGTATCTGCAGGGGCCCCAGACACCTTTTTCTATCACCTGGAGCCACCACCGCGGCCTCAACCATCCCCAAGTACAAAGTGAGGGTAAAGTGCACACCTGCCCAAACAGCCCCACCGTCTTGACAAGGAGGCCCAGACCATAGTCTCACGGTGCTCCTTGGCTCTGGGCGGCAAGGGACAGTCCCGGAGAACATGAGGCAGAGATGACCAGGTCCAAGGGACACATCCCCAGGTCCACCCATGTATCTCCCCACCTGCCCACTGGCATCGTGGGGGGCCCTTTCCTAAGCTGCTGGTCCTGCCCATGGACCCACGGACCAGGATGGGGCTGGCAACTGGGTGACTCTCCCCACGCCTAGTCTCGGACCCGAGGGGAGGAGGCAGGAGGGTGGACAGCTGCATGAGTGATACAGAGGAAGAAAGTGGGGTGACTCTCTGGGGGAGACACACACGGACAATTCCCGCAACAGTCGGAGGAGAGCGACACATATGGACAGTTCCCGCGACAGTCGGAGGACAGCGACACACACGGACAGTTCCCGCGACAGTTGGAGGACAGCAACACACGGACAGTTCCCACAACAGTCGGAGGACAGCAACACACGGACAGTTCCCACAACAGCCGGAGGACAGCAACACACGGACAGTTCCCACAACAGCCGGAGGACAGCAACACACGGACAGTTCCCACAACAGTCGGAGGAGAGCGACACACACGGACAGTTCCCGCCACAGTCGGAGGAGAGCATTTCACATAATGCTCGCGGTGGTAACAGCCTCATCCCTGCTGCTCAGGGCCTTGGTGGCCCGAGGTAGGACCACAGCCCCCACGCTATCCCCACTGTTAGTCAGGAATAAGAGCGAGTCTAGGGGAGGAGGGAGATGGGGGAGGGGGACCAAGGCGGAGCTGACCAAACAGGCAGAGGCCACTGGGCAGCAGGAAGAACAGCCACTTCTAAGGCCTCCCAGCGGCCTAGCTGGTGCCTCCTTCTTACTTTCATTCTTTTGTTTTCCCCGCGCTAGCCCTGGGGTGCTCAGAGTCTGAGTGTGGGTCTTGGCTCTCGAAGGCTGAGGGGTTCACTCCAGCCCACAGTCTCGAAAGCGTGTTACAGCTCAGCAGGAAGCTGACCTAAGTTCAGTCAGGGGCGAGTCTTATGCTGGAACGTTCATATACAGGCAGTTTTGCTTTGGGGCCACACTTTAGAGTGCCCAGGGCTAACTCCTGGCTCTGTGCTCAGGCATCACTGCTGGCAGGGCTGGGCGAACCACATGCCGTACCGGGAATGAGCCCTGGCCGGCCGCATGCGAGGCAAGCGCCTTCCCGTGGCACTGGGGCTCCGGCCCCACCCTCACAAAGGGGAAGGAACGTGCAGGATTCTGAAGACACACAGGGCCACGAAGCAAGAACGCCCAGAGAGAACACAGGGGCCACCACCAAGGAGGGGCCAGGCAGAGAGCGGCGTGGCCTGAGCAGGTCACAGAACACAGGGCTACCACCAAGGAGGGGCCAGGCAGAGAGCGGCGTGGCCTGAGCAGGTCACAGAACACAGGGCTACCACCAAGGAGGGGCCAGGCAGAGAGCGGCGTGGCCTGAGCAGGTCACAGAGCACAGGGCCACCACCAAGGAGGGGCCAGGCAGAGAGCGGCGAGGCCTGAGCAGGTCACAGCCGACATTCAGCCTGTCTCTGAAGCTCCACACTCTGGTCACAGCTGACACTCGGCCTGTCTCTGAAGCTCCACGCTCTGCAGGTCACAGCCGACACTCGGCCTGTCTCTGAAGCTCCACGCTCTGGTCACAGCCGACACTCAGCCTGTCTCTGAAGCTCCACGCTCTGGTCACAGCCGACACTCAGCCTGTCTCTGAAGCTCCACGCTCTGGTCACAGCCGACACTCAGCCTGTCTCTGAAGCTCCACGCTCTGGTCACAGCCGACACTCAGCCTGTCTCTGAAGCTCCACGCTCTGCAGGTCACAGCCGACACTCGGCCTGTCTCTGAAGCTCCACGCTCTGCAGGTCACAGCCGACACTCGGCCTGTCTCTGAAGCTCCACGCTCTGGTCACAGCCGACACTCAGCCTGTCTCTGAAGCTCCACGCTCTGGTCACAGCCGACACTCAGCCTGTCTCTGAAGCTCCACGCTCTGGTCACAGCCGACACTCAGCCTGTCTCTGAAGCTCCACGCTCTGGTCACAGCCGACACTCAGCCTGTCTCTGAAGCTCCACGCTCTGGTCACAGCCGACACTCGGCCTGTCTCTGAAGCTCCACGCTCTGCAGGTCAAAGCCGACACTCGGCCTGTCTCTGAAGCTCCACGTTCTGCAGGTCACAGCCGACACAGCCTGTCTCTGAAGCTCCACGCTCTGGCTGTATCTTGTTCATCGACTGTGCCCGCCTCTCTGCCCCCTGGCTACAGGCAGCACATCCAGATATTTCCCCAAAGGCTCAAGATAACGCAACAGTTTTTGTTGTTTTTTGCTTTTTGGGTCACACCGGCGACGCTCAGGGGTTACCTCCTGGCTCTGCACTCAGTAATTACTCCTGGCAGTGCTCGGGGGACCATATGGGATGCCGGGGATCGAACCCGGGCCGGCACAGGCCGGCTGGCGCGCAAGGCAAACGCCCTACCCGCTGGGCTATCGCTCCGCCCCTAACGCGACAGTTTTAACCTTAACAAATGCTCAGGATACATTAAAAAAAGGGAAAGAAAGCAAACGAAGCAGTGCAGTGAGAATTCCAGACAGGGATCTCTGCTTCCCGAGCCTCGTCAGCACCGACAAGCCTCCCTGCACGCTGCCGCCCACTGGGAGCCCGTGACCCACGCAGGCTGTCTGGAACCAGCAGCAGGACACACCCACTCGACTCCCCATTGCACATTCTTTTAGTGTGTAGTGCTAAGCAAAGTCGCTTCCCTAACGCAAGACCAGAGGGCGCTATCTATTGCCCTCCTGAAGAGAATACACTGAGTGATATTTAGACGTTCCTTTCTTGACAAACCTTAGGAGACGGACCTCGTTAGCCCAGAGCTGTCTAAAGAGGACGGCAGCTATTTCCGGTGCCCAAGACAAGGGGCGGCTTGTCAAACTCAGAAATCCTGATCTGTCAAACCGTTTCCATTTTCAAGTTTCTAGACTCGGAGTGTTTGAAAGTCTGGCCCTTCCCCGGTGAGCACGGCTCAGCTCCGGCCGCACCGCCTGACGCAGTGTGGCCTCAGAAAGCTTCTGACGAGGCAGGCGAGCCCGGGGTGAGCAGGTCTCTGTCCGGCGCACAGTGACTCGCGCCGCCTTCCTGCTCCTCCGCAGGCCGCACCTACCGGGCCACAGGAAGACACGCACAGCAGCAGCTTTCACTTATGAGTATTGAGGGATCCATCAGGGCCACGCCTCAGTCAGAGACTCCTGGGGGAAAACGGGACTGACGGGCACAGGGAGGAGGGGGCTCAGGTCCGGGGGCTCTCAGGGGCTCTCCTGCACCCCGTCCTCAGTCTCCAGTTCTGCCAGCTGCCTCCGAAGAAGGTTGACCTTGGCTTGTAATTCCTTGTTATACTCAATGACATTGACCATTTCTTCATAGGCTTCGTCCAGGTACTTGGAGGATCTGTTCCAACGCAGGAAAACGCCTGTGGAACCAGCAAGGAAAGAAGAGACACACACACAACGGGTTAATCCCACTGTGGGCGACACAGCAGTCGTCAGAGCCCCAACCCCCTCACAATTCACAGGTTCACTGGCCTCTGAAACAGTCAGGAGTCTCGGAGTACTCACAGCGTGTCCGAGAAACCTGTATTTCTGATCGTACATGCCCATGGATTCTTAAAAATGAGCCCACAAAATGATGAAATCGACTAGAAACAGAGAAAACTCCACTGTGGCAGAGCAGAGATTGTGAGTGTCAGCGTGCAAAGCTATCCACTCTTCGGGGCTCACAACTGGGTGTTTGTTGTTACTGTTATTTCTTTGTTCTTGGACCAGACCTGGCAGTGCTGAGGGGCGCCTCGTGGCTCTGTATCTGGCGGGTCCCTCCTGGCAGTGGGGGCCCGGTGAGACATGCTCCACCTGCTGAGCCAGCAGCCTCCCGGGCCGCAGGTGACGGTTTCCCGGTAATCGTGGCACTTACCCAAACACGTAAGGCCTACAGGCGTGAAGGCCTTCTGCCAACAAAAGGCAGAGTAAATGCAGACGCACACACGCAGTTAGAGCTCACATATGGCTATTGCAGGTTACTGTACACATACGGTTATAGCACACACGATTATAGCAGTTACTGCACACATGGTTGGAGCACACACATGGCTATAGCACACATGTGGTTATAGCACACACGTGATTATAAGCACACACAGTTATTGCACACACATGGTTACTGCAAACACAGTTATAGCACACTGTTATTGCGCACACAGTTATTGCACATACACGGTTATAGCACATAGTTATAGCACACACAAGGTCACTGCACACACGGTTATAGCACACACACGTTTGTACACACTGTTATAGCACAGCTATAGCACATACATGGTTACTGCACACACATGGTTATTGCATATACACTGTTATTGCACACACATGGCTATAGCACACACAAGGTTAGGAGCACACACACGGTTACTGCACACAAAGTTATAGCACACACACGGTTAAACACAGTTATAGCACATACATGGTTACTGCACACACATGGTTATTGCACACACGATTATAGCACAAACACAAACACAGTTATAGCACATACATGGTTAGAGCACACACACGATTACTGCACACACATGGTTACTGCACACGGTTATAGCACACACATGGTTAAACAGTTATAGCACATACACGGTTAGAGCACACACATGGCTATTGCATATACACTATTGCATACACACGGTTATTGCACACACACGGTTATTCCAAAGTGGGGCTTCCACATTCTCTGTCTTCGCCTGGAACGTAGGAGACGAAGCTTCCAAACCCACAGGCTACTGCTACTCCGAAGAGTCATTATCCTTTTATTATAAATCTCCAAGAAGATACTTTGTACCCACAGAGCCCTGGCTTAGCCACAGGATCCCCAGAGAAGAGCTTACAGATGTGAGAGGGAGCAGAGCTTTCCCAGCTCTGCCCTGCCAACAGCAGCAAGGTCATGGTCGGCTGGTTTTTTGGCCACACCCGGTGATGCTCAGAGGTTTCTCCTGGCTCTATTCAGGAAGTGCTCCTGGCGGTGCTCGGGGACCATATGGGGTGCCGGGCTCAAACCCAGATTGGCTGAGTGCAAGGCCAGTGCCCTCGTTATACCACTGCTCCAGCCCCCTGTAAGTGTTTTTAAACACTTGCAGAGACCAAGTTGCCTGGGGCCGAAAGGAGACTTTCTGTGTAGACCCAAACACTCCCGACCCACATGAGAGAACAGACGTGGCTTCCGGTCTGACTGTGCCATGTTGATCTTTCTGGGATCTGAGCCTGTTTGCAGGATCGGCTGTTCTCTGATGCAGGAACTGCTATTAACGATTAACGGCGATGTGAATGCAAACTGAAGACCTGGAGAGGCGCGTGAAGGTCAGGATCTAGTGTCGCCGTCACGGGAAGGCTGGACCCAGCACGGTTCCTTCAGTTCCTTCAGCTGAGCTGAGGCGGGACACGCAGCCACACTGCTGGGTGGAGCGACAGAACGTGCTCTTCGCGCAGTCACTAGGGGCTTCTGCCACCAGGTGCTCATCGGGACCAGCAGCTGGTCCCCCACTCAGGCGGGCCCTCAGGGCGGGGGCCCAAGGATCATTCCAGAAGCCTCCCATGGGAGGCAGGTGTAGGTGCTCATGTCTGCAGCAGTCGGAACTGTCAGAGGCCCTGGCAGGGGCCGGGGCACAGCTGGACACCTCCCAGCTGGATGGGGCCCAGCAGGACAGAGGCGACACCCGCTTGAAAGGAGGGAAGCAGAGAATGGTGCCAGGCCCACAGGGTCCAGATATGGCCACCCCGAGGAGCGGGAAGAGACCCCACCCTGCAGAGCACAGGCGCCTGGGACCACCATGCATGACGGCAGGCGGTCCCCAGGGGCTCCTGCGACGGGGACTCAGAGGGTTCCCAGGGGGCTGCGGAACATGGCGTGACCACACTGGCTGTTGTCCTTTCTCCCAGACAGCTCCCAATCCCGGGCGTGCTCCCGCGGCTTCACAGACAGTGGTGGCGCCTCCACAGAGAAGCTACACGGCATCCCGGCATCTTTGCTTAACGAACAGCAAGACATCGCCGACAGATTTCGGTGATTCTGCAGAACAGCGCTGGCCTCTGAGTGGGCTTTGGGCGGAGAAGCCAGCGCCAGGTACGACGCCTGTTTAGACTCTGAGACGGGCCGGAGCCGGGCTGTGACCTGATGCCCGGCTGCTGCCTGTGTGTGTCCCCAGGGGCCTCCCACCCAACGCACACAGCGCATCGTGCAGCCTCTCTGTCCCGCAGGACGCAGCTGGCTCCGAGCTGTGAGCACGGCAGCTCCGACAGCCGCTGACGTGGTCACGCGGGAAGGCGCCGGCACCGCGCAGAGGCACCGCGGCCCAGTTCCCCACCACAGCCACGGGTCAGCCAGTCAGCCGCGGTGTGAGTGGGGAGTCACACCATGCTACCACGACCAAGTGAAGGACAGCACACGGGCCTGGCATGGACAACACACGCCTGCCAGCAACTGCCGGGCGCCAGCTGAGCGGGCCGGGAAGGGCGCGGGCACCGACTCACTGCCGGGCGCCAGCTGAGCGGCCGGGAAGGGCGCGGCACCAACTCATGCCGGGCACCAGCTGAGCGGGCCGGGAAGGACGCTGGCACTGACTCACCGTGCTCTGTCCTTCCCAGCTGTCCTGGGGCTGGCCACCCCAGGAACTGGCCCCCAGGGCCCCAGTGACCAGAAAAAAAGTGCTCTGGGGACTTACACTGAACACAGACGTGACCAGACGGAGCTGCGGACTAACAGGCACCCGAGCTGTGACCCTGTGGCTCCAGCAGCAGGAAGGTCCCAGCCACACACTGACCACTGTCAGCTCTTGGCAGGCCATGGCATGAGGCAGCGGCAATGGGCACACACACGCCAGGGGCACGTGGGGACAGGCACCAGGGCCACGGGCCAGCAGCACGTGCTCGTCCCGTGGGGGACACAGCCTGCCCGGGGGCTCCAGACTCACCTTCCCATAGCTGCAGGCTCTGAGGCGCCACGGAGGGCCAGATGACCAGGTTGTTGGCCGCAGAGCGGGTTGGTGACCTTCTGCAGCTCGCTGGGCCGGTTCACCCAGGACCACAGCGACATCGCCTTTCTGCTGCAGCTTCAGCTTGCACCTGACCAAGAGAGGACACAGACGTGGTGGTCCCAATGGAAGAGAAAAGGACCCATCAGAGGGATCGGAGAGACAGTAGGACAGGGAGGGCATTGGCTTTGCACACAGCCAGCCTGGGGTCAATCCCAGACACCACATAGGGTCCCCCTGAGCACTGCCAAGTGTAATCCCTGAGCGCAGAGCCAAGAGTAGTCCCCGAGCACCACCAGGCGTGACCCACAAATGAACAGAAACAGACAGCATGCCGGGCCTCAGACGCGGCTGGGGAAGCTGGAACTCGGCTCTCCCCAGGCTCACTGACCATGGGGCCCCCAGGAGGACAGATGGGTTTGGGGAGTGGCCCATCACCTCTGGGGGTCCCGGAAGCAGCCGGATGAGACTCGCCTACCACACTAGCCGCCACCTTCGCTGTCCGGATGCTGCAACATAATCAGGCCACCCAGGAGGGATGCTACCTCGAGGCCAGATTAACAGAACAAAACCAGTTAGAGCCCAGGTAGGCGGCTCCCAGAAGCGGGAATCACCGGGAATTCGCCAGATGGAGCCAGGGTTGGCCCTTCCCCACCCCCCCATTTTGTCTGGAGCCCGGTGCCCCCTGCCCAGGAGCTGCCCTGGGGCGACCCAGCCACAGTATGCTGGGCCTTAGATGCGGCTGGGGAAGCTGGAACTCAAGCTGGAACTCGGTTCTCCCCAGGCTCAGCTGACCATGGGGCCCCCAGGAGGACAGATGGGTTTTGGGAGTGGGCCCATCACCTCCGGGGGTCCCGGAAGCAGCCGGATGAGACTCGCCCACCACACTAGCCACCACCTTCGCTGTCCAGACGCTGACCATGAGGCACCTAAGTCGTGCGGCTGCAAGCAACCGCAGTCTATCAAACTAGTGGAAACAGTTATGTCCTTTAATGCACTGCATTCTACGACGTGCAGGAAAGTTTGGCGGGAGGGAGAGATAGAGAGGAGAGAAAAGACATACAGAACCCGCCAAGTAGTTGAGGTGTGGGAGGGGAGGGAGGTGGGGACATTGGTGATGGGAGATGGGTTCGGGTGGAGGGATGGGTGCGGAACACTGTAGAACCAAAACTCTACATGAGCATCTTGCAATTGTATGTCTAAAATGGTGTAATGAAATTTGAAGGGAGAAAAAGAACCCAAAAAGCCAATGAACAGAAACAAAGATGCCTGCACAATGAAAGAACAGTGAATCCCGGGGTCGCAGGTTTCAGCATTAATCATCAATCACAAAACCACAGGGCCTGGAGAGACGGTACAGAGGCGGCCACGCCTGCTGTGAGCCCCCGCAGCACACAGGAACCAGCAGCACCAGGAGTGACCGCTGAGCGTGGAGCCAGGAACAAGCCTGAGCACCGCGACGGGGGTCCAACCCCTCTAAGTTACTATACATGAAAGCTGTCCTGTTGGTGTCTGAGTCTTAAAGACTTTACTGAAAGGAGCTTTGTTCGGGCTGTTTCAGAGAGGGCCGTAAGTTAAATGCGCCCTACTGGAAATAAAGAGTGAGTCAAAACTCCAGAGACTGGGGCCGGAGCGACAGCACCATGGGGAGGGCATGTGCCTTGCGGTCAACCCGGTTCAATCCCGCATCCCACAGCGCCCCTGAGCACTGCCAGGAGTAACTCCCGAGGCCCGAGCGATAGTCCAGCGGGGGGAGGGCTACGGGGGTTCAATCCCGCATCCCATATGGTCCCCAAGCACCAACAGGAGTAATTCCTGAGTGCAGAGCCAGGAGTAACCCCCTGAGCATTGCCAGGTGTGACCCAAAAAAGAAAAAGAAGAAAAAGAAACACCATCTGCACTTCTGTGTTCACGGCAGCACAATAACCAGAATCTGTAAACAACCTGAGTGCCTGAAAACAGATGGCTGGAGAAGAAACTAGGGTACACCTGCATATGGGAATACTATGCAGCTGTTAGAAAAAAGTGAAGGCATGAGATCTGCTTCTAACTGGAGAGTTTCATGCTGAGTGAAGCGAGTCAGAAGGAGATGGACAGACAATGAATGATCACTCATTTGTGGGACATGCAAAAAAGTAATAATATGTGATTAATACCCAACACAGCAGAAACAAAGGCCAGGCGGAGCCGGCCCACAGCTGGGAGCGCCTGCAGCTAGTGCCAGGGCGAGGGCAGCTGGGCAGGAGGGACCACTCTGACGATGGCGGAATGGTCACTCTGGATAAGGGTGTGCTGAAAGCAGGTAAGGGAGCAGCCCGGATAACCTCAGTCCTGAAACTATAACGCCCCTTGGAGAGAGAGGGAGAGGGGAGAAGGACGGGAACGCCGGCCAGAAGACAGGCTAGGGTGGGGGTGGTCGGAAGGAGGGAAAGGGGGACGCTGATGGTGGGAAACGCACACTGGCAGAGGGGTGTGTTGGACAGTGCATGCCTGAGACCGACATGCCCAGCCCTGAGACTATCTCACGGGATCCAATCGGAGAGAGACTATGGTACACAATTAACAAGTGTAATTATCGCTCAAAGTGAACAGGAAACAACAGGCACAGTAAATTTCATGAACAGAAATAAATGTGTTCAAAGTTTCATCTAAGCCGAGCCAGAGCAGTACTGCAGTGGGGAGGGTGAGCAAACCCGGGTTCGATCTCCAACACCCCATATTGTCTCCTGAGCACGACCGGAATTGCGGTGAGCCCAGAGCCAGGACTAACCCCCCAGCATCACCAGGTGTGGCCCCAGCACCAACCCCCAAATGAAACCCACAAAACTCCCAGATTCATTTAAGCCTAAACACCGATTGAAGAAAACTGTACACAACTCCCTGAATGTTGCTACAAAGGTTCAATTTTATCATGCAAATAGGAGGTATTTTAGCCCGAACATGCCTAGGAACAAGTTAATCCTGTCCCAACTCCGTACTGTAATCAGGGGAAACAAGTAAGTGCAGATAGCCTCGGGCATAAAAAAGAAATACCATAAATCATAGACGCCGCCATTAAATCGCCCTTTGTAGTTCTCAGCCTAAGAGTTCCTACGGGGCTGAAGTAGCAATAGCCAAAATATAAACTCTACCAAGAACTTTCTAGAACTTTAAATCATCGCTCTAGTATTTTCCCCTAGTTTTCAGGGCCACACCAGCAATGCTCAGGGCTTACTCCTGGCTCCGTGCTCAGGAATTACTCCTGTGCTTAAGGGCCAGTATGAGGCTCCAGGGACTGATCCTGGGCTGGCTGCATGCAAGCCGGCCCACGCTGTCTCCTACTGTTTCCACGCAGCCCCGCCCCTGTCGTAAGACTAGAACGTGGAAGAGAATCTCCTGCTGTCGCTCAATCAGCTCTGCTTAAGCTGGTACAGAAGCTGTGACTGTTGTTCATGGGAAAAGGAAACTTTACTTTTCAGCCAGGGGCCGCGCCACCAAGCACGCTTAAGAAGCTGATCGGACCCGTGTGCTGCAGCCTCCCGCTGTGGTGTGGACGGTGCTGATGGACGGTGCCGCTCTGGCCTGAGGGGGCAGCTCTCTAGGCCACATCTGCTTTGTTTCTCACTTCTCTGGATACCACTTTTTTTTTCTTTTTGGGCCACACCCGCGATGCTCAGGGCTTACTCCTGGCTCTGCACTCAGGAATTAGTCCTGGCGGTGCTCGGGGACCATACGTGATGCCGGGGGATTGACTCGGGTCAGCCGCAGGCGCAAGGCAGAGCGCCCTCCTTGCTGTGCTGCCGCTCCGCCCCCTACTACGGCTTTTCTTGCCCAATAACCCGGACGGCTCCGCAGGTCTCTGTATGGCAGCTCCTGACGTCCATGAGACAGAACAAGCCTGTGCCCAGGGTCAGCGCTGCACGTGGCCACGATGAGCGTGAGGGTGGCCCGGGAGGGACCCAGCTGGGCAGCCTGGCACGGAGACCTCCCCCCCTCCCCGGGCACCCACCTCTCGCCTCTCGTTGTTGCCGAGAAAGGTCCCGAACTGGGAGGCGTAGGCATGCTCGAAGAGGAGGATGAGGAAGCTCGCCCGAACCTCGAAGGAGCAGGGAAACTGCCGCAGCACCTGCCACACGCAGTCCAGGAAGAGCAGGAACACGGGCGACTCCCAGCGCTGCTTGCTGGGGCCGTAGGCGGACTGGGCACAGCGCAGTTGAACGGGTGCCCGCCTGGGGGCGGGCACGGGCGTGAGTGGGGAGGGACGGCAGGGTCGGCAGGGAGGCCTCTCCCCGGGGCTTCGCTGTCTGGGAAGGCCGAGCGGGGAGGTGGGGCTTCAGCCACAGTGTGACACGGGGTCCCAGCCCTGGGAACCCGCAGCCGCCCCACGCAGGCTTGTGTGGCACAAGACAGAGCCACTGGCACCTTCTCCGGAGCGCCCCGGGCAGCCGAGGCCAAGCCCAAGCGCCGACTCCCGCCCCATCGCGACCCCCCCACCCCAGCGCCTCTTTAACTTCCTTAGCTTCCGAGTCGAAGCCGCCTTTATTGGCCGGTTCCCAGCACAGAGGCCACGGCCGGCAACGGCTCCTGGGCACTGACACGCTGGAACCGCAGCTCTCTGCTCTCCAGAGACACCTCCAAGCTTGTTCCCGCCACATCACCCAGAGGGTAACACAGTGGTCTCCTTCAGATGCGGTCAAGTTGGCTTCAAGCGCGCTTGGGGTAGGCTGAGCCGGGCACAGCCCAAGACGCACTGTGGGGTCTGGGCCCAGAAACAAGGCACAAGGCAAGTGGGCGATGGGGACAGTGCCAGCGCCTCGGTGCCACCGCTGGTGAGTCAGGGCTGCGGGCTGCGGGCAGGGGCGGCCCTGGGGGATCAGCGGGCAGCAAGCAGCGCTGAGCCTGTGCCCAGCCCCTGCCATGACCTCACCCGGGCCGGCCTCTCCCTTGTGCCGCCCCGCTGGATGCTAACAGAGGCGTCGGGGAACTAAGCACTGAGCAGCCCAGGCAGAGTGCTGGGCAGCGCCCGCTGCCGGACAGCCGCAAGACCACGGACGGGCAGGGGAGACGGTGCCGGGCACAACAGGGGCTTTATACTGGTCAGGCCATGATGGCGCCCACTCCCCGGGGCCCAGACCTCTGGCAGCCACCTGTCGGCTGCGCGCTGTCCCCGTTAGCCCCGTGTCCCTCACCTGCAGCCACTCTCTCTCGATCAGAGCCTCGAACCCGCGCACAGTCCGGCTTCTGGGGTCCAGGATGATCTGGGCCAGGAGGTGACCTGCAGCGTGGAGTCGGTGCCCTCGGAGCCGTGGATCAGGACTGAGGCGCCTTCCCTGCAGGAGCCAGATCAGGGCAGCACTTCAGGCAACCACTAGGTGGCACCAAGCGGCCCGGAAAGGAACCAAAGGGGCCGAACCCAGCCCTCCCCCTCCCCACGCCCAGCCCTCCCCTCCCCCACGCCCAGCCTCTCCCCTCCCCACACCTCATCTCCCCACACCCAGCCCCCTCCCCTCCCCCACACCCAGCCCCTCCCCCCCCACACCCAGCCCCTCCCCTCCCCCACACCCAGCCCTTCCCTCTCCCACACCCAGCCCCTCCCCTCCCCCACGCCCAGCCCTCCCCTCCCCACACCCAGCCCTCCTCCCCCCCAGCCCAGCCTTCCCCTCCTCCCCACATCTCCTCTCTCCCCACACCCAGCCCCTCCCCTCCCCACACCCAGCCCTCCCCTCCCCACACCCAGCCCCTCCCCCACACCAGCCCTCCCCTCCCCACACCAGCCCTCCCCCCACACCAGCCCTTCCAGGAGCCCCCTCCCGAATTCCTCTGCCAAGAACCAGCAGACTGACTTTTTTTTGCCTAAAACAGAGCAGATGAGGACCAGCAACCCCAGGATGGGGACTCGACCCCTGTGCCCTCCCCGCACACACCCACCCTCTCATGCACGCATGCCCAGGACTGGACCTTTCCAAAAAACAAAACAAAGCCCGGGCAACCCCTGGGAATTCTCAAACACACAGGAAACGGTGCCAGGCCCTGGACAGCTCCAGCCCCGACCCCAAACCCCTGTCCACTAGCTGGGCTATTCCCAGCCCCCAAGGCTGGGGCCCCTCTGCAAGGAAGGTCACCCACCCCAGCCGTCACTGTCGAAGGTGACACGTGCCATCGCCCCTCAGAGCAGAGGGCAGAGAGCAGAACGCCAAGAGCAAAGGGCAGAGGGCAGAGAGCGGAGGGTAGAGGGCAGAGAGCGGAGGGCAGAGGGCAGAGAGCGGAGGGCAGTGGACAGAGGGCCGAGAGCAGAGGGCAGAGGGCGGAGGGCAGAGGGCAGAGAGCGGAGGGCAGAGGGCAGAGAGCGGAGGGCAGTGGACAGAGGGCCGAGAGCGGAGGGCAGAGGGGCAGAGAGCGGAGGGCAGAGGGCAGAGAGCGGAGGGCAGTGGACAGAGGGCCGAGAGCAGAGGGCAGAGGGCAGAGAGCGGAGGGCAGAGGGCAGAGAGCGGAGGGGCAGAGAGAGAGCAGAGACGCCCAGAAGCACATGGTGACCACCAGGGGCAGCACGGGAGGACATCTGGCCACTGAGAAGACAAGAGACGACTTTGGGAGATGAGCTGACCCGGAGCACAGGGGTTATGGGACTAGCCCGGGTCCCGCCCCACTCATGGGCCAGTCACTCTCCCTCAGCAGCAGCCCTGGGGGTGGTGCCGTGGGTCCAGGGCACACTCATGGGCCGGTCACTCTCCCTCAGCAGCAGCCCTGGGGTGGTGCCGTGGGTCCAGGGCACACTCATGGGCGGTCACTCTCCCTCAGCAGCAGCCCTGGGGTGGTGCCGTGGGTCCAGGGCAGGTCCTCACCTGTCGATGCACTGGGCGGCCAGGCAGGCCGTGGTCAGCGTCTCCCTTGACATGTGTCAGCCAGTTAGAGGCCTCCAGCTTACTCAGCCAGCGGTCCATGTTCTGGGACTGGTCATTGCAGGCGCCCACCAGCCTCACGAGGCCTCTCCTGGAGGACGTGGTACCTGGGAGCGCCGACGGGCAGCCAGGGGCAGAGCAGACAGAAACCTCAGTCTTCGGGCACCAGGAGCAGAGCCAACCGCCTGCTGCCAGAACCTCCCCACCGGGACCCTCAACACACCCGGGCGGGGCGGCGGGGGAAGGGGAGGCCAGCTCACGTGGCGGGGACAGGCCTGCACGTGGCCTCTGGCAGGCCACGCCAGCACCACTGCTGCCGAGACATGATGGGGTGACGGGGAGACGGGTGTGAGGAGCCTCACGGCCTTATACCTGGCACTCCGGGAACGGGCTGCCCTGGGGCTCCAGTCCACCTACCTCTCCATGGACTTGTGGATGCGCCTCCACTGTGGGTAATGGGCCTCCTGCTCAAAGCCGCCGCCCTTGGCTCTGGCCTGCTGAGCCACGCCCAGGGGCCGCGTGTGTCCACGATGTAGCCGCGCTTCCTGCCCTCAGGGACGCGTTCACAAGCTTCTCGTCCTCCCTGCAGCGCCGCCCACTGGTGCCTGTGAGCGGCTGGCCACTGCGCATGATCACCTAGGGGCCCGGGAGGGTCCAGCGGCCTGTGAGCACGCTCCCTCGGGCGCCCGGCAGGCCCCACTCCCGAGCCAGGCCCGCCCACATGCCCTCGCCTCTGAGAAGGGCCCTACAGGGCCCGGCACCCACCATCCCGCTTCTTCTTGTGGTAGTAGCTGAGCACCGGGGAAGCGCCCGCCTGGCGGAAGGCGGCCACCTTGCGCAGAGGGCGTCATCGTCGACGGTCTTGGGCACGACGATGACGATGGGCGGGTACGAGGGGCAGACGGCAAAGTCCTTGTTGACGTAGCTCAGCCTCCAGTCGCCGGGTCTGCAAGCAGGGGAGACTCAGGTGGGCACCCCGTGCCTCAGCCCAGGGGCCCACACGGAGCTGCTGGGCAGAGAAGCCACACCGCGCACCCACACGCTGCCCTCCCGCCCCTTCACCAGCCCCCTGCTCAGACGACGGGCTCGGCTGCTGCCCGCTGGCGCCGAGGCCGAGGTGGCAAAGTGCCATCTGCCCGCCAGGGGCACCCTCTGTACTCGGTGGGGAAGACGGACGTCTGTGAGCTCTGGGCAATCACATCGGTGCTCCACCCCCATGCAGGAGTGTTCGGATGCCAGGAAGGGCGCTCCTGCAGAGCGGGAAGCCTTTCCTAGGCCAGGAGTGCGCGAGGCGAGCAGGACGCACTCAGGCAGGCCACGCCCGGGGCCGCACACACACACCCGCACACACACCCCACACACGTGCTCTGGGGTCCACACACCCGCACACACACCTGCACACATACCTGCACACACACACACATGCTCTGGGGCCACACACCCACACACACATGCTCTGGGTCCATACACCACACACACACTCAAGCACACACACCTGCACACATACCCGCACACACATGCTCTGGGGCCACACACCCACACACACACTCGCCGCACACACCTGCACACATACCCGCACACACACCTGCACACACACCCCGCACACATATGCTCTGGGGGCCACACACCCACACACACATGCTCTGGGGTCACACACCTGCACACACACCCGCACACATACCCAGACACACACATGCTCTGGGGCCACACACCCACACACACCCGCACACACATGCTCCCATGCCACACACCACACACACACGCACACACATGCTCCCATGCCCCACACCACACACACACCCACACACACACGCACACACATGCTCTGGGGCCACACACCTGCACACACATGCTCTGGGTCCATACACCCGCACACACACTCACGCGCACACACCTGCACACATACCCACACACACCTGCACACACACCCGCACACATATGCTCTGGGGCCACACACCCACACACATGCTCTGGGCCACACACCACACCCCACACACATACACACCACACACACGCACATGCTCCCGTGCCACACACCTGCACACACACTCGCAAACACACCCACACACACATGCTCCGTGCACACACCACACACACACGCACACACATGCTCTGGGTCCATACACCCGCACACACACCCACGCCACACACCTGCACACACACCTGCTCTGGGGCCACACACCACACCCACACCCGCACACACACACACACCCACACACGCGCATGCTCCCGGGGCCACACCCACACACACACCGCACACCCCACACACATGCTCCCGGGGCCACACATCCGCACACACACCCGCACACACCCACACACACATGCTCCGTGCCACACACCCGCACACATACCCGACACACACCCGCACACATGCTCCGTGCTACACACACCACACACACATGCTCCGTGCCACACACCGAGGCTGGCGAGCAGCCTCGAGATCCACCCCAGGAGGCACTAACGGAAGCGACTGTGATACACGAAGGATCAAGTCTGATGCTTTAGTCCTTCCCTAAACGACAACTGTTTAGTTTTGGGTTGGGGGCACACCTGGGTGCCCCTGCTTATGCTTCAGGGTCACTCCTGGTAGTACTCAGGGGCCCTATGGGATGCTGGGGAATGACCCCTGAGTCTGCCACAGGCAAGGTGTGCGCTCTAACCACTGTGCTACCATTCCGGCCCTCCGCTTTCAACATTAGAGGCAGCACCCGGCCCGGTGTGGGGCTCCCACACGGGACTCTGCAGTCACTCACGGCAGAGGAGTAGAGCTGGAATTCCTGCTCCGGAAGGAAGGAGTGCCAGCCGTCCTCCAGCACCTCGAACATGGGCCGGTAGAAGAAGGGGTACATGAGCGTGATGGAGTCCAGGGTGGACAGCGCCTGGCGGGAAAGAGTGTGAGCACACGAGAGACCCCTGCTCCCCAGAGACGCTTCTAACGGGCCGGCCCTCTGGACAAACACGCCCCAGAGCACCCAGTCCTGGGTGACACCGGAAGGCCCAGGCCAGAGAGGGGCCCGGCAGCTCCCCGACGCAACTTACGGAAAACGTTCGCGCACCAGGAAAGCCACCCCAAACGGGGCAGCAGGACCCGCAGGGACCAGGGAGGCCCCAAGGCTCCCCGAGACTCCGCCCAGGCTGGGGCCGGTCCAGCAGGTAGAAGAACCCCAACTCCTCGCGCCCCTGAGATCTCCCACCTGCCAGGACCCAGGCCCACGGAGCCACTTTCAGCAGAGTCCAGGAAGAGGCGGCCGCGAGAACCTGGGTGGCCTCAGCCAGCGCCCAGCAGGATGCCGGGAGCGTCCTGACCCTGTCCTGACCCCATCCTGACCCGCGTGAGCATACTGACCCCATCCTGGCCCACGTGAGCGTACTGACCCTGTCCTGACCCCGTCAGCGCCCTGACCCCGTCCTGACCCC